>OY743214.1:26145152-26721769 GCA_963555745.1 Cardamine flexuosa | reverse complement strand
GATAAGACTCTCAACTCTCGAGACTGATCGTGTCTACACACATTCATATCCTCTTCTTGTGCTACATCCTAATGGAGTCAAGAAAATGGGAGAGATTCACTTAGCTGTGAGGTATACTTGCTCTTCATTACTCAACATGATGTATATGTACTCTATGCCTCTCTTACCGAAGATGCATTACCTCCATCCTCTCACGGTAAGCCAGCTCGATAACTTAAGGCATCAAGCGACTCAGATTGTTTCAACGAGGCTAACAAGAGCAGAACCGCCACTGAGGAAAGAAGTTGTTGAGTATATGCTTGATGTTGGATCTCACATGTGGAGTATGAGGAGAAGCAAGGCGAATTTCTTCAGGATAATGGGAGTTATGAGTGGAGTAATCGCTGTAGGGAAATGGTTTGAACAGATCTGCGTATGGAAGAATCCTATAACAACGGTTTTAATCCATGTTTTGTTCACCATTCTTGTTATCTATCCTGAGCTCATCTTGCCCACTATTTTCCTCTACCTTTTCTTGATTGGAATATGGTACTATCGTTGGAGACCGAGACATCCTCCACACATGGACACACGTCTATCACACGCTGACTCAGCACATCCTGATGAGCTTGACGAAGAGTTTGACACTTTTCCTACTTCTCGACCATCAGATATCATCAGGATGAGATATGACAGACTCAGGAGTATTGCTGGTAGGATTCAGACTGTTGTTGGTGATCTTGCAACTCAAGGAGAGAGGTTTCAGTCATTGCTAAGCTGGCGTGACCCGCGTGCCACTGCTCTCTTTGTCTTGTTCTGTCTAATAGCTGCCGTGGTTCTGTATGTAACTCCATTTCAGGCTGTGGCTTTTCTCATTGGTTTGTATGTGCTTAGACATCCAAGGCTCAGAAACAAGCACCCTTCAGTTCCACTTAACTTCTTCAGGAGGCTTCCGGCAAGAACTGATTGTATGCTTTGAGGTTGCTTACTCTCTCCCATGCAAGAAAGGATCCTATGGTTATGTATGTTAGCGTGTATGATTGATGTTTTCTTCTGTTTGGCATTGTTATGTTTAAGACCTTTTTAAAACTCTATTTTCAAAGTAGTAGGAAAAGTTTTATCATTTATGTGTGGTTTTTGCTAGTTAAGCAAAAACAAGTTAAATTTTTTATCAAGTCTCTCTGTGTAGAAACCATATCAAAGTTTGCAGTTTTATCCTCTTCTTCTCCTCATTAACTTTGGTTTAAATTCCAATAACCCAAATTTCTGAAAACCGAATTAAACCGGAAAACCAAATGTTCAACTCTATTAAAAATCGCCAGTGACCACTGAGAGACATTTGAAGTAAGGAGAATCTAAAAAAAAGTTGGGATTTTTTTTGATGCGATCTTGTTTCTTCTCTACTACCATGGAGGCTGCTATCTTTACTTCATTAAATGTTTCAAATTTACCAAATACAAAGGCTTTCTTTAATCCGAATTCACCGTCTCTATCTTCGTCTTCTTGTTGGCTCTGCAATTCGCAAGCCAAGCGAATCACCAAGCTGAGACTAAAGGAAGGATCTAATCAGGGGCTTCTTCGTCTACATGCTCTGTTTCACAACGAGGAGGCATCAAGTGAAAACGAAGATAAGAATGGGTTTAGTTTCTTCCCTGCGGATATATTCTCTTTGTCTCAGGTAAACAAACTAATCAAATTGCTCTCAAGACCTGCGAATTTGATAATATGATTGTGTGTCTGTCTAATTGTGTATCGATTTCAGTTAAAGACTCTAGTTTTATAGCTTGTAAATTATCAGGCTTTTGATGAAAAAACTGTGCGTAAGATTGAATTGGCTCTCTATGTGTGTCATGAAAAGTGTTATTGTTAAGTATTGAGATTTTTCAGTTAACTTGAACTGGTTTTTTATGTGTTTGATTTATGTTAAAGATCGTAGTTTTATGGCTTGTAAAGTATCTACCTTTCAATTGATGAAAAAACTTGAGCTTGTGTTCATAAGATTGATTTGGTTCTCTATGTGTGTTGTCAAGTATTGAGCTTTTTCAGTTAACTTGAACTGTTTCTTTATGTGTTGTTGAAGGAAACGATTGGAAGTGATCTAAGTGGTGAAAAAAAGGATAGTGATAATATAATTGATGTGGAGACATCTCTTGTAATTCCTCATGGTGGAGGAACTCGAGCTGGGCTCTTTAGAACCCCCATTTCCGGTGGTGTTCAAAGTGCAACCTCTGCTCATGGTTTACCTCGACCCGCTTTAGCTGTAAGGAACTTGATGGAGCAGGTAAAAAAATACATTTCAATATGTTTCCCTTCTATGTTCTTGATGAGGAAGTATAGTAAATATCTTGTATCTGTTTGGTTCTTGGTGTTACTGTTTATGGTTTCAAGGCCAGGTTTGCTCATTTATGCACAGTGATGTCCAAAATGCACCATCGCAGAGAAGGATATCCGTTTGGATCTTTGGTAGATTTTGCACCTGATCCAATGGGACGTAAGTCTATTTCCTTTTACTATGTCTCTTTGTATGTTTAGTTTACGTTTTTGACAATGGATTAAACTTCCCTTTTTTGTGTTTTCTAGACCCAATATTTTCATTTTCACCATTGGCTATTCACACTCGGAATATCTTAGCTGAACCTAGATGCACCCTTGTTGTTCAGGTGAACATTATTGATCTTGCTAAAACTATACAAACAGATTGGTGTTTGTAACCTCTTTTGTTTTGTTCTCTAACTGTAGTTTTGGATTTGCAGATACCTGGGTGGAGTTGCTTATCAAATGCAAGAGTAACATTATTCGGCGATGTCTACCCATTGCCAGAAGATCAGCAAGTGAGTATCTCTATCAATACATGAAACGTTACCTTCTTAACACCATTACTGTTTCATAAATTTCTCTTGTTCTGGATTTCCAGGAATGGGCACATAAGCAGTACATGGCTAAGCATCACCAAGGACCTTCCCAACAATGGGGAAACTTTCACTATTTTAGAATGCAGAACATAAGGTTTCTTGTGCTCTTATTCAATTTTATCCCACTTCCACAGTGCATTAGACATCAGAATATAGTAACAGTCTTGATTTGTTCTCAGTGATATATATTTCATTGGCGGTTTTGGCACTGTCGCGTGGATTAATGTCAATGAGTATGAGGCTCTTCAGCCAGATAAGATAGCTGTTGATGGAGGTGAACAAAATCTAAAGGTTAGTTCTTTTTTCAAACCCTGAAAATGGATTTGAGCCTAGTTTGTGACTCAAAGTGGAGTTTTTAAAGGTTCATTCTTTATTATGATAGGAATTAAATGCAATCTTCTCAAAGCCACTTAGAGAGTTATTGTCTACTGAAGCAGAGGTAGATGATGCTGCTATTATTTCTATAGATAGCAAAGGGATCGATATAAGGGTTCGTCAAGGTGCTCAGGTAAATGATATATGTAACCAATTAAGAACGTCTCTATGATGATTCTGCAATAGAAGCTCTCTCAGTTTTCATGTGTATTCATTTTGCTATTTGTGCAGTTTAATATACAAAGGCTAGCCTTTGAGGAAAGTCATGGTGTTGAGACTTTAGAAGAAGCCAAATCTGCACTGTGGAAAGTGATAGAGAAAGGCAAGTTACACAATTTGCAGAAATGACACAAAGGTTCGATGAATGTTTGGAAATGACTCGAAGCTTTGGTGGAGAGAGCAGCGTATAAAAATCTGTTGGTTCAAGTTAGCTTTCTTCTCATTGATTAAATGGAATTTAGACAATTAATAAATAGATTGTTTGATAAGAATTATGTAATGAGATAATGGAAAAATTTTGTATTATCATCACTAGGAAAAAATGCAACTATTGAAATGTAGGGCTAGAAACAGAGGTTCTCATAAATATCGGAGTGTTTCTGAAGTGTCTATAGAGTATGAAATCTGTGACATTGGTAGAAAAATGCAATTTCTTGGAATATAAAGCTAACACGGAGATTCTAAAAAGTATCGAGGTGTTTCCGGAATTTCTAAAAAGTGTGAAACCCGTAAAAAGATGCAACTTATTGGAATATAGGAGTAGAAAGCAGAGGTAATCATAAATATCAGGGAGAAAAATCCAAAGACTTTTAAAAAAGTTTGAAATATGTGAATGTGACAGACACTGTAAGAAAAATAAAAAAATGTAATTTATTGAAATATAGGGATAAAAAAGAGAGATTCTCGTAAATATCGTCGGATTTTCGAAGTTTCAAAAAGTTTGAAATTTGTGCGGGATTTTTTTACCCGAATGTCCAAAGAAAAAAACAAAACAAAAAGGAAACGATTTTTTTTTATTTTTTTTACCGTATAGTACCGAGAGACAGTGACGATACAGCAATCATTCCAATAATTCTCACCAACAATCAAATCCTCCTTCTCCGATTTCCTTTCATGGCGGCGGAATCAATCAGAAACTCATCTTCGCCGTCTACTTCACCGTCATCGTCAAGCCCTATAATCAATTTACCCGATGACCATCTCTTAACCATCTTGCTTCTTCTACCCGTAGATTCAATTCTCTCTTTCTCCATGACCTGTAAGCGTTACAAGTCTTTAGCTTGTTCCGATAGTCTCTGGGAAGCTCTCTGCGAACGAGAATGGGGTCCACTATCTGTAGATGCGTTAAAGTTGTCATCTTCGTCTTCTTCTTCTTCTTCACGAGATGGGTTTTCATGGATGATGATGTTTAAACGAGTTTATAAGATGGATTCCGTTTGCTGTCACAGAATCTCAAACTCAGATGGTGATGATGATAAGAAATCTTCTTCGTTTCCGATCCCTAGAGCTTCTCATTCTCTCAATTTCGTTAATGATCATCTTGTTCTGTTTGGTGGTGGTTGTCAAGGAGGTTAGCTTTAAGTTGAATCATCTTCTAAATTCTTAATTTTGTTGAAAGCAAATCGATTTTTGATATGATTTGATTTAAGTTTTTGGTTACTTTTGATTTACTTGATGAGTGTGTTCACCACACGACCATGATGCTAGTTGGATTATGAGAGAATTGCTTCATTCAGTTTTAGATCTTTGGATTATAAGAAAATTGCTTCATTCAGTTTGAGATCTTTGCTTCATTCAGTTTGAGATCTTTGGATTATTAGGGAATTGCTTCTTTCAATTTGAGATCTTTGCTTCAGATCTTTGGATTATTAGAGATTGCTTCATTCAATTTGAGATCTTTGTTTCATTCAGTTTGAGATCTTTGGATTATTAGAGAATTGCTTCATTCAACTTGAGATCTTTGAAAGCACATCGATTTCTCGATATGAACGACTCAGTGTTTTTGATTACTTTTCATTTGTTTGATGAGTGTGTTAAGCACACGACTATTAGAGAATTGGTTCATTCAGTTTGAGATCTTTGTGTATATGTGATTTGTTATTTGCAGGACGCCATCTTGATGATACATGGACAGCTTACGTAGATAAGAGCAATCAAACCATGATGAAATGGAAGAAAGTTGAATCAGGGACCCCAAGTGGGAGATTTGGACACACCTGCATCGTTATAGGCGAGCATCTACTCTTATTTGGAGGAATAAACGACCGTGGAGAGAGGCTAAACGATACATGGATTGGTCAAGTCTCTATCCACGAGCGGCTCTCTTGGAAACTCCTCAACGTTGGACCTTCACAGCGGCCTTGTCCTCCTCCTCGTGGTGCTCATTCCGCATGTTGTATTGCAGAGAAGAAGATGGTTGTACATGGAGGAATCGGGCTGAACGGAGTCAGGCTTGGAGATACATGGATACTAGAACTTTCTGAAGATGATTTCACCTCAGGGACATGGCACATGGTGGAGTCTCAGCAATCACCACCACCGCGGTCAGGACATACTTTGACATGTATTAGAGAAAACCAAGTAGTTCTCTTTGGAGGTAGAGGGTTAGGATATGATGTGCTTGATGATGTTTGGATCTTGGATATTCAAGAACAGTGTGAAGAAAGATGGGTACAGATCTTCTACGATTTCCGGGAAGTTCCCGAATATGCATCGTTGCCTCGTGTTGGTCACTCGGCGACTCTTGTTTTAGGAGGTCGGATCTTGATTTATGGAGGTGAAGATTCTTATAGGCATAGGAAAGATGATTTCTGGGTGTTGGATGTTAAAACCATTCCTTCTTCAGGTTTGCAACCACAAGGAGTTAGTTTAAACGGATCATCAGTGTGGAAGAAGCTTAATCGAATCTCGTATGGACCGAAAAGTCGTTCTTTCCACCGGGCCTGCGCTGATCGTTCAGGGAGATTTGTATATGTGTTTGGTGGAATGGTTGATGGTCTTCTTCAACCTGCAGCATCTTCTGGTCTAAGGTTTGATGGAGAGCTTTTCATGGTTGAGCTTGTTATTGGCTTCTCTGATCTAAACAATCAACAAATACATGGCAAAAGCATGTAATAGTAGTAGTGGTTTTACTTCTTTTGTAAATTAGCAGTTTTTGTGTAAAACCATATCCATAAAACCATTAAATCAATAAGGTAAAAATCCAAACCAAACCAAAACATATTGAGAGTAAAAATAACAAAAGAAATAACACAAAGGTTTTAATAACTGTGACATAATTGTTTTTTACTTAAGCAGGAGGGATTCACTAATCTTGGCCAAATCCTTCTCTACCTCGGTAAAATCTGCCTCCATGTTCGAAGCCATCTCATCTATTGCAAGCTTCCTCTTTTCAGTTCTTTCTGTAATCTCTTCTATCTTTTTAGCAGCTTCACTGAAATAATTCTCTAAATTGCTTTCACTTTCATTGTCAGATGGTTTCAGAACCATACTCTTCTCTGCTTTGCTTCCACTTTCATCATGATTCCTTCTTGATTTGATCATCTCAGCAATGCTCATGTCATCATCATATTCTTCATCATCATCCTCACAACCTCGCTTGAGTCCCTTGTTACTCAGATCCTCACTTGTTCCCTTTGCTAACTCTTCATTACACAACTGACCAACTGGAAATTGTGTTGAAGCTGATGCACCACCATTATCAACAACAACAACTCTCTTTCTTGCATCAGAAGTTACCAGAAACTTTGAAATAGACTTAACCCACCAGTCTTTGTACCTTTCAGTAACCGAAGCTGTGGCTAGACGAGAAGGCATGTAAATCTCTAAACCATCAAGAGACTTGTTGTAATCCTCCCATGCCTCCTGTTCAGTGAAGAAGCTACTAAGATCAGAAACCAAACCTGGAAGTTCTTGATCCAACCCAAACTGTCTCGCCAGTCGATGAGGATGATAATCCTCTACGAAACCAATACCGACAAGCTTTGAAGCCCTTACACATCGGGCAAAGGAGACAAACTCTTCATCGATACTGGATTCAAGAGTCACCCTCATACCTTCTTCGACGTACAACTTAAGAGGACTCCAGTTCGGTAATGGTTTGGTGTAAGGACGCCACTGGAAGTCCTCCAACCTTAAACTCAAACTCCCAGATATATGTGGCAGAGCAAGATGATCTTCCCATTGAGCTATCCTAGGCTGACCTCTAGGTATCTCTCCAGCTAATGGTCTTGTACTCTTAAACCTCTCCCAAGCCCATACTTGAACTAACTTAAACAAAGATTTCAAATTCACATTTCGAGTAGACTCTTCTCTAGCAGAAGCTTGGATAACACTCAAATCATTGTACACTTTAGCTAGCACAGCAGGAGCTAAAGCAATCCTATCACCTCTAGCTAAACGAATAGCTAACGGAATCAAATCTTTCGATATCCCAGGACGAGCTTTACCAGGAAAAACAAAAAAGGATAGCCACATTACCAGAAATGCTTCATGCTCAGTCTGACCACCTCTGCCAAAGAAGCTTGCAACCCAAGATCTTTGCGGCAAGTCTTTATCTTTAACCCTAATCTCTCGAGCTTCTGTTTCCAGATTCACCACAGAAACTCTCATCTCCGAGGTTTCTAAAGGAGCAAACACAGAAGATCCCAAAACAGAGAACCCTAGAAGAACCATTACATCTTCTAGGGTTATGGTTGCTTCACCCCAAGGGAAGATGAATGTTTTGGTTTCTTGGCACCATTTCTCCACGAGAGGAATAAGCAAAGATTGATCTTTACGGATTTTGGAAGTCGATGATTTGATAGCTTCGAAGATCCCAGCTTTTCTCCAAATGGGTTCATGCAAAGCTTGCATTTTTGTAAACCATGTTTTCAAAATATCGTCTGGAGACCAGAATCCACTGAAAGAGATCCTTGAAAATGCATCTCCTCTTCTGTTTGATGATGGAAAAGAGAAGCGGTGACTTGGAAGTTCAGCTACACCACCTCCATCAATGGAGGTAACAAAGGGTTTGAGAAAATGGGTACTTGAAGTTGAATCCATCAAGGCGAAGAAGATGAAAATGGTTTTTTTTTTTTTTTCAGTTTTCTCTCTAGAGCTTTAGAAGATGAAGTGGACAAGTAATTTTCTTCCTCTTAGCATTTGATGTTAAATAGTCAAACTATATCTTGGCGCTTGAATGGAAAGAAATATAGAATTTTTGAATGTGGAATTTTGTTATTCAATGGGCTAAGAAATGGTAAGTTTTGATTTGTTTCCCATCTAGTAGTCAAACCATGGGGAAGTAATGTTGTCCGGATTGACTTCCATTTTTATTCAATCTGAAAAAAATTAAACCTTTGTAGTCAAATTGTTTCAGTGATTAAAATTTTACTATGATTCAGTTTTTAATAAAAATAAACAAAAAATTTCCACATTACTGTTTTGAATTTACCAAACTAAATTTTCAATCTGTACTGAGATATAGTTTTTAATCACCTAATTTACTGTTAAATTTAAGCTTATTGAATAACTTAGTTCAGTTTTTTTAGTTAGAGCATTTGCAATAGAGAAGTTTTCACAAAAATTTTTACAATTATAAAAATGAAAAATAACAAAAAGGAGGAGAGAGACATTCTCACTTTGAGAACTTTTGAAAAACTCCTTTAGAGATTGACTTCACACATGTTAACATATGATTAATTTTTTGTTTTTTTTATTGTTTTAAATTTAAATAAATAATTAAATTATATTATGTAAAATAAAATATTATATCTGAGAGACTTTGAAGAATTCTCCCCAATGCACATGCTCTTATATTCAGTGTAAAAAACTTCAATGCACCTTTACTTAAAAGTCTGAACCTTCCTGAAACTCTCTGCGTACCCTTGTCTACAACAGAGCTCCAAGAAACAATCATGGTATGCAATAGATGTAACTTTTGTCCAAGACCAGGACTTGAATCTGATATTATAAGATCTCAGCATCCATATGTTGTCGAAGTTAGTAGTAAAATCCTATTTGTAGATTACATATTATCCTAAAAAAAACTGATCTCTTTAACCTTCTCTTTTCTGTTCCATGTTAATACCTCTTAGCTTTTTTATATATACACAATTTTTCTCTTCTACTTCTTTTTATCAGTCTACACTTTTTCTGCAATCAACCAAATAAAGAGTTAGAAACGAAATTTCAAAAGGAGTTTCAGATTTGCTTCATGGCAGAAATTGCTCACCTTTTCACTGGTTTCTTTAAACATACTCATTGCTAGGTTGATTGATCTGATGAGGCTTCCTTATGTTGCTCAGTATCAGACTCGGTTTGGCGTGTTTCGATGGCTTTCTTGGGGGAGCCAAACAAGCTCTCAGGAAGAGTATTCTCCAGACTTGTCTCTTGCCTTTAGAAATGATAAATAAACTGTCTGTAAGAACAAAAGTAGCCTATTTTGGTATATTGTGGTAGCAATAAGACTATAAAGGCTTACCCTTTGTAGACATCATTACTGTAACTACTTTCTTCGTTGCTGTTTGCTACTAGCTGATGCTGTTTCTCGCCTGGGCAAAAGATAACAAGAGAGGAAAAGAATGAAGATAGCCATAGAAAAAGAAAGCTTAAACATAAAAGGGCAACAACAAGAACAACAAACAATCACCTTCATTGGTTTCTTCGATGTTGTTTTCTGATTGAAAGAGAAGACTATGATTGAATCGAGGCGGGAAATGAGCAGGGGAACCGATAGGACTAAGCTGGTGATGGTGAAAAGGTTCATTATCCATGTCAGGCAACTGCAGATTCAACAACCTTCTTCTTTGGAATTCAAGTTCTATGGCTTGTTGTAAATCAGCTTCCTCGGTTTTTCTTCGCAGCATCTCTCGTGTCTTGTTTGAAAACATCCTCGGTCCTGGTAACGAATTAGAGTTACTACCAAAGTAAAAAGAAAACACCAACTCAGTTCTCTCAAGTCCTTTTAAGTTTTAACAAATTGAGACTAACCAATGCGACAATCATATAGATCCCTTGAGTCCATTCCACAAGGACTTGAAGAAGGTGAATAGTCTCCTCTCTCCATTAGCTGTTGTACTTGTTGCTGTTGCCTCTTGCTATTTGTTTCACCAAACTTAAATAAGAAAAGCAAACCAAAGAGACTAAGAAAAGTAAACAAGAGGGATCAGACACAAGCATTACTTTTGAAGGATTTTTCCTTTCTCCTTGTAAGGTTTTACAAGCACACGCCAGTCACAGATGAAATGAGGGTTTCCTCTAGCCAATATGGTTGTCACAGTTTCAGCTTTAGCGAATGTGACAAACCCATACATACGTTCCTGCTGATATGGAATCCTCACATCTTCTACAGGTCCAAAGTTGCTGCACATTCAAGAAAACCATCATTGTCAAAAGTCAAAACAAACAAGAAACATGAACATCGATAACCCAATTATATGTATTACCTGAAATAATCAGAGACGTCTTCATCGGTGAAGGAGCTATCAGATGGAAATGTCAAGTAAATTTGTTTAGAGACTGCATCCTCTCTTTCATGCCTGCTTGGATTATTATAGTAACCACCTTCTTCTCCAAATTGTCTTGATCCTTGTCTACATGGAACAATCACCATAAGCAAAACCAAGCCAAAGAGCTCAAAACTTCTTGATACAACAACAACAGAACAAACCAACACCAAAGTTCAAAACTTTTGTAAAGTCTAAGTCTTTACTAACCAAACATATCCACAGAGAACAGTCACCATAAGCCAAACCAAAACCAACCTCAAGAGCATAGAACAAACCAACACTAAAGTTTAAAACTTGCCTCAAGCTAAGTCTAAGTTTACATTTTTTTTTGTAAAGTCTAGGTTTTTACGAACCAAAAAGAACAGAACAAACCAACACCAAAGTTTAAAACTTTTGTAAAGTTTAAGTCTTTACTAACTAAACATATCCACAGAGAAAGAAAACAAAATTTTCCCAAACTTACCTATGCGACAATGGAGAGCCACAAGCCGCCATGAACTGAGCAGCAACCATTCTCTGTTGCTGAGCTAACTTCATCCTCATCACCATCTCCTCTCTCTTTAAAGAAACGTAATAATCCCTCTCACTCGGCGGCGAACCGAAATCATCACCTAAACCGCCTTGTGGAAACCGATGATAACCATGTCCTCCTCCAAACCCTAGTTCCTCTGAGTCAAGACTAACATCGTTCGCCGAGAAACTTCTTTTGTGGAAATTATCAAATGGATCCTCATTGTTGAGAAACGGAAAGTGATTACTCATTTGTTGCTCGTCGCCGGAAGAAGAGACGAAAAGAGATGAACCGTCACCAAAAGGGTTAGAATTGAAGTTAGGGTTATCTCTGAGTGTAGTCGAAGCAAACGAAGGAGAAGGAGACAAAGGGATAGGGTTTCTCGAGAACTCAAAGAAGTCATTTCTTGGTGAGGACTGAGACAATGGCTGGTGTTGGATATTGATGGGTCTAGGACTAGGGTTTAGTGAGAAACCGTTTGAAGAAAGACCTAAATCGGACTTAGCTTTTCGACAGAAGGTTTGAATGATAGTGGCTGGACCAAAAGCAAATCGAATCAAATCACTGTGTTCCATGTCTTGCAGTAGAAAATAGCCAATGATTTTAGGAGCGTTGTCTGGTTCTAAAGTTCTAATCTTTGCAAAGATTATGGAAGTTGGGTCGCTGGGATCCATGGCCGGAAAGTTTGGATTTTTAGTTTTTGTTTTGGTTTTCCCCAGAAGATGGTGAAGAAGAAGAAGAGAAAAAAGCAAAGGCTTTTGTTGTCCTTTGAGAATGGTGTGTGTGTCTCTCTGTGTGGGTAATTGAAGTTTTTTTTTTTTTTTTTGGGTTTGCGTTAAATCATAAATGTATGTTTCTTTCCGAATTTTGTCATGATTCTGTCTTTGTAAAAAGCATTTAGCAAATAACAAAAAAAGAATTAATTTTTTTTGTGTTTTTGTTGATTATTGTTCTTTCATTTTGGGGGGGGGGGGGGGGGGGGGGGGTTTGATTTGTTATTGAGTTTTGGGTTTTTGAAGTCCTTAAAGAGCGGGACTAGAGTGGAAATAAAAATCTTTTTTTCCTGATTTTTTGGTTGATTAAAGGAATTAGCAAAAGTTTAAGAAATTAATTGCGGGTTGCCTAATAGGTTACAACATTATTTATACGTATTCCCTTTGGTTATAAAGTAGCTTTTTTAATTTCTTTTTAGTTTTCTTTTATTTTCTTTTTTGTTCTCATGTTTATAAGGTTAATTGGTTAGAGGATTTTTAAAATCGTCCAAAGAACAAGTCATTATCTACAATAAACACATTATAACTGTGTTTGACTTCTTCTTTGGATGGTTTTTTTTTATAGATTTTGATTTTAATTCTAGCTTTTGGTCTTAACATTTTATCAAAAAAATAATTAAGTTTATACTATGAAACTAGTTGCTTAAAATCTCTAGTAGGGCTCGTGCCTCATGGCATTTCAACGATGTCAATCCATAAAGAATTTTTTGTCAGACAGCTGTTGTTTCCCCCGTCACACCAAAACCCGCGCGTGACATTAATCACTCATTTCTTTATTTTAAAACGAGAGTGTTCGGGCTTCAATTACTCATTTGCAGATCCTAGCCGTTAAAAACTAAGACATAGATAATTAGATATAGCATGTTAACGGCTAAGATTGTTATGAGAGGACACGTACGTTGTTAAATAGTTGTCGTCTAGAGCTTATATTAGTCAACAGAATCAGACATTAAATGTTTGGCAAGTAAAACACTCAATGGTCAATGGCTATATTAAGCTAAACGACGAGACTAAGTGTTAAACCTTTCATGCTTTCTTCGTTTAGCTTTTTTATTTTTTTTTCCCTCAAATTTTTTCTTTTGTAAAAGAAATGTTGCTAATCTCAAAATGGTCGAACAAATGCTGAGAAAGAAAAGGAGAGGAGGGTATTGGAAAGCAATAGTATTCGATTACAATGATTATATGTACACGGATAAAACAATGATGATCACTAGGACCTGTCTCTGCTGTAAAGTGTATAAAAAACACCCATAATATGATTGTACTAGTATTAATTCTTAAGAGATAAAATAATTTGACATCATGAATTGTTTTAAAAGGTATAATATGATTCAATCTCAAATGGTACATATACCGCTTTTTTAAAAATATAAAAAACCTAAAATGTATTAACGTTTGTGATATTTATACTACAATAAAACCTCTATAAATTAATAATATTGAGATTAATGTATTTTTATGATATTTTATTAATTTAGAGAAGTTATTAATTTATAAAGGTGATATTTGGTTCAAAATAATATTTTAAGATTGGAAATTTTATTAATTTAGCAAAATTATTAATAAATCAAGTATTAATTTATAGAGGTTTAGTAGATTTCTTTTATTAAGTAACGATGACTCAGTTCGTGGCACATTAATAATGTAGTAATTAATCATAATTCATGGCCCTAAGTCTTATGCAGCATCCGGGAGAACACTGTTTTGCCGGATCGCATCGCATTCAACACGTAAAACATTTAGTCAGTCGAATTGCTAAAAAGGACATTAAATTAAATCAGTGTTAAAATGATTATCATGTGCACTAAATACCGATGCATGGAAATTGTCGTTATCAACATCCACCGATCTTTGACTTGCATGCGCTTCTTCTATATGACGTGAACTAGATTTAGTGATTTACCAACCAAGTCAATAGTAATGTTAAAAAGGTTTGAGAGAAGTTATCTTGGCTTATCCACTAAATTGTCGAAACTATCCTCTCTGATCACAATTTTTTTAAAAAAGATTCATATTCATTCGAATTCCTTTGATGATCCATTTGAGTGTTAGAATGTCATCTGAAAATCCCACGTAAGTTTTCTAGTGGCTCTTTGATTGTTTGTTATCTTGGACATGATTAATCTAGTCGCAAAAACTCAGTCCCTCTCTGAAACTTACGACAAGGATCTCAAGTACAAATCATTAGGAAACAAAAAAAAACTTTGCACGAGCAATTATGATTGCTACTTAACAAATTTTTTTTAAATATGGTAATACATAGTACATATATGATTTTTTACACATATATTTTCGAATAAATATTTCCTTTCCTTTCCGATGTCAAAAAAAAAAAAAAATTCCTTGGTCAAAGAGATCGAGGTAAAATCATTGGATAAATATCTTTGAATGAACTTATATTATTTTATTAAAAAAATTAATTTAAAATTTTTTCTTTTAATATGTCATCATAATTGCAATAATTCACTATTTAGTTATTTAATAGTAAGTTAATTACGATAAATTGTGTTTCAACATGAATGAATTCTACCTATTCAAAGGCTTAAGCTAAAAGCGTAAAGCTTCTAACGAGGAAAAGAAATAAAAAGGAAAGGGCAAAAGCCCAACAAGGCCCAGGTAAGGCCCAATATATTCCTATAAACCACTGGAAGAAATATCTAGGATAGAAAATACTCCGTCCCTAAAACACAGGAAAACAAGAAAAGCTAAGAGGTGTAGAGAACGGGAAGAGAGATCGATCGGAAGCTACGGCGGCGGAAGTTATGGCGAACATAGAATCAGAAGCAATCGATTTCGAGCCAGAGGAAGATGACCTAATGGATGAAGAAGGTACAACAGTTGACGCCGGTGATGTTTCTCCACGCGCGGGGCATACACGGCTTAGGTCAGCTATTGCCGGAGCAAATGGCGAATCAGCAAAGAAGACCAAAGGCCGTGGGTTTCGCGAAGGCAAAGATTCAGATCGTCAGCGCCGCCTTTCCTCACGCGATTTCGAATCACTCGGTTCCGATGGTGGTGCTGGCCCACAGCGATGTAATTTTTTCTCTCAATCCCTTTCTGTTTTTTGCTCTTTCTAGTTACATGTTTGATAGTGTGAGCTTGCTGATTCTTCGCGCCGTTTGATTGATTTAGTTTCAGTAATTTGTTCTAGGGTTTAGGATTTAGTTTGACCTAATTTTTTTTATAATTAGATTGGTTTAGAATTAGTTAGTAACCTTTATATCCACTGAGTAAAACACTTCAACTTTAATGGTTCTAGCTAAATTGATTTACTCGGAGCAAGAATTAGCATGTAAATATTTGTAGGGAAAAAGAGATACATACTCTTTTGTATCCTGGACTTTATATTATATATTGATTGTGACAAAGATTTAGAACTGTTGTGGATGATTTTGTTGTCCGTGTGTTTAATGTGTGTAGCTATTGAGGGGTGGATTATTTTGGTATCTGGACTTCATGAGGAATCACAAGAGGATGATTTAACGAATGCTTTTGGTGATTTTGGGGAGATAAAGGGTCTACATCTCAACCTGGATCGACGTACTGGTTTTGTTAAGGTATGGAGTTTTGCTTTTGTTTATAGTGAGTGGGTCTTGATGATGGTTTTAAACAGCCTTTTGGTTTGCTATTGTAAAGCTACTTTTTTTGCTATGTTAGTTTTTTAGAAATGTGTTATTCTGTATAGTGCAATACTGTTTTTTCCTTAGATGACATTCCTCTTGAACATACTTTTATGTGAGTTATCAATGTAATGCTGAGTATCAACAACGGAGAAAGTGATAACCTAATATTTGCAATGTTGCATTGCTGTTATGATATAGATACTAAACATGTATAATCTGTAAGGTGCCAAAATGGTTTATTGCATATGACACTGTTCTTTACATACTTTTGTGTTAAACTGTTAATCCATATATTGTATAGTACCAGAAATGAACAGGGGGAAAGATAAGCTGTATTCTAGAATGGGAGTTTGCGTTTAGTTTGCTTGAGTTCTTATGGAAGTTGTTTATTAATTTTGGGCGCTTCACTTTGTCTTCTTGATCAGGGCTATGCGTTGATAGAGTATGAGAAGAGTGAAGAAGCACAGAAGGCTATTTCTGAAATGAATGGTGCTGAGCTTCTAACACAGAATATTAGCGTTGATTGGGCTTTCAGCAGTGGACCCAGTTCTGAACTTTACATGAGAACGAACCCGAGGTTTGTATTCTAATCTCTCTTCTGTTTCTCCCTTCACAACCAAGCACAATGTGTTTGTCTGCTCTTGTGGTTAGATGAAGTCTGAGTGTCCAAAGTATCAATGGTTGTTAATTAATCAAGCGTAGTCTTAGAATTTAGAGCTGTAGATTAGATTCAGTCTGTCGAATCTTTTAACTGTTGACAAAATACTGTATTGTCCTAAGCACGTACCAAACTTTTCTCTGCCTGTGTACCTTTATTGTTGGCATTATTCATCATCCATTGATCATTGGGGTTTTTGCAGGTATGGGAGATCGCAACGTTCACGAAGCCCAAGAAGACGTTACTGATTGTATGATTTGGACCATTTGGTTTCCTAGAGAGACTTGTCTCCACATCTCTCTCAGTATTTGGGATTCTCTATCTGTCTTGTAAGGTATTGATATAAGTTGAAGAGTGTTTTGACATATCTTTATTGGGTTATGTAGGGTTTGGCTGCTTTTATGTTGTTTAATCTCTATGCATTTGCATCGGATTGTTGCGTTTTAACACCATGAGATCTGTTTCAATGCTTTGTTTTGGTTAAGAAAAAACCATTGGATGAGGAATATGTTTTAATTCCATTCTCTACTGATTCTTATTTAGGATGAAAGAATGTGATAATCGACGACCTTTCTTTACTTTAAAAACAAATTTTGGTCAGGCGAAAATGATTTTACTAAATATATTGAATGCTCTGATAATTAAGAAAATTTAGTTGAATTGAGCTAACTTGTTTTTCTAGTACATGTTGATTAAGTATTCAATATTTTAGTTTGCCTTTACGGGAATATTTCCAATATATCGCATTTGTTTTTTAAGCCGTCGATACTTGTTTCCTATGTATAAACGGAAATCATCAAAGGTTGATGATCAGACTCGTACTTGCTAGTTGCTACTCACATGATGCAATATGCATGATATTTTTGGTTACAAATTAATCATCTACATTTTGTGCATCAAGCCAGCACCACATTAATATATATATATATATATTACACCATATAATTAAATACAATGTTTCAATCAAATAAATGTAATTATAATCTAGCTGGTTTTTGCCAAGGAAAAATATATTGGCAAATTTCTTTTGTACCGGCTAGCATTTTAATTGCAACCCGTTGGAACAGTTATGTAAGGTCTGCTTTTACATTAGAATTGTACCAAATGTATCTCTTTTCTGGAAATCTTGTTTTTTTTTCACTTTATATATTAAAATGTCCAACTGTAATATATAGTACCAAAACTTTATGAAATGTAGCTATACGCTGTTTACTCTCAAAAAAATTATTTCATCTGAAGAAACCAAGAAATCAATACTCTATAATATATGATTAGTAAGTAATTAGATCTATAACTTAGGTTTGTGTTAAATACTAAAATAATGCTTTAAAGTATAGTTAGACACTTAGACCTAGCTAAGAGGTAACCATAACTCATGAAGATAATAAATGGACAGACCAAAAAGAAATAAAGAGGCATAATACAAAGAACTATATCGGTGCCAACTACCATGCATTTAATTTCTTTCCCTTTTCATTTAACACCTGTGAACTGTGACGACTAGTTGTGAGCTTTTTCTCCTTCTATTTTATTTTATCGAATTATCATTATCAGTTCTCTTGTTTTAACATTTTCAACCATATAGTATGCTTTTTCTAACTATATATTAATTAACATCATCGCAATTAATAATATAGAAACTAGTCTATTCTAGCAATTCTTCTTTGCTCAATATATCACTTTCCTATAGTTTTCCTCAACAAGATTAGATTCCATCCGTTTTCTTGTTATTAGATGTTTTTACTTTTTTTTTTAATTGATGTTTTGCAAATTTTAAATGCAAAAATTAAATTTTGATTGGTTGAATGGATTTAAAGTAAATATAAAATGATTTTTTTGTAATAAATTGCTTTTAACTAAAATTTTTTTATGGCAACTAAAATTTTGTATAAAATGGAATGGAGAGAGTAAAAAAAGATGGATAGCCTACAAATGTGTGAACAAACTATAATTTGAAAGAACACACATTATCAAAAAAGAGAAACGATAATTTTATCAAACTATCACTATCAGTCCCTTATATTAATAGCAATCCCAAATCCCAGTATGATTTTTTTTTGGGTGCCTATGTGTTTCAAAGTAAAAGAAAACATCTCATGGATCGAAAATAATCAATCATACAGTGAAATTTAACTTTACAAAACTTAATTTGCTCTCCGTGGCGAAATATCTTCTTGTTAGGGGTGAACATTAATTTGCAAGAACCGACATACGTAAAAGTATATGATATATATATATATATATAATTCATATGTATATGTCAATAAGTGGGTGGTTACTTACTACACATGGAGACGATTTGTATAAATATTAAGACCACCATCACAACTCTCATTCTCTCAACATTTAATGAGCAAACAAAACTATATTATATACGTGTATATATTTATATATATGTGGTTATCATATTCAAAGCCACCCATTAAATGTAATTAGTTGTTTGTTGATTGTTGCTATCAACTAAAGAAAATCTTAGACCTACAAAGATTAATCTCTATCTTTATAATTCACTCTCCAACCAATAAAATAAACCTAGAAGAAGAACAAGAAAAGTTTCTCTCTCTTTCTTCTTGGAGATCAAACAAAAAAATGGAGTTAGAGAGTACGAGCAACGGCCGACGTCAACCGCCGCCGGAGATTAGCCGTGGAGCGTACTTGGCTTGGGAAGATTTGAATGTTCTTTTACCAAATTTTACTGATGGTCCAACTCGAAGATTGCTCCATGGACTTAACGGGTATGCTGAACCGGGTCGGATCATGGCTATTATGGGTCCTTCCGGATCCGGCAAGTCCACGCTTCTTGATTCTCTTGCAGGTTCGTTTTCTTTTTTTGGTTATAGTGAATTAGTCATTAGTGAGTGAGTTTTTTTTTTTAAATATTTAGTGAGTGAGAAATATTTGATTAGAAGTAACAAATAAATACTATTACCAATTATATACTCGCTCATTTCTTAGTCTTAATAATTTTTCTATTTTGTTACTGAATTTTAAATTATAACATTGTCTTTAGCTAATTGAAGATTTTAACTTATAAGTCACAAATAAGATCTTAAATCGAATTTTTTTTAATTTATTTGTTCCAAATTATTCCATATGTATATATATAGGAAGACTAGCAAGAAACGTGATTATGACTGGTAATCTTCTACTGAACGGAAAGAAGGCAAGACTAGACTACGGCCTCGTCGTAAGTACATAATTAATTAATCATCGTAATTAACATCCAAATTTAATTTAAAGTTTTTATAGTCGTTTTAATTTTTTTAAAATTTATACTATTTTTTGAATAGGCTTATGTAACACAAGAGGACATATTGATGGGAACACTAACGGTAAGAGAGACACTAACGTACTCAGCTCATCTAAGGCTATCAAGTGATTTGACCAAAGAAGAAGTCAACGACATCGTTGAAGGAACAATCATAGAGCTTGGTCTTCAAGATTGTGCTGACAGAGTCATAGGTAATTGGCAATCTAGAGGAATCAGTGGCGGCGAGAAGAAACGTGTTTGCGTTGCGTTAGAGATCATAACGCGACCGCAAATTCTGTTTCTTGATGAACCAACAAGTGGTTTGGACAGTGCTTCTGCTTTCTTTGTGATTCAAGCGCTTAGAAACATCGCTCGAGATGGCGGTAGAACCGTTGTTTCGTCTATTCATCAGCCTAGCAGCGAGGTTTTCGCTCTCTTTGATGATCTTTTCTTGCTCTCTGGTGGTGAAACTGTTTATTTTGGTGAATCCAAATTCGCTGTTGAGGTAAAATTTGAGATATTTCTTGATTTTCAAGATTCCGGTTTATTCCGGTTTATTACGGTTAACTTTTTGTGTGTGTGTGTTTTCAGTTCTTTGCTGAAGCGGGGTTTCCTTGCCCTAAGAAAAGGAATCCTTCTGATCATTTCTTGAGATGTATAAACTCGGATTTTGATACTGTGACAGCTACACTCAAAGGATCTCAGAGAATGAGGGTGAGAGACTTTTAAAATCTTGAAACTTTTGTCAATAAGTACACAGTGAAAATGTAATCAAGAATCTATCTTTATTAATGCAGGAGGTACCAGCTACATCAGATCCTTTGATGAATCTAGCAACATCTGAGATCAAAGCTAGGCTTGTTGAGAATTACCGTCGTTCGATCTACGCGAAATCCGCAAAGTCTCGGATTCGTGAATTAGCTAGCATTGTAAGCACTGTACCATTTATTCAAGAATCTATACAAATGTATACTGAAAATGTTGTTGTGTTTTTAACAGGAAGAGCATCATAAGATGGAAGTAAGAAAAGGAAGTGAAGCAACCTGGTTTAAACAGCTAAGAACATTGACAAAGAGATCATTTGTGAACATGTCTCGCGATATTGGATACTACTGGTCAAGAATTGTGATATACATTGTGGTATCGTTCTGTGTCGGGACGATCTTTTACGATGTAGGACATAGTTACACATCTATCTTGGCTAGGGTTTCTTGCGGTGGATTCGTTACTGGTTTCATGACTTTCATGTCCATTGGAGGGTTTCCTTCTTTCATTGAAGAGATGAAAGTGTTCTACAAAGAGAGGTTGAGTGGTTACTACGGCGTTTCGGTTTATATCTTATCGAATTACATCTCTTCTTTCCCGTTCTTGGTTGTGATTTCGCTCATCACTGGGAGTATTACTTACAACATGGTCAAGTACCGTCCCGGGTTTTCGCATTATGCTTTCTTCTGTCTCAACATTTTCTTCTCTGTCTCTACCATTGAGAGTCTCATGATGGTTGTGGCTTCTCTTGTTCCAAATTTCTTGATGGGTCTCATCACTGGAGCTGGTATCATTGTAAGCAACAACACCCCTTACCTCTGTTTCAAGAACCTCTGTTTCAAGATCCTCTGTTTCAAGATCCTCTGTTTCAAGAACCTCTGTTTTTTTTTGTTTTGTTTATTCTTCACATCCCATAAGGTTATGTATCTAAATGGTGTTCTTGTTTATTTTTATAGGGAATCATTATGATGACTTCTGGATTCTTCCGTCTGCTTCCCGATCTTCCGAAGATTTTCTGGCGATACCCGATTTCGTACATGAGTTACGGTTCTTGGGCAATTCAGGTACTCTCTTTGCCTTATTCACAAGAATCATTCTATACAACTATTGAAACGTTTAGCATGTAAAGATTATGAATCCCACATTGAAAAGAATATGGTACAAATAGGAATATGATTTAAAAAAGTTCGACAAGCGTCATGTACCATTCAAGATTCATAGTAAACACATTTGTATTGCAGGGAGCATACAAGAATGATTTTCTTGGTCTAGAGTTTGAGCCTATGTTTGCGGGAGAACCAAAGTTGAAAGGAGAGGAAGTGATAAAGAAGATATTTGGAGTGGAAGTCACACATTCAAAGTGGTGGGACTTAGCAGCGGTCGTGTTGATCCTTGTGTGTTATCGCATTCTCTTCTTTATAGTCTTGAAGCTTAAGGAGAGAGCAGAGCCGGCTTTAAGAGCGTTACAAGCGAAGCGAACAATGAAGAGTCTCAATAAGAGACCTTCTTTCAGGAAAGTCCCATCTCTTAGATCTCTATCTTCATTATCTTCAAGGAGACACCAACCTCCTCGTTCACTTTCTTCTCAAGAAGGTCTTACTTCTCCAATCAATTAATGAGTATATCTATATTTGTGTATACACTTTGTTTCTTTATTTGTTTTGCACATACAATAGTTTCAATCTCTACCAATATGTAACAGCATATGTTTTCTATGATTCAGCATTTATATTTTTGGAGATAAACATGATAATCTGAAAATTACACATGTATAATTTACAGAGAGCGATACCAAGACAAAACAGAACGATTTGACGTTATACTTGAATTACTTACATCCTTGGTTTGGAGCTTTCGTTCTGCAAACGTTAATGATATAACAATATTAGAAGTTTAGAACACGTTATAGCTTTTATTTAGATGTAGATTATAATACCCAGCAAGACTGCAAGAGCCAAGAGTATACAATATAGAAGAACAAGAGCATACACATTTTAATTTATTTATTTATGAATTGACACAGACTTAAGGTCTGATTATTGCAACAGTTTTCACAAGGTACACAACACATAGATTAGTTAAAATAAAATAAGTACAGATAGTACAATAGTTACTAGATTCGAGGATGGACACAATGAATTGAGGATTTACATATCCGTAGGAGTCGCCTTATATTTTTGCGACAAACCTAGAGAACCATTTCCCAGAATCTTTTTGTCTTCGATCAGCAGGATTAGTGAAGTTGACCCAATTCATACCAAACCGGAGAGTGTAACCATTTCCAAATTCGTAATTGTCCATCAATGACCAGGCAAAGTATCCACCTACGTTGCATCCATCCCTATAATATATTTAAAATAAAACATTTGAGTATAACTCTCGCTCAGAAGAAGTATATAACAAATAAAACACGAACTGTAACTCACGCGATGGCACATTTGAGACAAGAAAGATGGCTGCAATGATTTTGAATTCTTCCATTGTCGGCAAGAGCATTTGCAAGGGTTAAGTTTCCAAAATCAGCAACTCCTAAAATTTTAAGGACACAAAGATTTAAAATTAAGCACATATATAGGTTAAACATATTTGAAAGAATGCAACATAAAATGATATATGCTTTTTAACCCCCAATAATAATAATTATATATATATATATATATATGTACATACCATTTTCGGTGATGTAAGTAAGTGGATTTTTGTAATTGTCTTTGATGTAGTTTAGAATTTGACGGAATCCTGGAGGATAGTAGACGAAACTAGCAGCCTGCGATATAAGAAAAGTAAATTAAGGATTCAAATCACTTTTGTAGTCTTTTAAAATACAAATGTTTGAAACTGAAGTCGATACTAACTTGGACACCAATAGGAATTCCATTGCGATAATCTGTGACCAAAAATCCAAAAGCAAGTTTAGATAAATAATATATCTAAAAAGGTAGAAAAGTAATACAAAAAAGTTGTACATACATCCAAGAGTAACTCGTGGATCGGTGATGGCACTAGGCTGTGTCGGAATTGAAGGAGGGGAGTCGGTTGCATATTGTGTAATGTAATAGTTCAACCCTAGAAAATCAAGTGATCCTTTGACTAAATCTGATTCGCGAGGTGTGAATTTTGGCAATCTATCTCCTACTATCTCTTTCATTATCTTTGGATATTCTCCGTACACCAATGGATCCAAGAACCTTTATATATTTAGGAACAAAAAAAAAGAAGTTAATATGGCAAAGTATGCTTGTTACAAAAGGTTAATAACTAATTAAGCTTTTCTATATGTGTGTGCATGCATATATATACTAGTGATTTGAGAATCAGTTAATTGAAAATATATACCATCCAACGAAAAACTCGAATGCTCGTTTGGCAGCAGCCTTGTCGAGATCGCTATTTTGGTTTAAGGGGTGGAACCATCTCCCGATCAAGGTCGTTCCTATCTTACCACCTTGGAATTTCTGCATAACAAAATTTAGGTTACACATTTTCAAATGTATACCTAATAAAAATAAGATTACACCTCGAAAGAAAATATGAAAGAATTATAATACATATACCTGATATCTTTTTCGGTATAAAGATACAGTTTCTGCATGAGCTAAAAGTTGGTGATGGGCAACTATATAAGGTTCGGTTCCAGAATCTCCTCCAAATTCACAGTCAGTGCACCGACCCGGTGGATACGATCCATCTCCATAACCTTTGGTTGCGAGAGAGTAAGGCTGGTTTAAAGTGATCCAAAATTTGACTCTGTCCCCAAATCTTTGAAATAGAAGCTCAGCATAATTTTTGAAATCCTCCCTGTTCATGTATAGCACATAGTAAATATGCATATATATGCTAGTTATTAGCCAAAGAAAACAAGTTTAGAATAAAAAAGAAAAGAAAATGTGAATTCACTTACACGATACGTGGGCTTAAGAAGCCTCCGTATTCGTCTTCTAAGGTTTGGGGAACATCCCAATGGAAAATAGTCACATATGGTTCGATTCCTGTGTTCACGAAAGTAAAATGTACATGTAAAAAAAATAAAAATAAATGAAATGATTAAAATTGTATGATTATGCACATATTAACATTTTGGAATGTACCATTTGCTTTTAACTCGTTAATGAGATTGTTGTAGTATGTTATCCCATTCTCGTCCACGAGTCCCCTTCCCTCTAAGATTAGTGTATAATCACAAAGTTCAGTACTCATGAAAATGTAAAATTTTATGAATTCATTTGTTACTAATTAGATGAAGAAATGTTTTTATGGTTTATATATTTACTTGGTAAGACCCTCGACCATGCTATTGAGAGTCGGTACGCTTGAGCATTCATTCTTTTCAGTAGTTGGACATCCTCCTGTTCAAGTTAAATGATATATAGTTCTAAATTAAAAATCACATTTTCAAATGTCTTTTATATATACATGTATTCGTCATTGATAGCCTCTCTCAAGTCACCTTATAAAGATCATACGAATCACAAGCAAGGTCTCCTGAGCTTCGATCTGGAACTTTTTCTGTATATAACAAACCAAAATATGAGCATTAATTAGGTACTTGATATATAGTTCTTTGTAATATTTATAATACATCGAGGAGCATGCATGTTAACTAGTAATACGGTAAATATAATGATGTTTATAACCTGGATATCTATGAGTGAAATAATCCCATCCATTAAGTGCTCTATGAGCAGCACCTTCAATCTGGTAAAAATAAAGAATGAATAAAATGATGATGCTGGATTTATATACTGTCAACAAATTAATTATATGAAAATATGTTAGAGCTAGCTTGAAATTGACTTCCATAGTTATATGTATACCTGGTATGCAGAAGTAGCTGCACCAAAAGTGAAATTCTTGGCAAATCCAGTTCGGTTGAATGTAAGAGTATTGTCGCAGTTGAAAGGTTCTTTAGCCTTGCATTCTGGATTGCACACATTTTGGCTATTGGAAACGACAAAGAGAGCGACAAGGATGGCTAAAGAGTAGTGAGCTTTGGGAATCAACATGGTTGAGAGATTTGTTTTCTCTATATGCTTTCTATTTTTGATGTAGTTGTAGGGATGATTTGAGAATGATGAACTTGCATGGGTTTATATACAAGGGCTTGAGTGCATGAGACTTGCATGGAGATTCAAGCAATTCGTTACGTATATTTGCATCGATTTTTTCATTAATTATTCTCCATGTTCTCCACCTCGCTGTCTTGTTTTCTACATATCTAATCATCAAATCCCTAATAAATAAATAAAAATCAGACACTTTGAGTTTTACGCCATCATATTTCTCTTGTACATGTCTCTACGTGAGAATATATGTTCCTTGGCTATAACTAATATTCAATATATTAATTCTACCGGAGTTACAATCTATGAAGAATCTTAAATTAAAAATTTGTTAATTTTTCAAGAATCTTAAATGTTTGTCAAATTAGTTGGAGGTTTAAGTTCCGTGTCTCTTCTCATGAATGCAGTAATCTTGGTTCCATAAGCAAAATATGACTTGTCTCATAGATAAGTATCAGATATTATATACTAGGAAATTCCAAACCCTATTTTTAAGGGGAAAATGACAACCTATCCCAATTATATCAACTAAACAATATATAGGTATACTAATTAACGATAAATTGTTGTAAACTATTTTTACATGAAATTCTGGAACTATTTTAAGGGAACAGTCAAGATAAAAATTAGAATTTTATCATCGTAACTACTAATATATATGAAAAACAAATGAACCCACCTTTGTTTCTAGCCAGAGGTAAAACTTTGATAGGAAATAAGAGTGAATCCAAATGATCCAATTTATCTCTTTTTAAAGGTCACACTAGGGTTTACTATGCGGATCGATTGACAGATTTAGCTATAACTTTACTTCACATAAGAACATGATCACCGAGTTCCTGGCCTTTAACTGGTAAGTCTATGGTGGGAACGTCTTTAATTTCTTTAACAACTTCTACTATTAAGCAAAACTTTAAACAAGGGTTAGGGCATAACAAACTTTAGAAGCAGACAAAGATGAAGACTTGAACTCCTAGCTCTTGTCTCTCAAACTAGCG
The DNA here is from genome assembly GCA_963555745.1 of Cardamine flexuosa. Taxonomy (NCBI): domain Eukaryota; kingdom Viridiplantae; phylum Streptophyta; class Magnoliopsida; order Brassicales; family Brassicaceae; genus Cardamine; species Cardamine flexuosa. The sequence continues at coordinate 26,695,375 of OY743214.1, read as the reverse complement.
GCTGCTTATTCTCTTGTCTTTCAACTTCTCTGTATTCTTCTCTATTGTGAAGTCTTATGTTCAGATCACTTACTTTGCTTTATCTGCAAAAGACAAGACCGAATCTTGAAGCTATGAGCTTGTAAACATATTTGGAAACTTACACTTAAATTCAGATTTGGACGTGATCAAAGATGTTAAGTACACGAGTCCAATATGAATCTGATTAAGTTTAAGGCATTGTGAAATTAAGATCGGTATTCAACTATTTATCGGGATTACGAGGTCTTTAGTGTAAGAGTATAGAGACTCAAACAACACAAGAAAATACACTTGAAACGCGTCAAGCAAACGCTTAAACTGTTTTATTCACTATATAGTCTTTCGATTCAAAGACTTATAAGTTTTGGTGTTACACAATCTATTATACAAAATAGACTTGACCCCAACTAAAAAAATAAAATAAAAGACATGTAGTACAATAGTTACTAGATTCTAGGTTGGGCACAATGAGTGGATTTATATATCCGTGGCTTCGCCTTATATTTTTGCGACGAACCTAGAGAACCATTTCCCAGAATCTTTTTGTCTTCGGTCAGCAGGATTAGTGAAGTTGACCCAATTCATACCAAACCGGAGAGTGTAACCATTTCCAAATTCGTAATTGTCCATCAATGACCAGGCAAAGTATCCACCTACCTTGCATCCATCCCTATAATATATTTAAAATAAAACATTGAGTATAATTTTAGGTCAGAAGAAGTACATCAGATAAAAAAACTGATTATAACTCACGCGATGGCGCATTTGAGACAAGAAAGATGGCTGCAATGATTTTGAATTCTTCCATTATCGGCAAGAGCATTTGCAAGGGTTAAATTTCCAAAATCAGCAACTCCTGAAAAATTGAGGAAACAAGATTTAATATAAGCACATATATAGGTTAAACATATTTGAAAGAATGCAACATAAAATGATATATGCTTTTTAACCAAAAAAAAACAAACAAAATGATATATATGTCTGTACCATTTTCGGTGATGTAGGTAAGTGGGTTTTTGTAGTTGTCTTTGATGTAGTTTAAAATTTGACGGAATCCTGGAGGATAGTAGACGAAACTAGCAGCCTGTGATAAGAAAAGTAAATTAAGGATTCAAATCACTTCTGTAATCCTTTTAAATATAATATTTGAAATTGAAGTCGACACTAACCTGGACGCCAATAGGGATTCCATTGCGATAATCTGAAATCAATAATCGAAAAGCAAGTTTAGATGATTAATATATCTAAAAAGGTAGAAAAGTAATACAAAAAAGTTGTACATACATCCAAGAGTAACTCGTGGATCGGTTATGGCACTAGGCTGTGTTGGGATTGAAGGAGAGGAGTCGGTTGCATATTGTGTAATGTAATAGTTCAACCCTAGAAAATCAAGTGATCCTTTGACTAAATCTGATTCCTGAGGTGTGAATTTTGGCAATCTATCTCCTACTATCTCTTTCATTATCTTTGGATAGTCTCCGTACACCAATGGATCCAAGAACCTTCATATATTTAAGAAAAAGAATTCATAAATTAATATGGCAAAGTAATTTTGTTACAAAAGGTTAATAACTAATTAAGCTTTTCTATATGTGTGTGCATGCATATATATACTAGTGATTTGAGAATCAATTAATTGAACATATATACCATCCAACAAAAAATTCGAATGCTCGTTTGGCAGCAGCCTTGTCGAGATCGCTATTTTTGTTTAAGGGGTGGAACCATCTCCCGATCAAGGTCGTTCCTATCTTACCCCCTTGGAATTTCTGCATTAAAAAGAAAAGATGTTTAGATGATACACTACAAATGTACACCTCATAAAAATAGGATTGACCTCAAAGGACCTATGTACCTGGTATCTTTTACGGTATAAAGATACAGCTTCTGCATGAGCTAAAAGTTGGTGATGGGCAACTATATAAGGTTCGGTTCCAGAATCTCCTCCAAATTCACAGTCAGTGCACCGACCCGGTGGATATGATCCATCTCCATAACCTTTGGTTGCGAGAGAGTAAGGCTGGTTTAAAGTGATCCAAAATTTGACTCTGTCCCCGAATCTTTGGAATAGAAGCTCGGCGTAATTTTTGAAATCCTCCCTGTTCATTTATAGCACATAGTAAATAGTAAATATGCATATCCTAGTTATTAGCCAAAGAAAACAAGTTTAGAATAACAATAGTAAAAAACAAGGGTAAATGCACTTACACTATACGTGGGCTTAAGAAGCCTCCATATTCGTCTTCTAAAGTTTGGGGAACATCCCAATGGAAAATAGTCACATATGGTTCGATTCCTGTGTTCACAAAAGTTATATGTTTAAATCACATTATAAAAATGATTAAATTCTAAGATTAAAATAATATAGATTTGGAATTTACCATTTGCTTTTAACTCGTTAATGAGATTGTTGTAGTATTTTATCCCATTCTCGTCCACACCTCCAATCAGTCTTCCCTCTAAGATTAGTGTATATAATCACATATTTGAGTACTCAGAGAATGCATTTGTTACTAATTAGATGAAATAACCATAAAGAAATATTTTTATGGTTTTTATATATATTTACTTGGTAAGACCCTTGACCATGCTATTGAGAGTCTGTACGCTTGAACATTCATTTTTCTCAGTAGTTGGACATCCTCCTGTTCAAGTTAAATGATAGTTGTAAATTAACATCACATTTGTAAATGTCTTTATATACAAATGTATTCGTCATTGATAGCCTTTCTTACCTTATAAAGATCATAGGAATCACAAGCAAGGTCTCCTGAACTTCGATCTGGAACTTTTTCTGTATATAAAAAAACAAAATATCAGCATTATTTAGGTACTTAATATATAGTTCTTTCTAGTAATTATAATACTTCGAGGAGCATGTTAACTAATAATAAGATAAATATAAGTGATGATATTTATGACCTGGATATCTATGAGTGAAATAATCCCATCCATTAAGTGCTCTATGAGCAGCACCTTCAATCTGGTAAAAATAAAGAATGAATAAAATGATGATGCTGGATTTATATACTGTCAACAAATTAATTATATGAAAATATGTTAGAGCTAGCTTGAAATTGACTTCCATAGTTATATGTATACCTGGTATGCAGAAGTAGCTGCACCAAAAGTGAAATTCTTGGCAAATCCAGTTCGGTTGAATGTAAGAGTATTGTCGCAGTTGAAAGGTTCTTTAGCCTTGCATTCTGGATTGCACACATTTTGGCTATTGGAAACGACAAAGAGAGCGACAAGGATGGCTAAAGAGTAGTGAGCTTTGGGAATCAACATGGTTGAGAGATTTGTTTTCTCTATATGCTTTCTATTTTTGATGTAGTTGTAGGGATGATTTGAGAATGATGAACTTGCAGGGGTTTTATATACAAGGGTTTGAGTGCATGGGACTTGCATGGAGATTCAAGTAATTCGTTACGTATATTTGCATCGATTTTTTATTGATTATTCTCCATGTTCTCCACCTCGCTGGCTTGTTTACTACATATCTAATAAAAAAATCAGACACTTTGAGTATTACGCCATCATATTTCTCTTGTACATTTCTGCGTGAGAATATATGTTCCTTGACTATAATATTCAATTTATTAATTCTACCGGAGTTACAGTCTGTATGTAGCATTCATTTTTCATCAAGAATCTTAAGCTTTTGTCAAATTAGTTGGAGGTTTAAGTTCCGTGTCTCTTCTCATTTAGCTTACATTATAGGCATCCATATTACTCCTGAATGCAGTAATCTTCGTTCCATAAGAAAAATATGACTTGTCACATTGATAAGTTTCAGATATTATATACTAGGAAATTTCAAACCCTATTTTAAGGGAAAATGACAACCTTTCCCAATTATATCAACTAAACACACGATAAATTGTTGTAAATTATTTTTACATGAGATTCTGGAACTACTTTTATGGAAACAGTCACGATCATATTAGAAATTTATCATCGTAACTACTAATATATATATGACATACAAAATTTAATCTACCTTGGTTTCTAGCTAGAGGTAAAACTTTGATAGGAAAGAGTGAATCCAAAGATGTCTATTTGTAATTCGGAGAAGAATTGTAAGGAACGAGAGTTGTTTACAAAAGCTTATGGCGCGGCTAAGGTGTTTCAATGATCCATTTTTTGTTTTTAAAGGTCACTACAGTTTTCTATGCGGATTATTACCGTACCAGTCATGATATGATCTGATTTGGTGTGATACATGATACAATATGATATGGTGGGATATGATCAGATCACTATATACATGTAATATCCATATGTTAGGGATTGAGAATCTCCATCTATTTGTATATAAGGCTATTCACGCCCAATGTTAATGACACACAGAATTCCTTTCACTTTGGCATGGTATCAGAGCCATCAACGATCTTTCATCTTTAAATTTTGTTCTCTCCGTTTTTTTTTCCCCTCTGTTTCGACAAGCATGGCTGCTGCAGTCGCTGATGTCAAAAGATTGAATCCTTACTACTTGCATCCGTCTGATAGTACCGGGAAAGTCCAAACTCCGATCTTGTTGAATGGAGCAGGGCCGGCTCCGAGAATTTGGGGGCCCCAAACAAAATAAAAAACAGAGGCCCCAAAAAGTGTAACCAAACATAATATAGTTAAAAAAAAAAGATAGTAACAGAACAGCTAAGAAGATGTTACGATGGATAACAAAAAAAGAGAAGCAGAAATATCAATATTAAATAAAAAAACAGTAAATATCATATAAGAAATTTTTTTAATTCTAATTGGTTTCTTAATTCATTTATTGCCATATTATCTTTCTTTATTATTCTAATATTTATTTTCATAATATTCAGTATATATATATAAAATATTAATGGGGGCCCCACAAAAATGGGGGCCCTAGGCCAATGTTTCTTTTGCCTACCCTCTCCGCCGGTCCTGGAATGGAGTCAACTAGGAACGCTGGGCGAAGTTACTGTTAAACTCGCTCTGCACAAAGAAAAAGTTAGGGTTCATTGATGGAACTCTTCCTCGACCATCCAATGATGCCGATTTATCAGAGCAATGGGACATGGTCAATTCTATGATTATTAGCTGGATTTACAGCAGTGTGGAATCGAAGCTTCGACCTTCGATCTCTCTCGTTGATAGCACAAAATTTATGTGGGAAAGTCTTAAATGGATGTTTTCTGTTACTGATGCTAGTCGTCTTCATCAGTTGCACGCCGATATCACAGCATGTAAGCAAGAGGGTGATACAGTTGAGATCTATTTTTCAAAACTAAAAGTCTTGTGGGATGATCTTGCTGATTTGGCAAAGGGTTTTGCGTGTTGCTGTGGTCGTTCATTGTGTGCTTCTATGGTTAAATATCAGAATCATCTGGAGCAAATAAGGATTCATCAGTTTCTCATGGGTCTTAACACTACCAGATTCGGTACGGCAAGATCCAATCTTCTAAGCAGAGGTACTGATTTGAATCTTGATGCCGTTTACTCTCAAATTACTCAAGAAGAACGTCATCTGAATGTGATGAGGAGCACGGAGGATTGTGTTCCAGTTGTGGGTTTCTCGACTACGACGCAATCCTCTACAGTCCAAGCTGCAGCCTCAGGTTTTTCACATTCCACAGCTGTTTGTACTCATTGTGGAAAATCAGGTCACGAATCAAGCAATTGTTTTCAAGTCATTGGGTTTCCGGAATGGTGGAATGACAAAGGAAAAGGTTCGGGTGGTCGTGGCTTGCATGGTAGAGGTTTTGACAGCCAAGGCCGTGGCGGTGGCGGTAGAGGCTCTGGTTTTAGAGCAAACAATATTCAGATTGGTGAAGGAATTACTTCTGATGATTTAAAGGGAGCTGGTATTCCAAATTTTACCCCAGATCAATGGGTCTCTTTGGCAAGTTTTCTGAACACTCAACAACAAAAAAATCCCGACAAACTCTCGTGTAAGCAAGACAAGCTCCTCCTTTATGGTCAATATAGTTGATATGATATCATTATTGATGCTGGCGCCTCTCATCATATGACTGGGGATATATCTTTGCTGATTAATATTCACGATATTGAACCATGTCCCATTACAATACCAAATGGACAGCTTACTTGGGCTACAAAGAATGGTAGTTTGAATCTCGGGAAGCGTCTAGTGTTGCATCATGTTTTCTATGCACCTAATCTATCAATTACATTGATATCTGTTGCTCAGTTACTTCATGAGGTTGCTAGTTTTGTTTTGTTTACAAAACAATTTTGTGTCATTCAGGACCAAGATTCAAAGACTTTGATTAGTGCGGGTGAAGAGCATAACGGAGTCTACCATTATACTGGCACAGTTGGTATTCAAGCTAGTTATGCTGGTGGATTACAAGCTCAGGAGTTATGGCATCAACGATTGGGCCATCCTTTGTCTAGAATTCTTTCTGTTTTATCTACTGTTGGGGGTTTTTCTAATAATTTCAAAGATTTTGAGAAGTCTTGTGATATTTGTGTAAGAGCAAAACAAACTCGTGAATCATTTTCTCCGAGTCTTAATAAAGCTGTTGGTTGTTTCTCTATGCTTCATTGTGATCTTTGGGGTCCCTACAAAACGCCATCTTCTTCTGGAGCTCGATATTTTCTAACCATTGTAGATGATTGTTCCAGAGCTGTTTGGACAATCCTTTTACTTGAAAAAAGAGAAGCTCCAAATGCCTTGAGAAATTTTTTCGCTTTTGTGGAGAATCAGTTTCACACAAGTATCAAAACCATACAAAGCGATAATAGTGTCGAGTTTGTATGTTTAAAAAGTTTTTTCGCCGAGAAGGGTGTGATACATCAAACTTTGTGTGTAGAAACTCCACAACAAAATGGAAGAGTGAAGAGGAAGCATCGCCATATTCTCAACATGGCTAGGGCCTTGTTATTTCAAGCAAATTTACCGATCGCATTTTGGGGAGAAAGTGTGTTAGTCGCCACATACTTAATCAGCCGAACTCCATCCGTCGTCCTCGATAACAAGACGCCTCATTAGATTCTTTTTGGCTCTCCTTCCTCTTATGATCATCTGCTTACGTTCGGCTCATTGTGTTTCGCTCAAAAAATATCTCGTGACAAGGATAAATTCAGTGAAAGAAGTATTCGATGCATGTTTTTGGGCTACCCGGTTGGAAAAAAGGGATGGTTAGTCTATGATCTTAACAAGGAAAAATCATTTGTTTTCCGAGATGCATGAAGACCAATTTCCATTTGTTGAGAAAGCTCCACAACCGACCATCCTCTTACCATCCTTAGAATAAACGTCACCGATTTATGATGAACCAACGGCTCTGGCTCCTAATGCTGCGGTAACAACAGATCCACATCCAGAGCAAGACGTGGTACAACCAACAGACTCTAGTATTACTAGACCTGAAGAATTACGTGGCGAAGCAGCTCCGGTTAGAGACAGAGATCCGGTTACCGAAGCAGAACCGGTTAGAGATACAAATCCAGTTCGCGAAGTTGCTCCGGTTAGGGACAGTCTGGTTAGAGAAACCAATCCACCAAGAGAACCCGAACTTGAGATTGAGGTGGAGGTGAATCCGACAGGGGGAGCTTCTGAAACTGTTGATGAACTAGGCAAATGTAAACGTGTCAAATTTCCTTCGGTTAAGCTGAAACCATATGTCACCAATGCTGCTTTTACGACTGATACAATGTCATCATCTACGTGCTTATATCCCATAGCTAATTATGTTTCCCCACACCGTCTTTCATCTTCCCAACAAGCTTTCCTAGCCAAGATTGTCGAGGCAGTTGAGGCTGAATATTTAAAGGATGCCGTTAAGTATAGAAAATGGTGTGTTGCGATGGGACTAGAGATTGATGCTCTAGAGCATAATAACACTTGGGATATCATGAAACTCCCACCTGGAATAATCGCTATTGGCTGTAAATGGGTGTTTCGAATAAATTTTAAATCTGATGGCACTATTGAAAGATTTAAAGCACGCTTAGTTGCCCCTTGGTAATCGACAACAAGAAGGCGTGGATTATAAGGAAACATTTGCACCAGTCGTGAAAATGACAACAATGCGTATTCTTCTTGGTGTTTCAGCGGCAGAGAATTGGGAATTACATCAAATAAATGTCCATATTGCGTTTTTACATGGTGATTTGGAAGAAGAGGTGTATATGAAGCTACCACCCGAATTTTCGCATTCAAACAAAAATCAATTCTGCAAATTAAAGAAAGCTCTTTATGGACTTAAACAAGCACCTCGTTGTTGGTTTTCAAAGTTAACAACAGCATTAAAGGCGTATGGTTTTGTCCAAAATCAATCAGATTACTCTATGTTTACACTAAACCGTGATGGAGCTTTGGTTTATGTGGACGATTTGATCATTGGAGGAAATGATTCAAAGTTAATCACGAGTTTCAAAGAGTATCTTGGTCGCTGTTTTCATATGAAGGATCTTGGTGTCTTAAAGTATTTCTTGGGCATTGAGGTCTCACGCGGTAGAGAAGGAATTTACTTGTCTCAGAGAAAATACGCTATGGATATTATTTCCGAATGTGGCATGTTAGGGTCAAAACCGGCAGATACTCCTATGGAACAAAATCACAATCTGTCAAAAGATGACGGAATCTACTTTGAGGAACCAGATAAGTATCATCGTCTTATTGGCAGGGTAGTGTATTTAGCTGTGACAAAACCTGAGTTAAGTTATGCTTTCATAGACTAGCTCAAATTCTTAAAGCTCCACGACAGAAACATCGGGATGCGGCGTTGCGCTTAGTTCGCTATCTAAAAAAATCTCCGGGTCAAGGTATTCTTTTCAGTTCGAATAATCCTGTCACTCTTACAGCATATTATGATGCGGACTATGCTGCTTGTCAACTCACAAGACGTTCACTAACCGGCTACATTGTTATGCTTGGAAGTAGCATTGTTTCTTGAAAAACTAAAAACCAACACACTGTTTCTCGGTCCTCTGCCGAATCTGAGTATCACGCTATGGCAATGACATACCAAGAGCTAACATGGACAAAGGAATTGCTCACAAGCCTTGGTTTTCCTCAAACACATCCAACGGCTCTATTTTGTGATAACATGGCTGCTCTTCATATTGCGGCCAATCCCGTTTTCCATGAGCGAACAAAGCACATAGAAGCCGATTGTCACTACATTAGAGACGCAGTTCAAGACGGTTCCATTGTTACAGCTCACGTGAAGACAACAGAACAACTTGCTGACCTCCTAACCAAGCCCATTGCGCGCCAACAACTCAACTATTTATTAGCCAAGATGGGTATTCAAGATCTTCATTCACCATCTTGAGGGGGAGTATACGGTATCAGTCATGATATGATCTGATTTGGTGTGATACATGATACGATATGATATGGTGGGATATGATCAGATCACTGTATAAATGTAATATCCATATCTTAGGGATTGAGCATCTCCATCTATTTGTATATAAGGCTATTCACGCCCAATGTTAATGACACACAGAATTCCTTTCACTTTGGCACGGATCGATTGACTGTGATTTGGCTAAAACTTTATATACTTCACACAAGGATTTGATCACTAAGTTCCCGACCTTTAACCGGTAAGTCTATGGTGGGAACCGTCTTTAATTTCCTCAACAACTTCTACGAAGCAAAAATTTACACAAGGGCATAACAAACTTTAGAAGCAGACAAAGATAAAGACTTGAACTCATCTTGTCTCTCAAGCTAGTGGCTTCTAATTCTCTTCTTCTCTATTCCTGACTGTTGTGAAGTCTCTTATGTTCAGATCACACTAATTACTTTGGAAGGGTATATGTTGGATTTTTTTCTAGGTTTAGCCACTTTACACCTTTTTCTCCTTAATCTCTCATACCATTTCTATCACACACACATGCATATCTATAGTTTCACCTTAACCTAATTACTTTATCTAAACCACCGAAACCCTTTAACACATATGGGCTTAAAATACTTAGTGGTCCAATGGCTTTTTTAACTTAATTATGTGACTAATGTCGTCACCACATCTTCTTCTTTGACTTTGCTTCTTCTTCTTCTTCTTCTCCATTTCTTCACTTTGCCATCTTCTTCTATTTGCCTTTTTCTTGTGCAGGAGCAGAGGATCAACTTCCAACAGTATATACCTCCGCGGCAGTTCTGCAAAAGACAAGACCGAATCTTGAAGCTATGCATGAGCTTGTTGTAAATATTTGAAAAGTCACACTAAAATTTAGATTTGGACATGATCAAAGATGTAAAGGCCACGAGTCCAATATGAATCTGAGTAAGTATCAGAGCCCATTAAATCCAAACAAAAAGAATTGGGATTCGGTCCAATATGCATTTTTGGAATCACATATTTAAAAACAAAGAAAGATTTAACTTGATCAAGTTTTTGAGGGGTCATAAACCACTCCAAATTCATAGTTTACACGCTCTGTATTAGCTCTCCAATCAACTAAAGACAATCTATATGTGTATAAATATATACTTTTTTTTTTTTTTTTTTTTTGGACATCCAAAAGTTTCAACATTTACCAATATGCATTGATTCAAGATTGTTATTTTTGAAGAATAAACGTCAGAAAATATATAATTTTCATACACATCTATACGATTGAGCAGAACAGTACAAAAAGAATAATTTGAGTTTGCTCTAAATTTTTACACATTTAATAAATCATTGGTCTGGAGCCTTTTTTTCATGCAGACGCGCTAATTAACATTAGAGCAAGTATATAGCTTTTCTTTAGATGTTATAATACTGAGCAAGAGTATATATAAAAGAACAAAGAACGATAATTAATACTATAAGCTCCATACACATTTTAATTTATTTATTTATGAATTGACACAGACTTAAGGTCTGATTATTGCAACAGTTTTCACAAGGTACACAACACATAGATTAGTTAAAATAAAATAAGTACAGATAGTACAATAGTTACTAGATTCGAGGATGGACACAATGAATTGAGGATTTACATATCCGTAGGAATCGCCTTATATTTTTGCGACAAACCTAGAGAACCATTTCCCAGAATCTTTTTGTCTTCGATCAGCAGGATTAGTGAAGTTGACCCAATTCATACCAAACCGGAGAGTGTAACCATTTCCAAATTCGTAATTGTCCATCAATGACCAGGCAAAGTATCCACCTACGTTGCATCCATCCCTATAATATATTTAAAATAAAACATTTGAGTATAACTCTCGCTCAGAAGAAGTATATAGCAAATAAAACACGAACTGTAACTCACGCGATGGCACATTTGAGACAAGAAAGATGGCTGCAATGATTTTGAATTCTTCCATTGTCGGCAAGAGCATTTGCAAGGGTTAAGTTTCCAAAATCAGCAACTCCTAAAATTTTAAGGACACAAAGATTTAAAATTAAGCACATATATAGGTTAAACATATTTGAAAGAATGCAACATAAAATGATATATGCTTTTTAAACCCCAAAAATAATAATTATATATATATATATATATGTACATACCATTTTCGGTGATGTAAGTAAGTGGATTTTTGTAATTGTCTTTGATGTAGTTTAGAATTTGACGGAATCCTGGAGGATAGTAGACGAAACTAGCAGCCTGCGATATAAGAAAAGTAAATTAAGGATTCAAATCACTTTTGTAGTCTTTTAAAATACAAATGTTTGAAACTGAAGTCGATACTAACTTGGACACCAATAGGAATTCCATTGCGATAATCTGTGACCAAAAATCCAAAAGCAAGTTTAGATAAATAATATATCTAAAAAGGTAGAAAAGTAATACAAAAAAGTTGTACATACATCCAAGAGTAACTCGTGGATCGGTGATGGCACTAGGCTGTGTCGGAATTGAAGGAGGGGAGTCGGTTGCATATTGTGTAATGTAATAGTTCAACCCTAGAAAATCAAGTGATCCTTTGACTAAATCTGATTCGCGAGGTGTGAATTTTGGCAATCTATCTCCTACTATCTCTTTCATTATCTTTGGATATTCTCCGTACACCAATGGATCCAAGAACCTTTATATATTTAGGAACAAAAAAAAAGAAGTTAATATGGCAAAGTATGCTTGTTACAAAAGGTTAATAACTAATTAAGCTTTTCTATATGTGTGTGCATGCATATATATACTAGTGATTTGAGAATCAGTTAATTGAAAATATATACCATCCAACGAAAAACTCGAATGCTCGTTTGGCAGCAGCCTTGTCGAGATCGCTATTTTGGTTTAAGGGGTGGAACCATCTCCCGATCAAGGTCGTTCCTATCTTACCACCTTGGAATTTCTGCATAACAAAATTTAGGTTACACATTTTCAAATGTATACCTAATAAAAGTAAGATTACACCTCGAAAGAAAATATGAAAGAATTATAATACATATACCTGATATCTTTTTCGGTATAAAGATACAGTTTCTGCATGAGCTAAAAGTTGGTGATGGGCAACTATATAAGGTTCGGTTCCAGAATCTCCTCCAAATTCACAGTCAGTGCACCGACCCGGTGGATACGATCCATCTCCATAACCTTTGGTTGCGAGAGAGTAAGGCTGGTTTAAAGTGATCCAAAATTTGACTCTGTCCCCAAATCTTTGAAATAGAAGCTCAGCATAATTTTTGAAATCCTCCCTGTTCATGTATAGCACATAGTAAATATGCATATATATGCTAGTTATTAGCCAAAGAAAACAAGTTTAGAATAAAAAAGAAAAGAAAATGTGAATTCACTTACACGATACGTGGGCTTAAGAAGCCTCCGTATTCGTCTTCTAAGGTTTGGGGAACATCCCAATGGAAAATAGTCACATATGGTTCGATTCCTGTGTTCACGAAAGTAAAATGTACATGTAAAAAAAATAAAAATAAATGAAATGATTAAAATTGTATGATTATGCACATATTAACATTTTGGAATGTACCATTTGCTTTTAACTCGTTAATGAGATTGTTGTAGTATGTTATCCCATTCTCGTCCACGAGTCCCCTTCCCTCTAAGATTAGTGTATAATCACAAAGTTCAGTACTCATGAAAATGTAAAATTTTATGAATTCATTTGTTACTAATTAGATGAAGAAATGTTTTTATGGTTTATATATTTACTTGGTAAGACCCTCGACCATGCTATTGAGAGTCGGTACGCTTGAGCATTCATTCTTTTCAGTAGTTGGACATCCTCCTGTTCAAGTTAAATGATATATAGTTCTAAATTAAAAATCACATTTTCAAATGTCTTTTATATATACATGTATTCGTCATTGATAGCCTCTCTCAAGTCACCTTATAAAGATCATACGAATCACAAGCAAGGTCTCCTGAGCTTCGATCTGGAACTTTTTCTGTATATAACAAACCAAAATATGAGCATTAATTAGGTACTTGATATATAGTTCTTTGTAATATTTATAATACATCGAGGAGCATGCATGTTAACTAGTAATACGGTAAATATAATGATGTTTATAACCTGGATATCTATGAGTGAAATAATCCCATCCATTAAGTGCTCTATGAGCAGCACCTTCAATCTGGTAAAAATAAAGAATGAATAAAATGATGATGCTGGATTTATATACTGTCAACAAATTAATTATATGAAAATATGTTAGAGCTAGCTTGAAATTGACTTCCATAGTTATATGTATACCTGGTATGCAGAAGTAGCTGCACCAAAAGTGAAATTCTTGGCAAATCCAGTTCGGTTGAATGTAAGAGTATTGTCGCAGTTGAAAGGTTCTTTAGCCTTGCATTCTGGATTGCACACATTTTGGCTATTGGAAACGACAAAGAGAGCGACAAGGATGGCTAAAGAGTAGTGAGCTTTGGGAATCAACATGGTTGAGAGATTTGTTTTCTCTATATGCTTTCTATTTTTGATGTAGTTGTAGGGATGATTTGAGAATGATGAACTTGCATGGGTTTATATACAAGGGCTTGAGTGCATGAGACTTGCATGGAGATTCAAGCAATTCGTTACGTATATTTGCATCGATTTTTTCATTAATTATTCTCCATGTTCTCCACCTCGCTGTCTTGTTTTCTACATATCTAATCATCAAATCCCTAATAAATAAATAAAAATCAGACACTTTGAGTTTTACGCCATCATATTTCTCTTGTACATGTCTCTACGTGAGAATATATGTTCCTTGGCTATAACTAATATTCAATATATTAATTCTACCGGAGTTACAATCTATGAAGAATCTTAAATTAAAAATTTGTTAATTTTTCAAGAATCTTAAATGTTTGTCAAATTAGTTGGAGGTTTAAGTTCCGTGTCTCTTCTCATGAATGCAGTAATCTTGGTTCCATAAGCAAAATATGACTTGTCTCATAGATAAGTATCAGATATTATATACTAGGAAATTCCAAACCCTATTTTTAAGGGGAAAATGACAACCTATCCCAATTATATCAACTAAACAATATATAGGTATACTAATTAACGATAAATTGTTGTAAACTATTTTTACATGAAATTCTGGAACTATTTTAAGGGAACAGTCAAGATAAAAATTAGAATTTTATCATCGTAACTACTAATATATATGAAAAACAAATGAACCCACCTTTGTTTCTAGCCAGAGGTAAAACTTTGATAGGAAATAAGAGTGAATCCAAATGATCCAATTTATCTCTTTTTAAAGGTCACACTAGGGTTTACTATGCGGATCGATTGACAGATTTAGCTATAACTTTACTTCACATAAGAACATGATCACCGAGTTCCTGGCCTTTAACTGGTAAGTCTATGGTGGGAACGTCTTTAATTTCTTTAACAACTTCTACTATTAAGCAAAACTTTAAACAAGGGTTAGGGCATAACAAACTTTAGAAGCAGACAAAGATGAAGACTTGAACTCCTAGCTCTTGTCTCTCAAACTAGCGGCTGCTTATTCTCTTGTCTTTCAACTTCTCTGTATTCTTCTCTATTGTGAAGTCTTATGTTCAGATCACTTACTTTGCTTTATCTGCAAAAGACAAGACCGAATCTTGAAGCTATGAGCTTGTAAACATATTTGGAAACTTACACTTAAATTCAGATTTGGACGTGATCAAAGATGTTAAGTACACGAGTCCAATATGAATCTGATTAAGTTTAAGGCATTGTGAAATTAAGATCGGTATTCAACTATTTATCGGGATTACGAGGTCTTTAGTGTAAGAGTATAGAGACTCAAACAACACAAGAAAATACACTTGAAACGCGTCAAGCAAACGCTTAAACTGTTTTATTCACTATATAGTCTTTCGATTCAAAGACTTATAAGTTTTGGTGTTACACAATCTATTATACAAAATAGACTTGACCCCAACTAAAAAAATAAAATAAAAGACATGTAGTACAATAGTTACTAGATTCTAGGTTGGGCACAATGAGTGGATTTATATATCCGTGGCTTCGCCTTATATTTTTGCGACGAACCTAGAGAACCATTTCCCAGAATCTTTTTGTCTTCGGTCAGCAGGATTAGTGAAGTTGACCCAATTCATACCAAACCGGAGAGTGTAACCATTTCCAAATTCGTAATTGTCCATCAATGACCAGGCAAAGTATCCACCTACGTTGCATCCATCCCTATAATATATTTAAAATAAAACATTGAGTATAATTTTAGGTCAGAAGAAGTACATCAGATAAAAAAACTGATTATAACTCACGCGATGGCGCATTTGAGACAAGAAAGATGGCTGCAATGATTTTGAATTCTTCCATTATCGGCAAGAGCATTTGCAAGGGTTAAATTTCCAAAATCAGCAACTCCTGAAAAATTGAGGAAACAAGATTTAATATAAGCACATATATAGGTTAAACATATTTGAAAGAATGCAACATAAAATGATATATGCTTTTTAACCAAAAAAAAACAAACAAAATGATATATATGTCTGTACCATTTTCGGTGATGTAGGTAAGTGGGTTTTTGTAGTTGTCTTTGATGTAGTTTAAAATTTGACGGAATCCTGGAGGATAGTAGACGAAACTAGCAGCCTGTGATAAGAAAAGTAAATTAAGGATTCAAATCACTTCTGTAATCCTTTTAAATATAATATTTGAAATTGAAGTCGACACTAACCTGGACGCCAATAGGGATTCCATTGCGATAATCTGAAATCAATAATCGAAAAGCAAGTTTAGATGATTAATATATCTAAAAAGGTAGAAAAGTAATACAAAAAAGTTGTACATACATCCAAGAGTAACTCGTGGATCGGTTATGGCACTAGGCTGTGTTGGGATTGAAGGAGAGGAGTCGGTTGCATATTGTGTAATGTAATAGTTCAACCCTAGAAAATCAAGTGATCCTTTGACTAAATCTGATTCCTGAGGTGTGAATTTTGGCAATCTATCTCCTACTATCTCTTTCATTATCTTTGGATAGTCTCCGTACACCAATGGATCCAAGAACCTTCATATATTTAAGAAAAAGAATTCATAAATTAATATGGCAAAGTAATTTTGTTACAAAAGGTTAATAACTAATTAAGCTTTTCTATATGTGTGTGCATGCATATATATACTAGTGATTTGAGAATCAATTAATTGAACATATATACCATCCAACAAAAAATTCGAATGCTCGTTTGGCAGCAGCCTTGTCGAGATCGCTATTTTGGTTTAAGGGGTGGAACCATCTCCCGATCAAGGTCGTTCCTATCTTACCCCCTTGGAATTTCTGCATTAAAAAGAAAAGATGTTTAGATGATACACTACAAATGTACACCTCATAAAAATAGGATTGACCTCAAAGGACCTATGTACCTGGTATCTTTTACGGTATAAAGATACAGCTTCTGCATGAGCTAAAAGTTGGTGATGGGCAACTATATAAGGTTCGGTTCCAGAATCTCCTCCAAATTCACAGTCAGTGCACCGACCCGGTGGATATGATCCATCTCCATAACCTTTGGTTGCGAGAGAGTAAGGCTGGTTTAAAGTGATCCAAAATTTGACTCTGTCCCCGAATCTTTGGAATAGAAGCTCGGCGTAATTTTTGAAATCCTCCCTGTTCATTTATAGCACATAGTAAATAGTAAATATGCATATCCTAGTTATTAGCCAAAGAAAACAAGTTTAGAATAACAATAGTAAAAAACAAGGGTAAATGCACTTACACTATACGTGGGCTTAAGAAGCCTCCATATTCGTCTTCTAAAGTTTGGGGAACATCCCAATGGAAAATAGTCACATATGGTTCGATTCCTGTGTTCACAAAAGTTATATGTTTAAATCACATTATAAAAATGATTAAATTCTAAGATTAAAATAATATAGATTTGGAATTTACCATTTGCTTTTAACTCGTTAATGAGATTGTTGTAGTATTTTATCCCATTCTCGTCCACACCTCCAATCAGTCTTCCCTCTAAGATTAGTGTATATAATCACATATTTGAGTACTCAGAGAATGCATTTGTTACTAATTAGATGAAATAACCATAAAGAAATATTTTTATGGTTTTTATATATATTTACTTGGTAAGACCCTTGACCATGCTATTGAGAGTCTGTACGCTTGAACATTCATTTTTCTCAGTAGTTGGACATCCTCCTGTTCAAGTTAAATGATAGTTGTAAATTAACATCACATTTGTAAATGTCTTTATATACAAATGTATTCGTCATTGATAGCCTTTCTTACCTTATAAAGATCATAGGAATCACAAGCAAGGTCTCCTGAACTTCGATCTGGAACTTTTTCTGTATATAAAAAAACAAAATATCAGCATTATTTAGGTACTTAATATATAGTTCTTTCTAGTAATTATAATACTTCGAGGAGCATGTTAACTAATAATAAGATAAATATAAGTGATGATATTTATGACCTGGATATCTATGAGTGAAATAATCCCATCCATTAAGTGCTCTATGAGCAGCACCTTCAATCTGGTAAAAATAAAGAATGAATAAAATGATGATGCTGGATTTATATACTGTCAACAAATTAATTATATGAAAATATGTTAGAGCTAGCTTGAAATTGACTTCCATAGTTATATGTATACCTGGTATGCAGAAGTAGCTGCACCAAAAGTGAAATTCTTGGCAAATCCAGTTCGGTTGAATGTAAGAGTATTGTCGCAGTTGAAAGGTTCTTTAGCCTTGCATTCTGGATTGCACACATTTTGGCTATTGGAAACGACAAAGAGAGCGACAAGGATGGCTAAAGAGTAGTGAGCTTTGGGAATCAACATGGTTGAGAGATTTGTTTTCTCTATATGCTTTCTATTTTTGATGTAGTTGTAGGGATGATTTGAGAATGATGAACTTGCAGGGGTTTTATATACAAGGGTTTGAGTGCATGGGACTTGCATGGAGATTCAAGTAATTCGTTACGTATATTTGCATCGATTTTTTATTGATTATTCTCCATGTTCTCCACCTCGCTGGCTTGTTTACTACATATCTAATAAAAAAATCAGACACTTTGAGTATTACGCCATCATATTTCTCTTGTACATTTCTGCGTGAGAATATATGTTCCTTGACTATAATATTCAATTTATTAATTCTACCGGAGTTACAGTCTGTATGTAGCATTCATTTTTCATCAAGAATCTTAAGCTTTTGTCAAATTAGTTGGAGGTTTAAGTTCCGTGTCTCTTCTCATTTAGCTTACATTATAGGCATCCATATTACTCCTGAATGCAGTAATCTTCGTTCCATAAGAAAAATATGACTTGTCACATTGATAAGTTTCAGATATTATATACTAGGAAATTTCAAACCCTATTTTAAGGGAAAATGACAACCTTTCCCAATTATATCAACTAAACACACGATAAATTGTTGTAAATTATTTTTACATGAGATTCTGGAACTACTTTTATGGAAACAGTCACGATCATATTAGAAATTTATCATCGTAACTACTAATATATATATGACATACAAAATTTAATCTACCTTGGTTTCTAGCTAGAGGTAAAACTTTGATAGGAAAGAGTGAATCCAAAGATGTCTATTTGTAATTCGGAGAAGAATTGTAAGGAACGAGAGTTGTTTACAAAAGCTTATGGCGCGGCTAAGGTGTTTCAATGATCCATTTTTTGTTTTTAAAGGTCACTACAGTTTTCTATGCGGATTATTACCGTACCAGTCATGATATGATCTGATTTGGTGTGATACATGATACAATATGATATGGTGGGATATGATCAGATCACTATATACATGTAATATCCATATGTTAGGGATTGAGAATCTCCATCTATTTGTATATAAGGCTATTCACGCCCAATGTTAATGACACACAGAATTCCTTTCACTTTGGCATGGTATCAGAGCCATCAACGATCTTTCATCTTTAAATTTTGTTCTCTCCGTTTTTTTTCCCCTCTGTTTCGACAAGCATGGCTGCTGCAGTCGCTGATGTCAAAAGATTGAATCCTTACTACTTGCATCCGTCTGATAGTACCGGGAAAGTCCAAACTCCGATCTTGTTGAATGGAGCAGGGCCGGCTCCGAGAATTTGGGGGCCCCAAACAAAATAAAAAACAGAGGCCCCAAAAAGTGTAACCAAACATAATATAGTTAGAAAAAAAGGATAGTAACAGAACAGCTAAGAAGATGTTACGATGGATAACAAAAAAAGAGAAGCAGAAATATCAATATTAAATAAAAAAACAGTAAATATCATATAAGAAATTTTTTTAATTCTAATTGGTTTCTTAATTCATTTATTGCCATATTATCTTTCTTTATTATTCTAATATTTATTTTCATAATATTCAGTATATATATATAAAATATTAATGGGGGCCCCACAAAAATGGGGGCCCTAGGCCAATGTTTCTTTTGCCTACCCTCTCCGCCGGTCCTGGAATGGAGTCAACTAGGAACGCTGGGCGAAGTTACTGTTAAACTCGCTCTGCACAAAGAAAAAGTTAGGGTTCATTGATGGAACTCTTCCTCGACCATCCAATGATGCCGATTTATCAGAGCAATGGGACATGGTCAATTCTATGATTATTAGCTGGATTTACAGCAGTGTGGAATCGAAGCTTCGACCTTCGATCTCTCTCGTTGATAGCACAAAATTTATGTGGGAAACTCTTAAATGGATGTTTTCTGTTACTGATGCTAGTCGTCTTCATCAGTTGCACGCCGATATCACAGCATGTAAGCAAGAGGGTGATACAGTTGAGATCTATTTTTCAAAACTAAAAGTCTTGTGGGATGATCTTGCTGATTTGGCAAAGGGTTTTGCGTGTTGCTGTGGTCGTTCATTGTGTGCTTCTATGGTTAAATATCAGAATCATCTGGAGCAAATAAGGATTCATCAGTTTCTCATGGGTCTTAACACTACCAGATTCGGTACGGCAAGATCCAATCTTCTAAGCAGAGGTACTGATTTGAATCTTGATGCCGTTTACTCTCAAATTACTCAAGAAGAACGTCATCTGAATGTGATGAGGAGCACGGAGGATTGTGTTCCAGTTGTGGGTTTCTCGACTACGACGCAATCCTCTACAGTCCAAGCTGCAGCCTCAGGTTTTTCACATTCCACAGCTGTTTGTACTCATTGTGGAAAAAAATCAGGTCACGAATCAAGCAATTGTTTTCAAGTCATTGGGTTTCCGGAATGGTGGAATGACAAAGGAAAAGGTTCGGGTGGTCGTGGCTTGCATGGTAGAGGTTTTGACAGCCAAGGCCGTGGCGGTGGCGGTAGAGGCTCTGGTTTTAGAGCAAACAATATTCAGATTGGTGAAGGAATTACTTCTGATGATTTAAAGGGAGCTGGTATTCCAAATTTTACCCCAGATCAATGGGTCTCTTTGGCAAGTTTTCTGAACACTCAACAACAAAAAAATCCCGACAAACTCTCGTGTAAGCAAGACAAGCTCCTCCTTTATGGTCAATATAGTTGATATGATATCATTATTGATGCTGGCGCCTCTCATCATATGACTGGGGATATATCTTTGCTGATTAATATTCACGATATTGAACCATGTCCCATTACAATACCAAATGGACAGCTTACTTGGGCTACAAAGAATGGTAGTTTGAATCTCGGGAAGCGTCTAGTGTTGCATCATGTTTTCTATGCACCTAATCTATCAATTACATTGATATCTGTTGCTCAGTTATTTCATGAGGTTGCTAGTTTTGTTTTGTTTACAAAACAATTTTGTGTCATTCAGGACCAAGATTCAAAGACTTTGATTAGTGCGGGTGAAGAGCATAACGGAGTCTACCATTATACTGGCACAGTTGGTATTCAAGCTAGTTATGCTGGTGGATTACAAGCTCAGGAGTTATGGCATCAACGATTGGGCCATCCTTTGTCTAGAATTCTTTCTGTTTTATCTACTGTTGGGGGTTTTTCTAATAATTTCAAAGATTTTGAGAAGTCTTGTGATATTTGTGTAAGAGCAAAACAAACTCGTGAATCATTTTCTCCGAGTCTTAATAAAGCTGTTGGTTGTTTCTCTATGCTTCATTGTGATCTTTGTGGTCCCTACAAAACGCCATCTTCTTCTGGAGCTCGATATTTTCTAACCATTGTAGATGATTGTTCCAGAGCTGTTTGGACAATCCTTTTACTTGAAAAAAGAGAAGCTCCAAATGCCTTGAGAAATTTTTTCGCTTCTGTGGAGAATCAGTTTCACACAAGTATCAAAACCATACAAAGCGATAATAGTGTCGAGTTTGTATGTTTAAAAAGTTTTTTCGCCGAGAAGGGTGTGATACATCAAACTTTGTGTGTAGAAACTCCACAACAAAATGGAAGAGTGAAGAGGAAGCATCGCCATATTCTCAACATGGCTAGGGCCTTGTTATTTCAAGCAAATTTACCGATCGCATTTTGGGGAGAAAGTGTGTTAGTCGCCACATACTTAATCAGCCGAACTCCATCCGTCGTCCTCGATAACAAGACGCCTCATTAGATTCTTTTTGGCTCTCCTTCCTCTTATGATCATCTGCTTACGTTCGGCTCATTGTGTTTCGCTCAAAAAATATCTCGTGACAAGGATAAATTCAGTGAAAGAAGTATTCGATGCATGTTTTTGGGCTACCCGGTTGGAAAAAAGGGATGGTTAGTCTATGATCTTAACAAGGAAAAATCATTTGTTTCCCGAGATGCATGAAGACCAATTTCCATTTGTTGAGAAAGCTCCACAACCGACCATCCTCTTACCATCCTCAGAATAAACGTCACCGATTTATGATGAACCAACGGCTCTGGCTCCTAATGCTGCGGTAACAACAGATCCACATCCAGAGCAAGACGTGGTACAACCAACAGACTCTAGTATTACTAGACCTGAAGAATTACGTGGCGAAGCAGCTCCGGTTAGAGACAGAGATCCGGTTACCGAAGCAGAACCGGTTAGAGATACAAATCCAGTTTGCGAAGTTGCTCCGGTTAGGGACAGTCTGGTTAGAGAAACCAATCCACCAAGAGAACCCGAACTTGAGATTGAGGTGGAGGTGAATCCGACAGGGGGAGCTTCTGAAACTGTTGATGAACTAGGCAAATGTAAACGTGTCAAATTTCCTTCGGTTAAGCTGAAACCATATGTCACCAATGCTGCTTTTACGACTGATACAATGTCATCATCTACGTGCTTATATCCCATAGCTAATTATGTTTCCCCACACCGTCTTTCATCTTCCCAACAAGCTTTCCTAGCCAAGATTGTCGAGGCAGTTGAGGCTGAATATTTAAAGGATGCCGTTAAGTATAGAAAATGGTGTGTTGCGATGGGACTAGAGATTGATGCTCTAGAGCATAATAACACTTGGGATATCATGAAACTCCCACCTGGAATAATCGCTATTGGCTGTAAATGGGTGTTTCGAATAAATTTTAAATCTGATGGCACTATTGAAAGATTTAAAGCACGCTTAGTTGCCCCTTGGTAATCGACAACAAGAAGGCGTGGATTATAAGGAAACATTTGCACCAGTCGTGAAAATGACAACAATGCGTATTCTTCTTGGTGTTTCAGCGGCAGAGAATTGGGAATTACATCAAATAAATGTCCATATTGCGTTTTTACATGGTGATTTGGAAGAAGAGGTGTATATGAAGCTACCACCCGAATTTTCGCATTCAAACAAAAATCAATTCTGCAAATTAAAGAAAGCTCTTTATGGACTTAAACAAGCACCTCGTTGTTGGTTTTCAAAGTTAACAACAGCATTAAAGGCGTATGGTTTTGTCCAAAATCAATCAGATTACTCTATGTTTACACTAAACCGTGATGGAGCTTTGGTTTATGTGGACGATTTGATCATTGGAGGAAATGATTCAAAGTTAATCACGAGTTTCAAAGAGTATCTTGGTCGCTGTTTTCATATGAAGGATCTTGGTGTCTTAAAGTATTTCTTGGGCATTGAGGTCTCACGCGGTAGAGAAGGAATTTACTTGTCTCAGAGAAAATACGCTATGGATATTATTTCCGAATGTGGCATGTTAGGGTCAAAACCGGCAGATACTCCTATGGAACAAAATCACAATCTGTCAAAAGATGACGGAATCTACTTTGAGGAACCAGATAAGTATCATCGTCTTATTGGCAGGGTAGTGTATTTAGCTGTGACAAAACCTGAGTTAAGTTATGCTTTCATAGACTAGCTCAAATTCTTAAAGCTCCACGACAGAAACATCGGGATGCGGCGTTGCGCTTAGTTCGCTATCTAAAAAAATCTCCGGGTCAAGGTATTCTTTTCAGTTCGAATAATCCTGTCACTCTTACAGCATATTATGATGCGGACTATGCTGCTTGTCAACTCACAAGACGTTCACTAACCGGCTACATTGTTATGCTTGGAAGTAGCATTGTTTCTTGAAAAACTAAAAACCAACACACTGTTTCTCGGTCCTCTGCCGAATCTGAGTATCACGCTATGGCAATGACATACCAAGAGCTAACATGGACAAAGGAATTGCTCACAAGCCTTGGTTTTCCTCAAACACATCCAACGGCTCTATTTTGTGATAACATGGCTGCTCTTCATATTGCGGCCAATCCCGTTTTCCATGAGCGAACAAAGCACATAGAAGCCGATTGTCACTACATTAGAGACGCAGTTCAAGACGGTTCCATTGTTACAGCTCACGTGAAGACAACAGAACAACTTGCTGACCTCCTAACCAAGCCCATTGCGCGCCAACAACTCAACTATTTATTAGCCAAGATGGGTATTCAAGATCTTCATTCACCATCTTGAGGGGGAGTATACGGTATCAGTCATGATATGATCTGATTTGGTGTGATACATGATACGATATGATATGGTGGGATATGATCAGATCACTGTATAAATGTAATATCCATATCTTAGGGATTGAGCATCTCCATCTATTTGTATATAAGGCTATTCACGCCCAATGTTAATGACACACAGAATTCCTTTCACTTTGGCACGGATCGATTGACTGTGATTTGGCTAAAACTTTATATACTTCACACAAGGATTTGATCACTAAGTTCCCGACCTTTAACCGGTAAGTCTATGGTGGGAACCGTCTTTAATTTCCTCAACAACTTCTACGAAGCAAAAATTTACACAAGGGCATAACAAACTTTAGAAGCAGACAAAGATAAAGACTTGAACTCATCTTGTCTCTCAAGCTAGTGGCTTCTAATTCTCTTCTTCTCTATTCCTGACTGTTGTGAAGTCTCTTATGTTCAGATCACACTAATTACTTTGGAAGGGTATATGTTGGATTTTTTTCTAGGTTTAGCCACTTTACACCTTTTTCTCCTTAATCTCTCATACCATTTCTATCACACACACATGCATATCTATAGTTTCACCTTAACCTAATTACTTTATCTAAACCACCGAAACCCTTTAACACATATGGGCTTAAAATACTTAGTGGTCCAATGGCTTTTTTAACTTAATTATGTGACTAATGTCGTCACCACATCTTCTTCTTTGACTTTGCTTCTTCTTCTTCTTCTTCTCCATTTCTTCACTTTGCCATCTTCTTCTATTTGCCTTTTTCTTGTGCAGGAGCAGAGGATCAACTTCCAACAGTATATACCTCCGCGGCAGTTCTGCAAAAGACAAGACCTCGAATCTTGAAGCTATGCATGAGCTTGTTGTAAATATTTGAAAAGTCACACTAAAATTTAGATTTGGACATGATCAAAGATGTAAAGGCCACGAGTCCAATATGAATCTGAGTAAGTATCAGAGCCCATTAAATCCAAACAAAAAGAATTGGGATTCGGTCCAATATGCATTTTTGGAATCACATATTTAAAAACAAAGAAAGATTTAACTTGATCAAGTTTTTGAGGGGTCATAAACCACTCCAAATTCATAGTTTACACGCTCTGTATTAGCTCTCCAATCAACTAAAGACAATCTATATGTGTATAAATATATACTTTTTTTTTTTTTTTTTTTTTGGACATCCAAAAGTTTCAACATTTACCAATATGCATTGATTCAAGATTGTTATTTTTGAAGAATAAACGTCAGAAAATATATAATTTTCATACACATCTATACGATTGAGCAGAACAGTACAAAAAGAATAATTTGAGTTTGCTCTAAATTTTTACACATTTAATAAATCATTGGTCTGGAGCCTTTTTTTCATGCAGACGCGCTAATTAACATTAGAGCAAGTATATAGCTTTTCTTTAGATGTTATAATACTGAGCAAGAGTATATATAAAAGAACAAAGAACGATAATTAATACTATAAGCTCCATACACATTTTAATTTATTTATTTATGAATTGACACAGACTTAAGGTCTGATTATTGCAACAGTTTTCACAAGGTACACAACACATAGATTAGTTAAAATAAAATAAGTACAGATAGTACAATAGTTACTAGATTCGAGGATGGACACAATGAATTGAGGATTTACATATCCGTAGGAATCGCCTTATATTTTTGCGACAAACCTAGAGAACCATTTCCCAGAATCTTTTTGTCTTCGATCAGCAGGATTAGTGAAGTTGACCCAATTCATACCAAACCGGAGAGTGTAACCATTTCCAAATTCGTAATTGTCCATCAATGACCAGGCAAAGTATCCACCTACGTTGCATCCATCCCTATAATATATTTAAAATAAAACATTTGAGTATAACTCTCGCTCAGAAGAAGTATATAGCAAATAAAACACGAACTGTAACTCACGCGATGGCACATTTGAGACAAGAAAGATGGCTGCAATGATTTTGAATTCTTCCATTGTCGGCAAGAGCATTTGCAAGGGTTAAGTTTCCAAAATCAGCAACTCCTAAAATTTTAAGGACACAAAGATTTAAAATTAAGCACATATATAGGTTAAACATATTTGAAAGAATGCAACATAAAATGATATATGCTTTTTAAACCCCAAAAATAATAATTATATATATATATATATATGTACATACCATTTTCGGTGATGTAAGTAAGTGGATTTTTGTAATTGTCTTTGATGTAGTTTAGAATTTGACGGAATCCTGGAGGATAGTAGACGAAACTAGCAGCCTGCGATATAAGAAAAGTAAATTAAGGATTCAAATCACTTTTGTAGTCTTTTAAAATACAAATGTTTGAAACTGAAGTCGATACTAACTTGGACACCAATAGGAATTCCATTGCGATAATCTGTGACCAAAAATCCAAAAGCAAGTTTAGATAAATAATATATCTAAAAAGGTAGAAAAGTAATACAAAAAAGTTGTACATACATCCAAGAGTAACTCGTGGATCGGTGATGGCACTAGGCTGTGTCGGAATTGAAGGAGGGGAGTCGGTTGCATATTGTGTAATGTAATAGTTCAACCCTAGAAAATCAAGTGATCCTTTGACTAAATCTGATTCGCGAGGTGTGAATTTTGGCAATCTATCTCCTACTATCTCTTTCATTATCTTTGGATATTCTCCGTACACCAATGGATCCAAGAACCTTTATATATTTAGGAACAAAAAAAAAGAAGTTAATATGGCAAAGTATGCTTGTTACAAAAGGTTAATAACTAATTAAGCTTTTCTATATGTGTGTGCATGCATATATATACTAGTGATTTGAGAATCAGTTAATTGAAAATATATACCATCCAACGAAAAACTCGAATGCTCGTTTGGCAGCAGCCTTGTCGAGATCGCTATTTTGGTTTAAGGGGTGGAACCATCTCCCGATCAAGGTCGTTCCTATCTTACCACCTTGGAATTTCTGCATAACAAAATTTAGGTTACACATTTTCAAATGTATACCTAATAAAAGTAAGATTACACCTCGAAAGAAAATATGAAAGAATTATAATACATATACCTGATATCTTTTTCGGTATAAAGATACAGTTTCTGCATGAGCTAAAAGTTGGTGATGGGCAACTATATAAGGTTCGGTTCCAGAATCTCCTCCAAATTCACAGTCAGTGCACCGACCCGGTGGATACGATCCATCTCCATAACCTTTGGTTGCGAGAGAGTAAGGCTGGTTTAAAGTGATCCAAAATTTGACTCTGTCCCCAAATCTTTGAAATAGAAGCTCAGCATAATTTTTGAAATCCTCCCTGTTCATGTATAGCACATAGTAAATATGCATATATATGCTAGTTATTAGCCAAAGAAAACAAGTTTAGAATAAAAAAGAAAAGAAAATGTGAATTCACTTACACGATACGTGGGCTTAAGAAGCCTCCGTATTCGTCTTCTAAGGTTTGGGGAACATCCCAATGGAAAATAGTCACATATGGTTCGATTCCTGTGTTCACGAAAGTAAAATGTACATGTAAAAAAAATAAAAATAAATGAAATGATTAAAATTGTATGATTATGCACATATTAACATTTTGGAATGTACCATTTGCTTTTAACTCGTTAATGAGATTGTTGTAGTATGTTATCCCATTCTCGTCCACGAGTCCCCTTCCCTCTAAGATTAGTGTATAATCACAAAGTTCAGTACTCATGAAAATGTAAAATTTTATGAATTCATTTGTTACTAATTAGATGAAGAAATGTTTTTATGGTTTATATATTTACTTGGTAAGACCCTCGACCATGCTATTGAGAGTCGGTACGCTTGAGCATTCATTCTTTTCAGTAGTTGGACATCCTCCTGTTCAAGTTAAATGATATATAGTTCTAAATTAAAAATCACATTTTCAAATGTCTTTTATATATACATGTATTCGTCATTGATAGCCTCTCTCAAGTCACCTTATAAAGATCATACGAATCACAAGCAAGGTCTCCTGAGCTTCGATCTGGAACTTTTTCTGTATATAACAAACCAAAATATGAGCATTAATTAGGTACTTGATATATAGTTCTTTGTAATATTTATAATACATCGAGGAGCATGCATGTTAACTAGTAATACGGTAAATATAATGATGTTTATAACCTGGATATCTATGAGTGAAATAATCCCATCCATTAAGTGCTCTATGAGCAGCACCTTCAATCTGGTAAAAATAAAGAATGAATAAAATGATGATGCTGGATTTATATACTGTCAACAAATTAATTATATGAAAATATGTTAGAGCTAGCTTGAAATTGACTTCCATAGTTATATGTATACCTGGTATGCAGAAGTAGCTGCACCAAAAGTGAAATTCTTGGCAAATCCAGTT
This sequence comes from Cardamine flexuosa, assembly GCA_963555745.1. NCBI lineage: Eukaryota > Viridiplantae > Streptophyta > Magnoliopsida > Brassicales > Brassicaceae > Cardamine > Cardamine flexuosa. Next base: position 26,666,827 of record OY743214.1, on the reverse strand, counting down.
CGGTTGAATGTAAGAGTATTGTCGCAGTTGAAAGGTTCTTTAGCCTTGCATTCTGGATTGCACACATTTTGGCTATTGGAAACGACAAAGAGAGCGACAAGGATGGCTAAAGAGTAGTGAGCTTTGGGAATCAACATGGTTGAGAGATTTGTTTTCTCTATATGCTTTCTATTTTTGATGTAGTTGTAGGGATGATTTGAGAATGATGAACTTGCATGGGTTTATATACAAGGGCTTGAGTGCATGAGACTTGCATGGAGATTCAAGCAATTCGTTACGTATATTTGCATCGATTTTTTCATTAATTATTCTCCATGTTCTCCACCTCGCTGTCTTGTTTTCTACATATCTAATCATCAAATCCCTAATAAATAAATAAAAATCAGACACTTTGAGTTTTACGCCATCATATTTCTCTTGTACATGTCTCTACGTGAGAATATATGTTCCTTGGCTATAACTAATATTCAATATATTAATTCTACCGGAGTTACAATCTATGAAGAATCTTAAATTAAAAATTTGTTAATTTTTCAAGAATCTTAAATGTTTGTCAAATTAGTTGGAGGTTTAAGTTCCGTGTCTCTTCTCATGAATGCAGTAATCTTGGTTCCATAAGCAAAATATGACTTGTCTCATAGATAAGTATCAGATATTATATACTAGGAAATTCCAAACCCTATTTTTAAGGGGAAAATGACAACCTATCCCAATTATATCAACTAAACAATATATAGGTATACTAATTAACGATAAATTGTTGTAAACTATTTTTACATGAAATTCTGGAACTATTTTAAGGGAACAGTCAAGATAAAAATTAGAATTTTATCATCGTAACTACTAATATATATGAAAAACAAATGAACCCACCTTTGTTTCTAGCCAGAGGTAAAACTTTGATAGGAAATAAGAGTGAATCCAAATGATCCAATTTATCTCTTTTTAAAGGTCACACTAGGGTTTACTATGCGGATCGATTGACAGATTTAGCTATAACTTTACTTCACATAAGAACATGATCACCGAGTTCCTGGCCTTTAACTGGTAAGTCTATGGTGGGAACGTCTTTAATTTCTTTAACAACTTCTACTATTAAGCAAAACTTTAAACAAGGGTTAGGGCATAACAAACTTTAGAAGCAGACAAAGATGAAGACTTGAACTCCTAGCTCTTGTCTCTCAAACTAGCGGCTGCTTATTCTCTTGTCTTTCAACTTCTCTGTATTCTTCTCTATTGTGAAGTCTTATGTTCAGATCACTTACTTTGCTTTATCTGCAAAAGACAAGACCGAATCTTGAAGCTATGAGCTTGTAAACATATTTGGAAACTTACACTTAAATTCAGATTTGGACGTGATCAAAGATGTTAAGTACACGAGTCCAATATGAATCTGATTAAGTTTAAGGCATTGTGAAATTAAGATCGGTATTCAACTATTTATCGGGATTACGAGGTCTTTAGTGTAAGAGTATAGAGACTCAAACAACACAAGAAAATACACTTGAAACGCGTCAAGCAAACGCTTAAACTGTTTTATTCACTATATAGTCTTTCGATTCAAAGACTTATAAGTTTTGGTGTTACACAATCTATTATACAAAATAGACTTGACCCCAACTAAAAAAATAAAATAAAAGACATGTAGTACAATAGTTACTAGATTCTAGGTTGGGCACAATGAGTGGATTTATATATCCGTGGCTTCGCCTTATATTTTTGCGACGAACCTAGAGAACCATTTCCCAGAATCTTTTTGTCTTCGGTCAGCAGGATTAGTGAAGTTGACCCAATTCATACCAAACCGGAGAGTGTAACCATTTCCAAATTCGTAATTGTCCATCAATGACCAGGCAAAGTATCCACCTACGTTGCATCCATCCCTATAATATATTTAAAATAAAACATTGAGTATAATTTTAGGTCAGAAGAAGTACATCAGATAAAAAAACTGATTATAACTCACGCGATGGCGCATTTGAGACAAGAAAGATGGCTGCAATGATTTTGAATTCTTCCATTATCGGCAAGAGCATTTGCAAGGGTTAAATTTCCAAAATCAGCAACTCCTGAAAAATTGAGGAAACAAGATTTAATATAAGCACATATATAGGTTAAACATATTTGAAAGAATGCAACATAAAATGATATATGCTTTTTAACCAAAAAAAAACAAACAAAATGATATATATGTCTGTACCATTTTCGGTGATGTAGGTAAGTGGGTTTTTGTAGTTGTCTTTGATGTAGTTTAAAATTTGACGGAATCCTGGAGGATAGTAGACGAAACTAGCAGCCTGTGATAAGAAAAGTAAATTAAGGATTCAAATCACTTCTGTAATCCTTTTAAATATAATATTTGAAATTGAAGTCGACACTAACCTGGACGCCAATAGGGATTCCATTGCGATAATCTGAAATCAATAATCGAAAAGCAAGTTTAGATGATTAATATATCTAAAAAGGTAGAAAAGTAATACAAAAAAGTTGTACATACATCCAAGAGTAACTCGTGGATCGGTTATGGCACTAGGCTGTGTTGGGATTGAAGGAGAGGAGTCGGTTGCATATTGTGTAATGTAATAGTTCAACCCTAGAAAATCAAGTGATCCTTTGACTAAATCTGATTCCTGAGGTGTGAATTTTGGCAATCTATCTCCTACTATCTCTTTCATTATCTTTGGATAGTCTCCGTACACCAATGGATCCAAGAACCTTCATATATTTAAGAAAAAGAATTCATAAATTAATATGGCAAAGTAATTTTGTTACAAAAGGTTAATAACTAATTAAGCTTTTCTATATGTGTGTGCATGCATATATATACTAGTGATTTGAGAATCAATTAATTGAACATATATACCATCCAACAAAAAATTCGAATGCTCGTTTGGCAGCAGCCTTGTCGAGATCGCTATTTTGGTTTAAGGGGTGGAACCATCTCCCGATCAAGGTCGTTCCTATCTTACCCCCTTGGAATTTCTGCATTAAAAAGAAAAGATTTTTAGATGATACACTACAAATGTACACCTCATAAAAATAGGATTGACCTCAAAGGACCTATGTACCTGGTATCTTTTACGGTATAAAGATACAGCTTCTGCATGAGCTAAAAGTTGGTGATGGGCAACTATATAAGGTTCGGTTCCAGAATCTCCTCCAAATTCACAGTCAGTGCACCGACCCGGTGGATATGATCCATCTCCATAACCTTTGGTTGCGAGAGAGTAAGGCTGGTTTAAAGTGATCCAAAATTTGACTCTGTCCCCGAATCTTTGGAATAGAAGCTCGGCGTAATTTTTGAAATCCTCCCTGTTCATTTATAGCACATAGTAAATAGTAAATATGCATATCCTAGTTATTAGCCAAAGAAAACAAGTTTAGAATAACAATAGTAAAAAACAAGGGTAAATGCACTTACACTATACGTGGGCTTAAGAAGCCTCCATATTCGTCTTCTAAAGTTTGGGGAACATCCCAATGGAAAATAGTCACATATGGTTCGATTCCTGTGTTCACAAAAGTTATATGTTTAAATCACATTATAAAAATGATTAAATTCTAAGATTAAAATAATATAGATTTGGAATTTACCATTTGCTTTTAACTCGTTAATGAGATTGTTGTAGTATTTTATCCCATTCTCGTCCACACCTCCAATCAGTCTTCCCTCTAAGATTAGTGTATATAATCACATATTTGAGTACTCAGAGAATGCATTTGTTACTAATTAGATGAAATAACCATAAAGAAATATTTTTATGGTTTTTATATATATTTACTTGGTAAGACCCTTGACCATGCTATTGAGAGTCTGTACGCTTGAACATTCATTTTTCTCAGTAGTTGGACATCCTCCTGTTCAAGTTAAATGATAGTTGTAAATTAACATCACATTTGTAAATGTCTTTATATACAAATGTATTCGTCATTGATAGCCTTTCTTACCTTATAAAGATCATAGGAATCACAAGCAAGGTCTCCTGAACTTCGATCTGGAACTTTTTCTGTATATAAAAAAACAAAATATCAGCATTATTTAGGTACTTAATATATAGTTCTTTCTAGTAATTATAATACTTCGAGGAGCATGTTAACTAATAATAAGATAAATATAAGTGATGATATTTATGACCTGGATATCTATGAGTGAAATAATCCCATCCATTAAGTGCTCTATGAGCAGCACCTTCAATCTGGTAAAAATAAAGAATGAATAAAATGATGATGCTGGATTTATATACTGTCAACAAATTAATTATATGAAAATATGTTAGAGCTAGCTTGAAATTGACTTCCATAGTTATATGTATACCTGGTATGCAGAAGTAGCTGCACCAAAAGTGAAATTCTTGGCAAATCCAGTTCGGTTGAATGTAAGAGTATTGTCGCAGTTGAAAGGTTCTTTAGCCTTGCATTCTGGATTGCACACATTTTGGCTATTGGAAACGACAAAGAGAGCGACAAGGATGGCTAAAGAGTAGTGAGCTTTGGGAATCAACATGGTTGAGAGATTTGTTTTCTCTATATGCTTTCTATTTTTGATGTAGTTGTAGGGATGATTTGAGAATGATGAACTTGCAGGGGTTTTATATACAAGGGTTTGAGTGCATGGGACTTGCATGGAGATTCAAGTAATTCGTTACGTATATTTGCATCGATTTTTTATTGATTATTCTCCATGTTCTCCACCTCGCTGGCTTGTTTACTACATATCTAATAAAAAAATCAGACACTTTGAGTATTACGCCATCATATTTCTCTTGTACATTTCTGCGTGAGAATATATGTTCCTTGACTATAATATTCAATTTATTAATTCTACCGGAGTTACAGTCTGTATGTAGCATTCATTTTTCATCAAGAATCTTAAGCTTTTGTCAAATTAGTTGGAGGTTTAAGTTCCGTGTCTCTTCTCATTTAGCTTACATTATAGGCATCCATATTACTCCTGAATGCAGTAATCTTCGTTCCATAAGAAAAATATGACTTGTCACATTGATAAGTTTCAGATATTATATACTAGGAAATTTCAAACCCTATTTTAAGGGAAAATGACAACCTTTCCCAATTATATCAACTAAACACACGATAAATTGTTGTAAATTATTTTTACATGAGATTCTGGAACTACTTTTATGGAAACAGTCACGATCATATTAGAAATTTATCATCGTAACTACTAATATATATATGACATACAAAATTTAATCTACCTTGGTTTCTAGCTAGAGGTAAAACTTTGATAGGAAAGAGTGAATCCAAAGATGTCTATTTGTAATTCGGAGAAGAATTGTAAGGAACGAGAGTTGTTTACAAAAGCTTATGGCGCGGCTAAGGTGTTTCAATGATCCATTTTTTGTTTTTAAAGGTCACTACAGTTTTCTATGCGGATTATTACCGTACCAGTCATGATATGATCTGATTTGGTGTGATACATGATACAATATGATATGGTGGGATATGATCAGATCACTATATACATGTAATATCCATATGTTAGGGATTGAGAATCTCCATCTATTTGTATATAAGGCTATTCACGCCCAATGTTAATGACACACAGAATTCCTTTCACTTTGGCATGGTATCAGAGCCATCAACGATCTTTCATCTTTAAATTTTGTTCTCTCCGTTTTTTTTTCCCCTCTGTTTCGACAAGCATGGCTGCTGCAGTCGCTGATGTCAAAAGATTGAATCCTTACTACTTGCATCCGTCTGATAGTACCGGGAAAGTCCAAACTCCGATCTTGTTGAATGGAGCAGGGCCGGCTCCGAGAATTTGGGGGCCCCAAACAAAATAAAAAACAGAGGCCCCAAAAAGTGTAACCAAACATAATATAGTTAAAAAAAAAAGATAGTAACAGAACAGCTAAGAAGATGTTACGATGGATAACAAAAAAAGAGAAGCAGAAATATCAATATTAAATAAAAAAACAGTAAATATCATATAAGAAATTTTTTTAATTCTAATTGGTTTCTTAATTCATTTATTGCCATATTATCTTTCTTTATTATTCTAATATTTATTTTCATAATATTCAGTATATATATATAAAATATTAATGGGGGCCCCACAAAAATGGGGGCCCTAGGCCAATGTTTCTTTTGCCTACCCTCTCCGCCGGTCCTGGAATGGAGTCAACTAGGAACGCTGGGCGAAGTTACTGTTAAACTCGCTCTGCACAAAGAAAAAGTTAGGGTTCATTGATGGAACTCTTCCTCGACCATCCAATGATGCCGATTTATCAGAGCAATGGGACATGGTCAATTCTATGATTATTAGCTGGATTTACAGCAGTGTGGAATCGAAGCTTCGACCTTCGATCTCTCTCGTTGATAGCACAAAATTTATGTGGGAAAGTCTTAAATGGATGTTTTCTGTTACTGATGCTAGTCGTCTTCATCAGTTGCACGCCGATATCACAGCATGTAAGCAAGAGGGTGATACAGTTGAGATCTATTTTTCAAAACTAAAAGTCTTGTGGGATGATCTTGCTGATTTGGCAAAGGGTTTTGCGTGTTGCTGTGGTCGTTCATTGTGTGCTTCTATGGTTAAATATCAGAATCATCTGGAGCAAATAAGGATTCATCAGTTTCTCATGGGTCTTAACACTACCAGATTCGGTACGGCAAGATCCAATCTTCTAAGCAGAGGTACTGATTTGAATCTTGATGCCGTTTACTCTCAAATTACTCAAGAAGAACGTCATCTGAATGTGATGAGGAGCACGGAGGATTGTGTTCCAGTTGTGGGTTTCTCGACTACGACGCAATCCTCTACAGTCCAAGCTGCAGCCTCAGGTTTTTCACATTCCACAGCTGTTTGTACTCATTGTGGAAAATCAGGTCACGAATCAAGCAATTGTTTTCAAGTCATTGGGTTTCCGGAATGGTGGAATGACAAAGGAAAAGGTTCGGGTGGTCGTGGCTTGCATGGTAGAGGTTTTGACAGCCAAGGCCGTGGCGGTGGCGGTAGAGGCTCTGGTTTTAGAGCAAACAATATTCAGATTGGTGAAGGAATTACTTCTGATGATTTAAAGGGAGCTGGTATTCCAAATTTTACCCCAGATCAATGGGTCTCTTTGGCAAGTTTTCTGAACACTCAACAACAAAAAAATCCCGACAAACTCTCGTGTAAGCAAGACAAGCTCCTCCTTTATGGTCAATATAGTTGATATGATATCATTATTGATGCTGGCGCCTCTCATCATATGACTGGGGATATATCTTTGCTGATTAATATTCACGATATTGAACCATGTCCCATTACAATACCAAATGGACAGCTTACTTGGGCTACAAAGAATGGTAGTTTGAATCTCGGGAAGCGTCTAGTGTTGCATCATGTTTTCTATGCACCTAATCTATCAATTACATTGATATCTGTTGCTCAGTTACTTCATGAGGTTGCTAGTTTTGTTTTGTTTACAAAACAATTTTGTGTCATTCAGGACCAAGATTCAAAGACTTTGATTAGTGCGGGTGAAGAGCATAACGGAGTCTACCATTATACTGGCACAGTTGGTATTCAAGCTAGTTATGCTGGTGGATTACAAGCTCAGGAGTTATGGCATCAACGATTGGGCCATCCTTTGTCTAGAATTCTTTCTGTTTTATCTACTGTTGGGGGTTTTTCTAATAATTTCAAAGATTTTGAGAAGTCTTGTGATATTTGTGTAAGAGCAAAACAAACTCGTGAATCATTTTCTCCGAGTCTTAATAAAGCTGTTGGTTGTTTCTCTATGCTTCATTGTGATCTTTGGGGTCCCTACAAAACGCCATCTTCTTCTGGAGCTCGATATTTTCTAACCATTGTAGATGATTGTTCCAGAGCTGTTTGGACAATCCTTTTACTTGAAAAAAGAGAAGCTCCAAATGCCTTGAGAAATTTTTTCGCTTTTGTGGAGAATCAGTTTCACACAAGTATCAAAACCATACAAAGCGATAATAGTGTCGAGTTTGTATGTTTAAAAAGTTTTTTCGCCGAGAAGGGTGTGATACATCAAACTTTGTGTGTAGAAACTCCACAACAAAATGGAAGAGTGAAGAGGAAGCATCGCCATATTCTCAACATGGCTAGGGCCTTGTTATTTCAAGCAAATTTACCGATCGCATTTTGGGGAGAAAGTGTGTTAGTCGCCACATACTTAATCAGCCGAACTCCATCCGTCGTCCTCGATAACAAGACGCCTCATTAGATTCTTTTTGGCTCTCCTTCCTCTTATGATCATCTGCTTACGTTCGGCTCATTGTGTTTCGCTCAAAAAATATCTCGTGACAAGGATAAATTCAGTGAAAGAAGTATTCGATGCATGTTTTTGGGCTACCCGGTTGGAAAAAAGGGATGGTTAGTCTATGATCTTAACAAGGAAAAATCATTTGTTTCCCGAGATGCATGAAGACCAATTTCCATTTGTTGAGAAAGCTCCACAACCGACCATCCTCTTACCATCCTCAGAATAAACGTCACCGATTTATGATGAACCAACGGCTCTGGCTCCTAATGCTGCGGTAACAACAGATCCACATCCAGAGCAAGACGTGGTACAACCAACAGACTCTAGTATTACTAGACCTGAAGAATTACGTGGCGAAGCAGCTCCGGTTAGAGACAGAGATCCGGTTACCGAAGCAGAACCGGTTAGAGATACAAATCCAGTTCGCGAAGTTGCTCCGGTTAGGGACAGTCTGGTTAGAGAAACCAATCCACCAAGAGAACCCGAACTTGAGATTGAGGTGGAGGTGAATCCGACAGGGGGAGCTTCTGAAACTGTTGATGAACTAGGCAAATGTAAACGTGTCAAATTTCCTTCGGTTAAGCTGAAACCATATGTCACCAATGCTGCTTTTACGACTGATACAATGTCATCATCTACGTGCTTATATCCCATAGCTAATTATGTTTCCCCACACCGTCTTTCATCTTCCCAACAAGCTTTCCTAGCCAAGATTGTCGAGGCAGTTGAGGCTGAATATTTAAAGGATGCCGTTAAGTATAGAAAATGGTGTGTTGCGATGGGACTAGAGATTGATGCTCTAGAGCATAATAACACTTGGGATATCATGAAACTCCCACCTGGAATAATCGCTATTGGCTGTAAATGGGTGTTTCGAATAAATTTTAAATCTGATGGCACTATTGAAAGATTTAAAGCACGCTTAGTTGCCCCTTGGTAATCGACAACAAGAAGGCGTGGATTATAAGGAAACATTTGCACCAGTCGTGAAAATGACAACAATGCGTATTCTTCTTGGTGTTTCAGCGGCAGAGAATTGGGAATTACATCAAATAAATGTCCATATTGCGTTTTTACATGGTGATTTGGAAGAAGAGGTGTATATGAAGCTACCACCCGAATTTTCGCATTCAAACAAAAATCAATTCTGCAAATTAAAGAAAGCTCTTTATGGACTTAAACAAGCACCTCGTTGTTGGTTTTCAAAGTTAACAACAGCATTAAAGGCGTATGGTTTTGTCCAAAATCAATCAGATTACTCTATGTTTACACTAAACCGTGATGGAGCTTTGGTTTATGTGGACGATTTGATCATTGGAGGAAATGATTCAAAGTTAATCACGAGTTTCAAAGAGTATCTTGGTCGCTGTTTTCATATGAAGGATCTTGGTGTCTTAAAGTATTTCTTGGGCATTGAGGTCTCACGCGGTAGAGAAGGAATTTACTTGTCTCAGAGAAAATACGCTATGGATATTATTTCCGAATGTGGCATGTTAGGGTCAAAACCGGCAGATACTCCTATGGAACAAAATCACAATCTGTCAAAAGATGACGGAATCTACTTTGAGGAACCAGATAAGTATCATCGTCTTATTGGCAGGGTAGTGTATTTAGCTGTGACAAAACCTGAGTTAAGTTATGCTTTCATAGACTAGCTCAAATTCTTAAAGCTCCACGACAGAAACATCGGGATGCGGCGTTGCGCTTAGTTCGCTATCTAAAAAAATCTCCGGGTCAAGGTATTCTTTTCAGTTCGAATAATCCTGTCACTCTTACAGCATATTATGATGCGGACTATGCTGCTTGTCAACTCACAAGACGTTCACTAACCGGCTACATTGTTATGCTTGGAAGTAGCATTGTTTCTTGAAAAACTAAAAACCAACACACTGTTTCTCGGTCCTCTGCCGAATCTGAGTATCACGCTATGGCAATGACATACCAAGAGCTAACATGGACAAAGGAATTGCTCACAAGCCTTGGTTTTCCTCAAACACATCCAACGGCTCTATTTTGTGATAACATGGCTGCTCTTCATATTGCGGCCAATCCCGTTTTCCATGAGCGAACAAAGCACATAGAAGCCGATTGTCACTACATTAGAGACGCAGTTCAAGACGGTTCCATTGTTACAGCTCACGTGAAGACAACAGAACAACTTGCTGACCTCCTAACCAAGCCCATTGCGCGCCAACAACTCAACTATTTATTAGCCAAGATGGGTATTCAAGATCTTCATTCACCATCTTGAGGGGGAGTATACGGTATCAGTCATGATATGATCTGATTTGGTGTGATACATGATACGATATGATATGGTGGGATATGATCAGATCACTGTATAAATGTAATATCCATATCTTAGGGATTGAGCATCTCCATCTATTTGTATATAAGGCTATTCACGCCCAATGTTAATGACACACAGAATTCCTTTCACTTTGGCACGGATCGATTGACTGTGATTTGGCTAAAACTTTATATACTTCACACAAGGATTTGATCACTAAGTTCCCGACCTTTAACCGGTAAGTCTATGGTGGGAACCGTCTTTAATTTCCTCAACAACTTCTACGAAGCAAAAATTTACACAAGGGCATAACAAACTTTAGAAGCAGACAAAGATAAAGACTTGAACTCATCTTGTCTCTCAAGCTAGTGGCTTCTAATTCTCTTCTTCTCTATTCCTGACTGTTGTGAAGTCTCTTATGTTCAGATCACACTAATTACTTTGGAAGGGTATATGTTGGATTTTTTTCTAGGTTTAGCCACTTTACACCTTTTTCTCCTTAATCTCTCATACCATTTCTATCACACACACATGCATATCTATAGTTTCACCTTAACCTAATTACTTTATCTAAACCACCGAAACCCTTTAACACATATGGGCTTAAAATACTTAGTGGTCCAATGGCTTTTTTAACTTAATTATGTGACTAATGTCGTCACCACATCTTCTTCTTTGACTTTGCTTCTTCTTCTTCTTCTTCTCCATTTCTTCACTTTGCCATCTTCTTCTATTTGCCTTTTTCTTGTGCAGGAGCAGAGGATCAACTTCCAACAGTATATACCTCCGCGGCAGTTCTGCAAAAGACAAGACCTCGAATCTTGAAGCTATGCATGAGCTTGTTGTAAATATTTGAAAAGTCACACTAAAATTTAGATTTGGACATGATCAAAGATGTAAAGGCCACGAGTCCAATATGAATCTGAGTAAGTATCAGAGCCCATTAAATCCAAACAAAAAGAATTGGGATTCGGTCCAATATGCATTTTTGGAATCACATATTTAAAAACAAAGAAAGATTTAACTTGATCAAGTTTTTGAGGGGTCATAAACCACTCCAAATTCATAGTTTACACGCTCTGTATTAGCTCTCCAATCAACTAAAGACAATCTATATGTGTATAAATATATACTTTTTTTTTTTTTTTTTTTTTGGACATCCAAAAGTTTCAACATTTACCAATATGCATTGATTCAAGATTGTTATTTTTGAAGAATAAACGTCAGAAAATATATAATTTTCATACACATCTATACGATTGAGCAGAACAGTACAAAAAGAATAATTTGAGTTTGCTCTAAATTTTTACACATTTAATAAATCATTGGTCTGGAGCCTTTTTTTTCATGCAGACGCGCTAATTAACATTAGAGCAAGTATATAGCTTTTCTTTAGATGTTATAATACTGAGCAAGAGTATATATAAAAGAACAAAGAACGATAATTAATACTATAAGCTCCATACACATTTTAATTTATTTATTTATGAATTGACACAGACTTAAGGTCTGATTATTGCAACAGTTTTCACAAGGTACACAACACATAGATTAGTTAAAATAAAATAAGTACAGATAGTACAATAGTTACTAGATTCGAGGATGGACACAATGAATCGAGGATTTACATATCCGTAGGAGTCGCCTTATATTTTTGCGACAAACCTAGAGAACCATTTCCCAGAATCTTTTTGTCTTCGATCAGCAGGATTAGTGAAGTTGACCCAATTCATACCAAACCGGAGAGTGTAACCATTTCCAAATTCGTAATTGTCCATCAATGACCAGGCAAAGTATCCACCTACGTTGCATCCATCCCTATAATATATTTAAAATAAAACATTTGAGTATAACTCTCGCTCAGAAGAAGTATATAGCAAATAAAACACGAACTGTAACTCACGCGATGGCACATTTGAGACAAGAAAGATGGCTGCAATGATTTTGAATTCTTCCATTGTCGGCAAGAGCATTTGCAAGGGTTAAGTTTCCAAAATCAGCAACTCCTAAAATTTTAAGGACACAAAGATTTAAAATTAAGCACATATATAGGTTAAACATATTTGAAAGAATGCAACATAAAATGATATATGCTTTTTAACCCCCAAAAATAATAATTATATATATATATATATATATGTACATACCATTTGTGGTGATGTAAGTAAGTGGATTTTTGTAATTGTCTTTGATGTAGTTTAGAATTTGACGGAATCCTGGAGGATAGTAGACGAAACTAGCAGCCTGCGATATAAGAAAAGTAAATTAAGGATTCAAATCACTTTTGTAGTCTTTTAAAATACAAATGTTTGAAACTGAAGTCGATACTAACTTGGACACCAATAGGAATTCCATTGCGATAATCTGTGACCAAAAATCCAAAAGCAAGTTTAGATAAATAATATATCTAAAAAGGTAGAAAAGTAATACAAAAAAGTTGTACATACATCCAAGAGTAACTCGTGGATCGGTGATGGCACTAGGCTGTGTCGGAATTGAAGGAGGGGAGTCGGTTGCATATTGTGTAATGTAATAGTTCAACCCTAGAAAATCAAGTGATCCTTTGACTAAATCTGATTCGCGAGGTGTGAATTTTGGCAATCTATCTCCTACTATCTCTTTCATTATCTTTGGATATTCTCCGTACACCAATGGATCCAAGAACCTTTATATATTTAGGAACAAAAAAAAAGAAGTTAATATGGCAAAGTATGCTTGTTACAAAAGGTTAATAACTAATTAAGCTTTTCTATATGTGTGTGCATGCATATATATACTAGTGATTTGAGAATCAGTTAATTGAAAATATATACCATCCAACGAAAAACTCGAATGCTCGTTTGGCAGCAGCCTTGTCGAGATCGCTATTTTGGTTTAAGGGGTGGAACCATCTCCCGATCAAGGTCGTTCCTATCTTACCACCTTGGAATTTCTGCATAACAAAATTTAGGTTACACATTTTCAAATGTATACCTAATAAAAATAAGATTACACCTCGAAAGAAAATATGAAAGAATTATAATACATATACCTGATATCTTTTTCGGTATAAAGATACAGTTTCTGCATGAGCTAAAAGTTGGTGATGGGCAACTATATAAGGTTCGGTTCCAGAATCTCCTCCAAATTCACAGTCAGTGCACCGACCCGGTGGATACGATCCATCTCCATAACCTTTGGTTGCGAGAGAGTAAGGCTGGTTTAAAGTGATCCAAAATTTGACTCTGTCCCCAAATCTTTGAAATAGAAGCTCAGCATAATTTTTGAAATCCTCCCTGTTCATGTATAGCACATAGTAAATATGCATATATATGCTAGTTATTAGCCAAAGAAAACAAGTTTAGAATAAAAAAGAAAAGAAAATGTGAATTCACTTACACGATACGTGGGCTTAAGAAGCCTCCGTATTCGTCTTCTAAGGTTTGGGGAACATCCCAATGGAAAATAGTCACATATGGTTCGATTCCTGTGTTCACGAAAGTAAAATGTACATGTAAAAAAAATAAAAATAAATGAAATGATTAAAATTGTATGATTATGCACATATTAACATTTTGGAATGTACCATTTGCTTTTAACTCGTTAATGAGATTGTTGTAGTATGTTATCCCATTCTCGTCCACGAGTCCCCTTCCCTCTAAGATTAGTGTATAATCACAAAGTTCAGTACTCATGAAAATGTAAAATTTTATGAATTCATTTGTTACTAATTAGATGAAGAAATGTTTTTATGGTTTATATATTTACTTGGTAAGACCCTCGACCATGCTATTGAGAGTCGGTACGCTTGAGCATTCATTCTTTTCAGTAGTTGGACATCCTCCTGTTCAAGTTAAATGATATATAGTTCTAAATTAAAAATCACATTTTCAAATGTCTTTTATATATACATGTATTCGTCATTGATAGCCTCTCTCAAGTCACCTTATAAAGATCATACGAATCACAAGCAAGGTCTCCTGAGCTTCGATCTGGAACTTTTTCTGTATATAACAAACCAAAATATGAGCATTAATTAGGTACTTGATATATAGTTCTTTGTAATATTTATAATACATCGAGGAGCATGCATGTTAACTAGTAATACGGTAAATATAATGATGTTTATAACCTGGATATCTATGAGTGAAATAATCCCATCCATTAAGTGCTCTATGAGCAGCACCTTCAATCTGGTAAAAATAAAGAATGAATAAAATGATGATGCTGGATTTATATACTGTCAACAAATTAATTATATGAAAATATGTTAGAGCTAGCTTGAAATTGACTTCCATAGTTATATGTATACCTGGTATGCAGAAGTAGCTGCACCAAAAGTGAAATTCTTGGCAAATCCAGTTCGGTTGAATGTAAGAGTATTGTCGCAGTTGAAAGGTTCTTTAGCCTTGCATTCTGGATTGCACACATTTTGGCTATTGGAAACGACAAAGAGAGCGACAAGGATGGCTAAAGAGTAGTGAGCTTTGGGAATCAACATGGTTGAGAGATTTGTTTTCTCTATATGCTTTCTATTTTTGATGTAGTTGTAGGGATGATTTGAGAATGATGAACTTGCATGGGTTTATATACAAGGGCTTGAGTGCATGAGACTTGCATGGAGATTCAAGCAATTCGTTACGTATATTTGCATCGATTTTTTCATTAATTATTCTCCATGTTCTCCACCTCGCTGTCTTGTTTTCTACATATCTAATCATCAAATCCCTAATAAATAAATAAAAATCAGACACTTTGAGTTTTACGCCATCATATTTCTCTTGTACATGTCTCTACGTGAGAATATATGTTCCTTGGCTATAACTAATATTCAATATATTAATTCTACCGGAGTTACAATCTATGAAGAATCTTAAATTAAAAATTTGTTAATTTTTCAAGAATCTTAAATGTTTGTCAAATTAGTTGGAGGTTTAAGTTCCGTGTCTCTTCTCATGAATGCAGTAATCTTGGTTCCATAAGCAAAATATGACTTGTCTCATAGATAAGTATCAGATATTATATACTAGGAAATTCCAAACCCTATTTTTAAGGGGAAAATGACAACCTATCCCAATTATATCAACTAAACAATATATAGGTATACTAATTAACGATAAATTGTTGTAAACTATTTTTACATGAAATTCTGGAACTATTTTAAGGGAACAGTCAAGATAAAAATTAGAATTTTATCATCGTAACTACTAATATATATGAAAAACAAATGAACCCACCTTTGTTTCTAGCCAGAGGTAAAACTTTGATAGGAAATAAGAGTGAATCCAAATGATCCAATTTATCTCTTTTTAAAGGTCACACTAGGGTTTACTATGCGGATCGATTGACAGATTTAGCTATAACTTTACTTCACATAAGAACATGATCACCGAGTTCCTGGCCTTTAACTGGTAAGTCTATGGTGGGAACGTCTTTAATTTCTTTAACAACTTCTACTATTAAGCAAAACTTTAAACAAGGGTTAGGGCATAACAAACTTTAGAAGCAGACAAAGATGAAGACTTGAACTCCTAGCTCTTGTCTCTCAAACTAGCGGCTGCTTATTCTCTTGTCTTTCAACTTCTCTGTATTCTTCTCTATTGTGAAGTCTTATGTTCAGATCACTTACTTTGCTTTATCTGCAAAAGACAAGACCGAATCTTGAAGCTATGAGCTTGTAAACATATTTGGAAACTTACACTTAAATTCAGATTTGGACGTGATCAAAGATGTTAAGTACACGAGTCCAATATGAATCTGATTAAGTTTAAGGCATTGTGAAATTAAGATCGGTATTCAACTATTTATCGGGATTACGAGGTCTTTAGTGTAAGAGTATAGAGACTCAAACAACACAAGAAAATACACTTGAAACGCGTCAAGCAAACGCTTAAACTGTTTTATTCACTATATAGTCTTTCGATTCAAAGACTTATAAGTTTTGGTGTTACACAATCTATTATACAAAATAGACTTGACCCCAACTAAAAAAATAAAATAAAAGACATGTAGTACAATAGTTACTAGATTCTAGGTTGGGCACAATGAGTGGATTTATATATCCGTGGCTTCGCCTTATATTTTTGCGACGAACCTAGAGAACCATTTCCCAGAATCTTTTTGTCTTCGGTCAGCAGGATTAGTGAAGTTGACCCAATTCATACCAAACCGGAGAGTGTAACCATTTCCAAATTCGTAATTGTCCATCAATGACCAGGCAAAGTATCCACCTACATTGCATCCATCCCTATAATATATTTAAAATAAAACATTGAGTATAATTTTAGGTCAGAAGAAGTACATCAGATAAAAAAACTGATTATAACTCACGCGATGGCGCATTTGAGACAAGAAAGATGGCTGCAATGATTTTGAATTCTTCCATTATCGGCAAGAGCATTTGCAAGGGTTAAATTTCCAAAATCAGCAACTCCTGAAAAATTGAGGAAACAAGATTTAATATAAGCACATATATAGGTTAAACATATTTGAAAGAATGCAACATAAAATGATATATGCTTTTTAACCAAAAAAAAACAAACAAAATGATATATATGTCTGTACCATTTTCGGTGATGTAGGTAAGTGGGTTTTTGTAGTTGTCTTTGATGTAGTTTAAAATTTGACGGAATCCTGGAGGATAGTAGACGAAACTAGCAGCCTGTGATAAGAAAAGTAAATTAAGGATTCAAATCACTTCTGTAATCCTTTTAAATATAATATTTGAAATTGAAGTCGACACTAACCTGGACGCCAATAGGGATTCCATTGCGATAATCTGAAATCAATAATCGAAAAGCAAGTTTAGATGATTAATATATCTAAAAAGGTAGAAAAGTAATACAAAAAAGTTGTACATACATCCAAGAGTAACTCGTGGATCGGTTATGGCACTAGGCTGTGTTGGGATTGAAGGAGAGGAGTCGGTTGCATATTGTGTAATGTAATAGTTCAACCCTAGAAAATCAAGTGATCCTTTGACTAAATCTGATTCCTGAGGTGTGAATTTTGGCAATCTATCGCCTACTATCTCTTTCATTATCTTTGGATAGTCTCCGTACACCAATGGATCCAAGAACCTTCATATATTTAAGAAAAAGAATTCATAAATTAATATGGCAAAGTAATTTTGTTACAAAAGGTTAATAACTAATTAAGCTTTTCTATATGTGTGTGCATGCATATATATACTAGTGATTTGAGAATCAATTAATTGAACATATATACCATCCAACAAAAAATTCGAATGCTCGTTTGGCAGCAGCCTTGTCGAGATCGCTATTTTGGTTTAAGGGGTGGAACCATCTCCCGATCAAGGTCGTTCCTATCTTACCCCCTTGGAATTTCTGCATTAAAAAGAAAAGATGTTTAGATGATACACTACAAATGTACACCTCATAAAAATAGGATTGACCTCAAAGGACCTATGTACCTGGTATCTTTTACGGTATAAAGATACAGCTTCTGCATGAGCTAAAAGTTGGTGATGGGCAACTATATAAGGTTCGGTTCCAGAATCTCCTCCAAATTCACAGTCAGTGCACCGACCCGGTGGATATGATCCATCTCCATAACCTTTGGTTGCGAGAGAGTAAGGCTGGTTTAAAGTGATCCAAAATTTGACTCTGTCCCCGAATCTTTGGAATAGAAGCTCGGCGTAATTTTTGAAATCCTCCCTGTTCATTTATAGCACATAGTAAATAGTAAATATGCATATCCTAGTTATTAGCCAAAGAAAACAAGTTTAGAATAACAATAGTAAAAAACAAGGGTAAATGCACTTACACTATACGTGGGCTTAAGAAGCCTCCATATTCGTCTTCTAAAGTTTGGGGAACATCCCAATGGAAAATAGTCACATATGGTTCGATTCCTGTGTTCACAAAAGTTATATGTTTAAATCACATTATAAAAATGATTAAATTCTAAGATTAAAATAATATAGATTTGGAATTTACCATTTGCTTTTAACTCGTTAATGAGATTGTTGTAGTATTTTATCCCATTCTCGTCCACACCTCCAATCAGTCTTCCCTCTAAGATTAGTGTATATAATCACATATTTGAGTACTCAGAGAATGCATTTGTTACTAATTAGATGAAATAACCATAAAGAAATATTTTTATGGTTTTTATATATATTTACTTGGTAAGACCCTTGACCATGCTATTGAGAGTCTGTACGCTTGAACATTCATTTTTCTCAGTAGTTGGACATCCTCCTGTTCAAGTTAAATGATAGTTGTAAATTAACATCACATTTGTAAATGTCTTTATATACAAATGTATTCGTCATTGATAGCCTTTCTTACCTTATAAAGATCATAGGAATCACAAGCAAGGTCTCCTGAACTTCGATCTGGAACTTTTTCTGTATATAAAAAAACAAAATATCAGCATTATTTAGGTACTTAATATATAGTTCTTTCTAGTAATTATAATACTTCGAGGAGCATGTTAACTAATAATAAGATAAATATAAGTGATGATATTTATGACCTGGATATCTATGAGTGAAATAATCCCATCCATTAAGTGCTCTATGAGCAGCACCTTCAATCTGGTAAAAATAAAGAATGAATAAAATGATGATGCTGGATTTATATACTGTCAACAAATTAATTATATGAAAATATGTTAGAGCTAGCTTGAAATTGACTTCCATAGTTATATGTATACCTGGTATGCAGAAGTAGCTGCACCAAAAGTGAAATTCTTGGCAAATCCAGTTCGGTTGAATGTAAGAGTATTGTCGCAGTTGAAAGGTTCTTTAGCCTTGCATTCTGGATTGCACACATTTTGGCTATTGGAAACGACAAAGAGAGCGACAAGGATGGCTAAAGAGTAGTGAGCTTTGGGAATCAACATGGTTGAGAGATTTGTTTTCTCTATATGCTTTCTATTTTTGATGTAGTTGTAGGGATGATTTGAGAATGATGAACTTGCAGGGGTTTTATATACAAGGGTTTGAGTGCATGGGACTTGCATGGAGATTCAAGTAATTCGTTACGTATATTTGCATCGATTTTTTATTGATTATTCTCCATGTTCTCCACCTCGCTGGCTTGTTTACTACATATCTAATAAAAAAATCAGACACTTTGAGTATTACGCCATCATATTTCTCTTGTACATTTCTGCGTGAGAATATATGTTCCTTGACTATAATATTCAATTTATTAATTCTACCGGAGTTACAGTCTGTATGTAGCATTCATTTTTCATCAAGAATCTTAAGCTTTTGTCAAATTAGTTGGAGGTTTAAGTTCCGTGTCTCTTCTCATTTAGCTTACATTATAGGCATCCATATTACTCCTGAATGCAGTAATCTTCGTTCCATAAGAAAAATATGACTTGTCACATTGATAAGTTTCAGATATTATATACTAGGAAATTTCAAACCCTATTTTAAGGGAAAATGACAACCTTTCCCAATTATATCAACTAAACACACGATAAATTGTTGTAAATTATTTTTACATGAGATTCTGGAACTACTTTTATGGAAACAGTCACGATCATATTAGAAATTTATCATCGTAACTACTAATATATATATGACATACAAAATTTAATCTACCTTGGTTTCTAGCTAGAGGTAAAACTTTGATAGGAAAG
This sequence comes from Cardamine flexuosa, assembly GCA_963555745.1. Classification (NCBI taxonomy): domain Eukaryota; kingdom Viridiplantae; phylum Streptophyta; class Magnoliopsida; order Brassicales; family Brassicaceae; genus Cardamine; species Cardamine flexuosa. The sequence goes on along the minus strand of OY743214.1, from coordinate 26,646,700 downwards.
AGTGAATCCAAAGATGTCTATTTGTAATTCGGAGAAGAATTGTAAGGAACGAGAGTTGTTTACAAAAGCTTATGGCGCGGCTAAGGTGTTTCAATGATCCATTTTTTGTTTTTAAAGGTCACTACAGTTTTCTATGCGGATTATTACCGTACCAGTCATGATATGATCTGATTTGGTGTGATACATGATACAATATGATATGGTGGGATATGATCAGATCACTATATACATGTAATATCCATATGTTAGGGATTGAGAATCTCCATCTATTTGTATATAAGGCTATTCACGCCCAATGTTAATGACACACAGAATTCCTTTCACTTTGGCATGGTATCAGAGCCATCAACGATCTTTCATCTTTAAATTTTGTTCTCTCCGTTTTTTTTCCCCTCTGTTTCGACAAGCATGGCTGCTGCAGTCGCTGATGTCAAAAGATTGAATCCTTACTACTTGCATCCGTCTGATAGTACCGGGAAAGTCCAAACTCCGATCTTGTTGAATGGAGCAGGGCCGGCTCCGAGAATTTGGGGGCCACAAACAAAATAAAAAACAGAGGCCCCAAAAAGTGTAACCAAACATAATATAGTTAAAAAAAAAGGATAGTAACAGAACAGCTAAGAAGATGTTACGATGGATAACAAAAAAAGAGAAGCAGAAATATCAATATTAAATAAAAAAACAGTAAATATCATATAAGAAATTTTTTTAATTCTAATTGGTTTCTTAATTCATTTATTGCCATATTATCTTTCTTTATTATTCTAATATTTATTTTCATAATATTCAGTATATATATATAAAATATTAATGGGGGCCCCACAAAAATCGGGGCCCTAGGCCAATGTTTCTTTTGCCTACCCTCTCCGCCGGTCCTGGAATGGAGTCAACTAGGAACGCTGGGCGAAGTTACTGTTAAACTCGCTCTGCACAAAGAAAAAGTTAGGGTTCATTGATGGAACTCTTCCTCGACCATCCAATGATGCCGATTTATCAGAGCAATGGGACATGGTCAATTCTATGATTATTAGCTGGATTTACAGCAGTGTGGAATCGAAGCTTCGACCTTCGATCTCTCTCGTTGATAGCACAAAATTTATGTGGGAAAGTCTTAAATGGATGTTTTCTGTTACTGATACTAGTCGTCTTCATCAGTTGCACGCCGATATCACAGCATGTAAGCAAGAGGGTGATACAGTTGAGATCTATTTTTCAAAACTAAAAGTCTTGTGGGATGATCTTGCTGATTTGGCAAAGGGTTTTGCGTGTTGCTGTGGTCGTTCATTGTGTGCTTCTATGGTTAAATATCAGAATCATCTGGAGCAAATAAGGATTCATCAGTTTCTCATGGGTCTTAACACTACCAGATTCGGTACGGCAAGATCCAATCTTCTAAGCAGAGGTACTGATTTGAATCTTGATGCCGTTTACTCTCAAATTACTCAAGAAGAACGTCATCTGAATGTGATGAGGAGCACGGAGGATTGTGTTCCAGTTGTGGGTTTCTCGACTACGACGCAATCCTCTACAGTCCAAGCTGCAGCCTCAGGTTTTTCACATTCCACAGCTGTTTGTACTCATTGTGGAAAAAAATCAGGTCACGAATCAAGCAATTGTTTTCAAGTCATTGGGTTTCCGGAATGGTGGAATGACAAAGGAAAAGTTTCGGGTGGTCGTGGCTTGCATGGTAGAGGTTTTGACAGCCAAGGCCGTGGCGGTGGCGGTAGAGGCTCTGGTTTTAGAGCAAACAATATTCAGATTGGTGAAGGAATTACTTCTGATGATTTAAAGGGAGCTGGTATTCCAAATTTTACCCCAGATCAATGGGTCTCTTTGGCAAGTTTTCTGAACACTCAACAACAAAAAAATCCCGACAAACTCTCGTGTAAGCAAGACAAGCTCCTCCTTTATGGTCAATATAGTTGATATGATATCATTATTGATGCTGGCGCCTCTCATCATATGACTGGGGATATATCTTTGCTGATTAATATTCACGATATTGAACCATGTCCCATTACAATACCAAATGGACAGCTTACTTGGGCTACAAAGAATGGTAGTTTGAATCTCGGGAAGCGTCTAGTGTTGCATCATGTTTTCTATGCACCTAATCTATCAATTACATTGATATCTGTTGCTCAGTTATTTCATGAGGTTGCTAGTTTTGTTTTGTTTACAAAACAATTTTGTGTCATTCAGGACCAAGATTCAAAGACTTTGATTAGTGCGGGTGAAGAGCATAACGGAGTCTACCATTATACTGGCACAGTTGGTATTCAAGCTAGTTATGCTGGTGGATTACAAGCTCAGGAGTTATGGCATCAACGATTGGGCCATCCTTTGTCTAGAATTCTTTCTGTTTTATCTACTGTTGGGGGTTTTTCTAATAATTTCAAAGATTTTGAGAAGTCTTGTGATATTTGTGTAAGAGCAAAACAAACTCGTGAATCATTTTCTCCGAGTCTTAATAAAGCTGTTGGTTGTTTCTCTATGCTTCATTGTGATCTTTGGGGTCCCTACAAAACGCCATCTTCTTCTGGAGCTCGATATTTTCTAACCATTGTAGATGATTGTTCCAGAGCTGTTTGGACAATCCTTTTACTTGAAAAAAGAGAAGCTCCAAATGCCTTGAGAAATTTTTTCGCTTTTGTGGAGAATCAGTTTCACACAAGTATCAAAACCATACAAAGCGATAATAGTGTCGAGTTTGTATGTTTAAAAAGTTTTTTCGCCGAGAAGGGTGTGATACATCAAACTTTGTGTGTAGAAACTCCACAACAAAATGGAAGAGTGAAGAGGAAGCATCGCCATATTCTCAACATGGCTAGGGCCTTGTTATTTCAAGCAAATTTACCGATCGCATTTTGGGGAGAAAGTGTGTTAGTCGCCACATACTTAATCAGCCGAACTCCATCCGTCGTCCTCGATAACAAGACGCCTCATTAGATTCTTTTTGGCTCTCCTTCCTCTTATGATCATCTGCTTACGTTCGGCTCATTGTGTTTCGCTCAAAAAATATCTCGTGACAAGGATAAATTCAGTGAAAGAAGTATTCGATGCATGTTTTTGGGCTACCCGGTTGGAAAAAAGGGATGGTTAGTATATGATCTTAACAAGGAAAAATCATTTGTTTTCCGAGATGCATGAAGACCAATTTCCATTTGTTGAGAAAGCTCCACAACCGACCATCCTCTTACCATCCTCAGAATAAACGTCACCGATTTATGATGAACCAACGGCTCTGGCTCCTAATGCTGCGGTAACAACAGATCCACATCCAGAGCAAGACGTGGTACAACCAACAGACTCTAGTATTACTAGACCTGAAGAATTACGTGGCGAAGCAGCTCCGGTTAGAGACAGAGATCCGGTTACCGAAGCAGAACCGGTTAGAGATACAAATCCAGTTCGCGAAGTTGCTCCGGTTAGGGACAGTCTGGTTAGAGAAACCAATCCACCAAGAGAACCCGAACTTGAGATTGAGGTGGAGGTGAATCCGACAGGGGGAGCTTCTGAAACTGTTGATGAACTAGGCAAATGTAAACGTGTCAAATTTCCTTCGGTTAAGCTGAAACCATATGTCACCAATGCTGCTTTTACGACTGATACAATGTCATCATCTACGTGCTTATATCCCATACCTAATTATGTTTCCCCACACCGTCTTTCATCTTCCCAACAAGCTTTCCTAGCCAAGATTGTCGAGGCAGTTGAGGCTGAATATTTAAAGGATGCCGTTAAGTATAGAAAATGGTGTGTTGCGATGGGACTAGAGATTGATGCTCTAGAGCATAATAACACTTGGGATATCATGAAACTCCCACCTGGAATAATCGCTATTGGCTGTAAATGGGTGTTTCGAATAAATTTTAAATCTGATGGCACTATTGAAAGATTTAAAGCACGCTTAGTTGCCCCTTGGTAATCGACAACAAGAAGGCGTGGATTATAAGGAAACATTTGCACCAGTCGTGAAAATGACAACAATGCGTATTCTTCTTGGTGTTTCAGCGGCAGAGAATTGGGAATTACATCAAATAAATGTCCATATTGCGTTTTTACATGGTGATTTGGAAGAAGAGGTGTATATGAAGCTACCACCCGAATTTTCGCATTCAAACAAAAATCAATTCTGCAAATTAAAGAAAGCTCTTTATGGACTTAAACAAGCACCTCGTTGTTGGTTTTCAAAGTTAACAACAGCATTAAAGGCGTATGGTTTTGTCCAAAATCAATCAGATTACTCTATGTTTACACTAAACCGTGATGGAGCTTTGGTTTATGTGGACGATTTGATCATTGGAGGAAATGATTCAAAGTTAATCACGAGTTTCAAAGAGTATCTTGGTCGCTGTTTTCATATGAAGGATCTTGGTGTCTTAAAGTATTTCTTGGGCATTGAGGTCTCACGCGGTAGAGAAGGAATTTACTTGTCTCAGAGAAAATACGCTATGGATATTATTTCCGAATGTGGCATGTTAGGGTCAAAACCGGCAGATACTCCTATGGAACAAAATCACAATCTGTCAAAAGATGACGGAATCTACTTTGAGGAACCAGATAAGTATCATCGTCTTATTGGCAGGGTAGTGTATTTAGCTGTGACAAAACCTGAGTTAAGTTATGCTTTCATAGACTAGCTCAAATTCTTAAAGCTCCACGACAGAAACATCGGGATGCGGCGTTGCGCTTAGTTCGCTATCTAAAAAAATCTCCGGGTCAAGGTATTCTTTTCAGTTCGAATAATCCTGTCACTCTTACAGCATATTATGATGCGGACTATGCTGCTTGTCAACTCACAAGACGTTCACTAACCGGCTACATTGTTATGCTTGGAAGTAGCATTGTTTCTTGAAAAACTAAAAACCAACACACTGTTTCTCGGTCCTCTGCCGAATCTGAGTATCACGCTATGGCAATGACATACCAAGAGCTAACATGGACAAAGGAATTGCTCACAAGCCTTGGTTTTCCTCAAACACATCCAACGGCTCTATTTTGTGATAACATGGCTGCTCTTCATATTGCGGCCAATCCCGTTTTCCATGAGCGAACAAAGCACATAGAAGCCGATTGTCACTACATTAGAGACGCAGTTCAAGACGGTTCCATTGTTACAGCTCACGTGAAGACAACAGAACAACTTGCTGACCTCCTAACCAAGCCCATTGCGCGCCAACAACTCAACTATTTATTAGCCAAGATGGGTATTCAAGATCTTCATTCACCATCTTGAGGGGGAGTATACGGTATCAGTCATGATATGATCTGATTTGGTGTGATACATGATACGATATGATATGGTGGGATATGATCAGATCACTGTATAAATGTAATATCCATATCTTAGGGATTGAGCATCTCCATCTATTTGTATATAAGGCTATTCACGCCCAATGTTAATGACACACAGAATTCCTTTCACTTTGGCACGGATCGATTGACTGTGATTTGGCTAAAACTTTATATACTTCACACAAGGATTTGATCACTAAGTTCCCGACCTTTAACCGGTAAGTCTATGGTGGGAACCGTCTTTAATTTCCTCAACAACTTCTACGAAGCAAAAATTTACACAAGGGCATAACAAACTTTAGAAGCAGACAAAGATAAAGACTTGAACTCATCTTGTCTCTCAAGCTAGTGGCTTCTAATTCTCTTCTTCTCTATTCCTGACTGTTGTGAAGTCTCTTATGTTCAGATCACACTAATTACTTTGGAAGGGTATATGTTGGATTTTTTTCTAGGTTTAGCCACTTTACACCTTTTTCTCCTTAATCTCTCATACCATTTCTATCACACACACATGCATATCTATAGTTTCACCTTAACCTAATTACTTTATCTAAACCACCGAAACCCTTTAACACATATGGGCTTAAAATACTTAGTGGTCCAATGGCTTTTTTAACTTAATTATGTGACTAATGTCGTCACCACATCTTCTTCTTTGACTTTGCTTCTTCTTCTTCTTCTTCTCCATTTCTTCACTTTGCCATCTTCTTCTATTTGCCTTTTTCTTGTGCAGGAGCAGAGGATCAACTTCCAACAGTATATACCTCCGCGGCAGTTCTGCAAAAGACAAGACCGAATCTTGAAGCTATGCATGAGCTTGTTGTAAATATTTGAAAAGTCACACTAAAATTTAGATTTGGACATGATCAAAGATGTAAAGGCCACGAGTCCAATATGAATCTGAGTAAGTATCAGAGCCCATTAAATCCAAACAAAAAGAATTGGGATTCGGTCCAATATGCATTTTTGGAATCACATATTTAAAAACAAAGAAAGATTTAACTTGATCAAGTTTTTGAGGGGTCATAAACCACTCCAAATTCATAGTTTACACGCTCTGTATTAGCTCTCCAATCAACTAAAGACAATCTATATGTGTATAAATATATACTTTTTTTTTTTTTTTTTTTTTGGACATCCAAAAGTTTCAACATTTACCAATATGCATTGATTCAAGATTGTTATTTTTGAAGAATAAACGTCAGAAAATATATAATTTTCATACACATCTATACGATTGAGCAGAACAGTACAAAAAGAATAATTTGAGTTTGCTCTAAATTTTTACACATTTAATAAATCATTGGTCTGGAGCCTTTTTTTCATGCAGACGCGCTAATTAACATTAGAGCAAGTATATAGCTTTTCTTTAGATGTTATAATACTGAGCAAGAGTATATATAAAAGAACAAAGAACGATAATTAATACTATAAGCTCCATACACATTTTAATTTATTTATTTATGAATTGACACAGACTTAAGGTCTGATTATTGCAACAGTTTTCACAAGGTACACAACACATAGATTAGTTAAAATAAAATAAGTACAGATAGTACAATAGTTACTAGATTCAAGGATGGACACAATGAATTGAGGATTTACATATCCGTAGGAATCGCCTTATATTTTTGCGACAAACCTAGAGAACCATTTCCCAGAATCTTTTTGTCTTCGATCAGCAGGATTAGTGAAGTTGACCCAATTCATACCAAACCGGAGAGTGTAACCATTTCCAAATTCGTAATTGTCCATCAATGACCAGGCAAAGTATCCACCTACGTTGCATCCATCCCTATAATATATTTAAAATAAAACATTTGAGTATAACTCTCGCTCAGAAGAAGTATATAGCAAATAAAACACGAACTGTAACTCACGCGATGGCACATTTGAGACAAGAAAGATGGCTGCAATGATTTTGAATTCTTCCATTGTCGGCAAGAGCATTTGCAAGGGTTAAGTTTCCAAAATCAGCAACTCCTAAAATTTTAAGGACACAAAGATTTAAAATTAAGCACATATATAGGTTAAACATATTTGAAAGAATGCAACATAAAATGATATATGCTTTTTAACCCCCAAAAATAATAATTATATATATATATATATATGTACATACCATTTTCGGTGATGTAAGTAAGTGGATTTTTGTAATTGTCTTTGATGTAGTTTAGAATTTGACGGAATCCTGGAGGATAGTAGACGAAACTAGCAGCCTGCGATATAAGAAAAGTAAATTAAGGATTCAAATCACTTTTGTAGTCTTTTAAAATACAAATGTTTGAAACTGAAGTCGATACTAACTTGGACACCAATAGGAATTCCATTGCGATAATCTGTGACCAAAAATCCAAAAGCAAGTTTAGATAAATAATATATCTAAAAAGGTAGAAAAGTAATACAAAAAAGTTGTACATACATCCAAGAGTAACTCGTGGATCGGTGATGGCACTAGGCTGTGTCGGAATTGAAGGAGGGGAGTCGGTTGCATATTGTGTAATGTAATAGTTCAACCCTAGAAAATCAAGTGATCCTTTGACTAAATCTGATTCGCGAGGTGTGAATTTTGGCAATCTATCTCCTACTATCTCTTTCATTATCTTTGGATATTCTCCGTACACCAATGGATCCAAGAACCTTTATATATTTAGGAACAAAAAAAAAGAAGTTAATATGGCAAAGTATGCTTGTTACAAAAGGTTAATAACTAATTAAGCTTTTCTATATGTGTGTGCATGCATATATATACTAGTGATTTGAGAATCAGTTAATTGAAAATATATACCATCCAACGAAAAACTCGAATGCTCGTTTGGCAGCAGCCTTGTCGAGATCGCTATTTTGGTTTAAGGGGTGGAACCATCTCCCGATCAAGGTCGTTCCTATCTTACCACCTTGGAATTTCTGCATAACAAAATTTAGGTTACACATTTTCAAATGTATACCTAATAAAAATAAGATTACACCTCGAAAGAAAATATGAAAGAATTATAATACATATACCTGATATCTTTTTCGGTATAAAGATACAGTTTCTGCATGAGCTAAAAGTTGGTGATGGGCAACTATATAAGGTTCGGTTCCAGAATCTCCTCCAAATTCACAGTCAGTGCACCGACCCGGTGGATACGATCCATCTCCATAACCTTTGGTTGCGAGAGAGTAAGGCTGGTTTAAAGTGATCCAAAATTTGACTCTGTCCCCAAATCTTTGAAATAGAAGCTCAGCATAATTTTTGAAATCCTCCCTGTTCATGTATAGCACATAGTAAATATGCATATATATGCTAGTTATTAGCCAAAGAAAACAAGTTTAGAATAAAAAAGAAAAGAAAATGTGAATTCACTTACACGATACGTGGGCTTAAGAAGCCTCCGTATTCGTCTTCTAAGGTTTGGGGAACATCCCAATGGAAAATAGTCACATATGGTTCGATTCCTGTGTTCACGAAAGTAAAATGTACATGTAAAAAAAATAAAAATAAATGAAATGATTAAAATTGTATGATTATGCACATATTAACATTTTGGAATGTACCATTTGCTTTTAACTCGTTAATGAGATTGTTGTAGTATGTTATCCCATTCTCGTCCACGAGTCCCCTTCCCTCTAAGATTAGTGTATAATCACAAAGTTCAGTACTCATGAAAATGTAAAATTTTATGAATTCATTTGTTACTAATTAGATGAAGAAATGTTTTTATGGTTTATATATTTACTTGGTAAGACCCTCGACCATGCTATTGAGAGTCGGTACGCTTGAGCATTCATTCTTTTCAGTAGTTGGACATCCTCCTGTTCAAGTTAAATGATATATAGTTCTAAATTAAAAATCACATTTTCAAATGTCTTTTATATATACATGTATTCGTCATTGATAGCCTCTCTCAAGTCACCTTATAAAGATCATACGAATCACAAGCAAGGTCTCCTGAGCTTCGATCTGGAACTTTTTCTGTATATAACAAACCAAAATATGAGCATTAATTAGGTACTTGATATATAGTTCTTTGTAATATTTATAATACATCGAGGAGCATGCATGTTAACTAGTAATACGGTAAATATAATGATGTTTATAACCTGGATATCTATGAGTGAAATAATCCCATCCATTAAGTGCTCTATGAGCAGCACCTTCAATCTGGTAAAAATAAAGAATGAATAAAATGATGATGCTGGATTTATATACTGTCAACAAATTAATTATATGAAAATATGTTAGAGCTAGCTTGAAATTGACTTCCATAGTTATATGTATACCTGGTATGCAGAAGTAGCTGCACCAAAAGTGAAATTCTTGGCAAATCCAGTTCGGTTGAATGTAAGAGTATTGTCGCAGTTGAAAGGTTCTTTAGCCTTGCATTCTGGATTGCACACATTTTGGCTATTGGAAACGACAAAGAGAGCGACAAGGATGGCTAAAGAGTAGTGAGCTTTGGGAATCAACATGGTTGAGAGATTTGTTTTCTCTATATGCTTTCTATTTTTGATGTAGTTGTAGGGATGATTTGAGAATGATGAACTTGCATGGGTTTATATACAAGGGTTTGAGTGCATGAGACTTGCATGGAGATTCAAGCAATTCGTTACGTATATTTGCATCGAATTTTTCATTAATTATTCTCCATGTTCTCCACCTCGCTGTCTTGTTTTCTACATATCTAATCATCAAATCCCTAATAAATAAATAAAAATCAGACACTTTTGAGTTTTACGCCATCATATTTCTCTTGTACATGTCTCTACGTGAGAATATATGTTCCTTGGCTATAACTAATATTCAATATATTAATTCTACCGGAGTTACAATCTATGAAGAATCTTAAATTAAAAATTTGTTAATTTTTCAAGAATCTTAAATGTTTGTCAAATTAGTTGGAGGTTTAAGTTCCGTGTCTCTTCTCATGAATGCAGTAATCTTGGTTCCATAAGCAAAATATGACTTGTCTCATAGATAAGTATCAGATATTATATACTAGGAAATTCCAAACCCTATTTTTAAGGGGAAAATGACAACCTATCCCAATTATATCAACTAAACAATATATAGGTATACTAATTAACGATAAATTGTTGTAAACTATTTTTACATGAAATTCTGGAACTATTTTAAGGGAACAGTCAAGATAAAAATTAGAATTTTATCATCGTAACTACTAATATATATGAAAAACAAATGAACCCACCTTTGTTTCTAGCCAGAGGTAAAACTTTGATAGGAAATAAGAGTGAATCCAAATGATCCAATTTATCTCTTTTTAAAGGTCACACTAGGGTTTACTATGCGGATCGATTGACAGATTTAGCTATAACTTTACTTCACATAAGAATATGATCACCGAGTTCCTGGCCTTTAACTGGTAAGTCTATGGTGGGAACGTCTTTAATTTCTTTAACAACTTCTACTATTAAGCAAAACTTTAAACAAGGGTTAGGGCATAACAAACTTTAGAAGCAGACAAAGATGAAGACTTGAACTCCTAGCTCTTGTCTCTCAAACTAGCGGCTGCTTATTCTCTTGTCTTTCAACTTCTCTGTATTCTTCTCTATTGTGAAGTCTTATGTTCAGATCACTTACTTTGCTTTATCTGCAAAAGACAAGACCGAATCTTGAAGCTATGAGCTTGTAAACATATTTGGAAACTTACACTTAAATTCAGATTTGGACGTGATCAAAGATGTTAAGTACACGAGTCCAATATGAATCTGATTAAGTTTAAGGCATTGTGAAATTAAGATCGGTATTCAACTATTTATCGGGATTACGAGGTCTTTAGTGTAAGAGTATAGAGACTCAAACAACACAAGAAAATACACTTGAAATGCGTCAAGCAAACGCTTAAACTGTTTTATTCACTATATAGTCTTTCGATTCAAAGACTTATAAGTTTTGGTGTTACACAATCTATTATACAAAATAGACTTGACCCCAACTAAAAAAATTTTAAGCTATGACTATTCTCTTAATCAATCCTCTCAAAGATTTCAGAGACAAGTCAGCACACCACCTATCTTACTTTGAATCTACCCGCCCGAAGATATCAAAGACAAGATACAACACTCACCATCTTAGTTTTATTCCTTAGCCTTGAAGTTTACAATCTCACAATATAGCTTTAGGAGTGATACCCGACTACTATGGCACACCTAAGCTATATATACTAAACCCTAAAATCCTAGGGTCGGAAATCTCCAACCGAATCTCTTAAAGGATGAAAACTTAATCCTTTCCTAAAATGACTCCAAAGTATATTCTCAAACTAATCTTAAAATATCCTTTGAGCTCATCCTAAATCTTCAGCTCCAAGCAAGTCCACGCCTTCCTTGAGCTCGCCAAATCATCCGCTTTACTTATGCCATGTCAGCATCTACTTCCACATCATCTTTACAGCGTCCTGATGTGATCTGATGCAGCCTCCTGATCCAGACAGCCAGCTGATTCAGAATCTGCATCTTCAATCTCCCCCTTTTTGACTGAGTTTGATTCTCAAGCAACCATCACCAATGTCCTGTAAGACAGAGAGAGAGATACCCAAACACAGCAGCAACATATAGCAACAACAAACATTCGCAACTCAAAACAATCACTTGACAAATCAGAATAGATATGCGAGTAAAAATATGCCAGTAACCAAATGCCGTGTTCAAAATATTACAGACCAATGCTTCGAAAGGCTAATAAAACCAAGTCTTTAAATCAACAAACAAAATATGGTCTGAAATAAAACCGAGCTGGATCATAATAAAAACGAGTAAAAAAAAACACACGAGATCACAGCTCCCTCACAAGTCAATCTCCCCCAGCATCCTTGCCTGAATCAGACTCGGACTCATCTCCCCCTGCTTAAGTGCATAACTCAATCAAAAACCAATTCAAAAACGCAATGCATATGAGAGATTATGAGACGAAACACTTACCTGCAGCTAAGGCCTGTTGAAGAATCTTGATTTCAAGTTTCACCCCTTTACGGTCACTGGCCGTTTTGATCTCAAACCCAAAAGCTAATGATGTTGTTTTCTTGGCGCCTATGACCTTCTTCTTCTTGGGTGCAGCCGGCTGTTCTTTCTCAATCACCACAGGGTGATGTGCCATCAGAACCTTGTAAATGAGACTCGGAAACGGTAGGAGGAACTTAGACTGAGGATTTAGAGCGATTTGAAGAGTATGCTCATAGACCAGTTTACCAAAGTTAAATGGTTTCTGGTGTGCCATCAGGTAGATGAGCTTGAGACGATCAGCTTGTAGATAGCTGTCATTTGTTGTAGGACACCAATTCGAACAGCAGATCTTGTAGAGAGTCTTCTTCTCCTCAGTAAACTTGGAGGACTGAAGTCCTTTCCAAGTCATGACCTTGCCATCTGTCATGAACTCAGCAAGATCATCCTCTAGCACAGATGCCCATTCTCACCTGTGAGACCTCTCTTCCACCTGAGGCAACCCACACACCTCGTTGATCTTAGCTGCTCAGAACTCGTATATCCAATCTCGAATCCGCACATCCACTGAGCTTGATTCAACCTTGACACTTGGGAGATTTGCCCAAAACTCCCTGAAGACAGTCGGCTCATACTCCTGTAGATCCTAAACTGTTCCAGTCATTCCAACATCTATGATCAGGGCTCCGATTCCATTCTCATCACCAAAAACAAACTCCTTCTCCTCTATAAACTTGTTGTTCATCAACACCTCAAACCGCTTCTTTGCAACCCCAGAGATAAACCGCTTGCCATCAGAAACCTCACCCTTAACCTCTGTTTCAATCCCCTTGCCTTTTTCAGTTCTTGATCTCTTAACCTCTTGAGATCCAGAAGTCTCATGCTCTTTTCGCTTCCTCAGCCTAGAAGCCACCATAGGTGTTTCAGCCTTGGCCTCTGAGACAGAGGTCTGTGAGCCTGACAGATCTACAACCGGTGAGGGTTTTTGAGACTTCACCTTCTTCGCCCTTGACCGAGCACTTGCCTTTCTTGATGGCTTCTTCTTAGGTAGATTCGGATCCACATCCGAGCTTTCCATAATTTCTTCAATGATAGGTGAATCGGGAAATCGAATTACAGGCCTTTGAAACTTCACCATTGCAGACAAAGGGTTGTCAATCTTAACCCTAAGTAACGATGGCGTCACAGCATCTTGCGCTTCTTGATTCGCCGGATTCACAGGCGGATCTACAGCTTCTTGTTCGTTTCTTAGTGCTTCGGCTTCAGATCGCTGCTCCATAAGCGGTGTCTGTTCCAAATCCGTGGAGGTTTCTGCCGATCCGGACGGTGACATGCCTGCCTGGGACGAGATCATCTTGGAGATTCCACTGAGAATTAACTTCGTTCTTTTACGAAAGTTGAGAGAGAGTTTGATGCGGAAAAAAAATGTTTGATCTTCCAAATTTTTTGCTTTGTGGCTTGAAAACCTAACTCCTTCTCTTTTAAAATCAACCCCACGATTTACCTTGTTTTGGGCCTGAATTTCCATGGGACTTTGACATTTTTACTACCTTTGACATTTTTACCTCTTAATAATCGTAACACATTTAATGTAAATGTTAGTGCACATATGCCATCAAACCCTTGTTCTAAAAACAACTATTTGATTCACACCGAGTTTCTATAACCGATTAGCAACTTATTGAAATATAGACATTTTTTTAACCTTGAAATTAGTGAGTGACCCATAATTATAGTATATATGTAAAATTAACCTTTGAGGTTTTGGTTGATGCACGTAAAATCAGCCACTCGTTCAGGACAGCTACCGGAAACTACCACAACCTCTTGAATCGTTGAAAATCATATATGGGTTCAATAGATATTTTTCATGCTGGCATGCCTTTAGGTCGAGGGTTCATTATCAACATGAAGTAGGCAAGTGAAAATCTTTGGGGAGAGCGATAAGATGTGTGTGCATCTTGTCTTGTATTGATTTCTTGTTTCTTCTTTTGTATGCACCATCCTTTGATATGTTGATGGGAATTTTACTTCATGTATATGTAGGATTCATCTTGTTTTTTGTTTCTCTCCTTTGTTTCTTCTTTTGCACACATCACTCGTCTGCAATTTGTTGTATCAATGGTATCACTTGACTTCTCAACCATTGATACGTGTGCATGTCTTCTGTATGAATATCAAGCCCCCTTTTTTTTTTTTTTTTTTACTCTTGATATTCACACCTATTGACATGCACTAGATCTTCTCCCCTCAGCTCTTTGACCTCCTCCTCCATGAGACCGTTTTACGCAATGACCACTTAGACCGGCATGACAGACAGCTCTTTTCCACACACCATAGCAAAGCCTAGACTACTGATTTTCTATACATTCGTAGGATTTCCATGGTCTGTTCCAGCATCAGTCCCTGTCTTAGGCTAACACCACTTACAAAGAAAACATTAAACCTCACAAACACCAATAGCCTTTCTTAGACTAACAAACCTGTTAAAGTCCAATGGCTTGGTGAATAAATCAGCAAGTTGAAATTCAGTGCTTACATGGTCTATTACTTTCAGTTTCTCCTCAACTAATTCACGAATAAAGTGATGTCTAATATCAATGTGCTTAGTACGTGAATGTTCAACAAGATTCTTTGCTATGTTAATTGCACTCTCATTGTCACAGTAGATTAAAAGAGAGTCAGAAGTTATACACATAGTCAGCAGCCATCTGTTTCATCCACATGAGTTGTGTGTAGCAACTCCCAAGTGCAATGTACTCAGCCTCAGCAGTTGATAGAGATACAATGTTCTGTTTCTTACTATGCCAAGAGATCAGATTATTTCCCATAAAAAAACAACTACCACTCGTACTTCTCCGATCATCCAAGGAACCAGCCCAATCGGCATCACATAATCCCATCATCTCCTTGGTCGTATCCTTGGTATAGTAGATACCCAGATTAGTTGTCCCCTTCACATACTTGATAATCCTTTTCACAGCTAGAAGATGTGACATTTTTGGGTTAGCTTGGTATATTGCGCAAACTCCCACAACTAGACATATATCTGGTCTGTTTGCTGTTAGATAAAACAGACTGCCGATCATTCCTCTGTAGAGCTTCTCATCAACACTTTCACCAGACTCATCTTTAGATATCTTCTCATTTAAGCCCATTGGAGTCTTGGCATCCCTGCTTTTCTCCATTCCAAACCTTGTAACCAGATTTCTTGCATATGTAATTTGTGTTACAAACACTCTATCATCTGTCTGTTTTATCTGTAACCCCAGGAAGTAAGTGAGTTCACCACACATACTCATCTCTAATTCCTGTGTCATAGTTTTCACAAACTGATCAACCAGTTCCTGACATGTAGAACCGAATACTATGTCGTCCACATAGATTTGTACAATGATCATACCCCTGTTGTTTGCCAGCACAAACAATGTCTTGTCTACGCTTCCACGTTCATATCTCTGCTTGATTAGGAAAGTTGTCAATCGCTCATACCATGCTCTTGGTGCTTGTTTCAGACCATACAGAGCCTTCTTCAGCTTTTAGACGTGACTTGTTTTACTTGTAACTTCGAAACCTTTGGGTTGTTCCATATATACTTCTTCCTGTAAAATGCCATTTAGAAAAGCACTCTTAACATCCATCTGATGCAATCTGAAGTTCAAAGCACACGCTATTCCAAACAGGAATCTGATGGACTCTAGTCTGGCCACAGGTGCAAACGTTTTATCAAAATCCACACCTTTTACCTGAGAGTACCCCTGAGCTACTAACCGAGCCATGTTCCTGGTTACAACCCCACTGCCATCAATCTCGTTTTTGAATATCTACTTTGTACCAACAACATTAGCCTCTTGTGGTCTAGGAACCAGATCTCATACATCACTCCGTTGAAACTGCTCTAGTTTTTCTTGCATTGCAGCAATCCAATATTCATCAACCAATGCTTCTTTGTGATTTTTAGGTTCAATACCTGACACAAAGCATGCAAATTGTACCACCTCAGCAATCTAATCACTTGTTTCCTGAGCATCATTGGTAGTATCCATTTTCTTTTTACCAACCATCTGCCTGAAAAATCAATCTACTTCTTTCTGGTAATTCTTCCCCCCTGAATCTCACCTATAACATCTTGTTTAGAGGGATTCCTATGCACTTGGGTAGGTGGAGACATATCGGCTTCCGCACAATCTTCTGAGTTATCCTCAGCAGCCTGTTCCACTTGCTCATGTGCATCATTATCCAGATTGTGTTGATTTTCTCCAGATGGTAACACATGTTTATAGAAAGATGGATCATCGAATACCACATTGACTATTTCTTGTACAGTCCGAAACCTATTATTGAAAACCCTGAATGCTGTGCTGGTGCCTGAGTACCCCAGAAACATCCTTTCATCACTTTTGGCATCAAACTTCCCAAGTTGATCTTTATCATTCAGAATGTAACAGGCACAGTCGAATATATGAAAGTAGATTACTGTTGGTGTTTTACCTTTCCATAGTTCATATAGTGTCATGTTTGTACCTTTCCTCATATAGACCTTGTTAATGATATATCACGCAGTGTTAACCGCCTCAGCCCAGAAGTGTTTTGCAACATCATTTCCATGCATCATTGCTCAAGCCATCTCCTGCAGAGTAATGTTCTTTCGTTCAACCACACCATTCTGTTCTGGTGTCCTTGGTGCAAAGTACTGATGTGTGATCCCATGCTCATTACAGAACAACTCAAATAGCTCATTCTAAATTCACCTCCATGATCACTACGAATATTCTTGATGCCCCACTTCTCATTTTTCAATTGAAGTGCCAATATTCAGAAACTTTCCAAAGTTTCTGATTTTTCCCTCAAAAATCTGACCCATGTGTATCTAGTGAAATCATCAACTAGAACCAGAATGTACTTCTTACCTGATAGACTTTCCACTTGGATTGGACCCATAAGATCCATATGCACCAATTTTAATGCTTTTGTGGATTTAACATCAGGAACAGCTCGATGTTGCACCTTAACTTGTTTCCCTTTTGTACATGGACCACACACAAAGTTCTGTTCTGGTCGCAGCTTTGGTAATCCCCTAACCACTTCTTGATTTGCCAGTTTCACCATAGTGCGGATGTTCAGATGTCCCAATTTCCTGTGCCATATCTCTGTCTAAGTATCAGCAAGCATGCTAAGGCACACATTTCTAGGCTTCCGCATATAGCAGTTGTTGTCAGATCTCTGTCCTTCCAACCTCACACTGCCCTGATCATCAACAGCCTTGCATTCTGTTTTGGTAAACGTCACTCTTAACCCAATATCACCCAGTTGGCTGATACTGATAAGGTTTGCCTTCAGACCTTCTACCAAGTAGACATTGTTTAGGTCAGGTTGAGTTTCTCCTCCAGTAGTACCTTTCTCTCTGATTTTACCTCTAGCACCATATCCAAATGTAACACGGCTTGCAGAGACACGTTCAAAACTGGCTAACCTTTCCTGGGTTCCAGTCATGTGCCTAGAACATCCACTGTCAAAATACCATTGTTCATTTTTAGCGCTTTCAGATGTACCCTCTGCTGTGTATGCAACATGGCAGTACAGATCCTGTTTTCTAATCCAAGCATGATTCTTTCTCTTGTTATCTGGATATGTCTGAGAGTATGTCATTGCTTGAGCATTTCGTGACACATATCCATAGCAATAGGCTTTGTAATGACCAAGTTTGCCGCAATACCAGCATCCATTTACTTTGTCTTTA
Source organism: Cardamine flexuosa (assembly GCA_963555745.1). NCBI lineage: Eukaryota > Viridiplantae > Streptophyta > Magnoliopsida > Brassicales > Brassicaceae > Cardamine > Cardamine flexuosa. The sequence continues at coordinate 26,628,720 of OY743214.1, read as the reverse complement.
ACCATATTCTGACCATTTCTGATCCTCATTTCTTGTCTGTTCAGTATCCTGGGCACTTCTTGATTCTGCATGTGTACCTTGCTCAACATCCTGGGCATTTCTTGATACTGCATGCGTACCTTTCTCAGCATCTTGGGCACGCTTCTGTTCATCTTGGTCTTTAATGGAAACATACCTGCCTTCACGAATTTTGTGTGACCAAGTGACTCATTTCCTTGATAGCCTAAACCCCAGTTTGTATTGCTGGTCCTCCCAGTTGACAGAATGTTGTCCAGATCTTTGGTCCCTCGATTCAACATCTTGATGTTCTTTAGTTGTGACTCAAGGCGTTGTTTCAACTCCTGTGACTTAGATTTTTCACACAGTATAGCTTTTTCCAGATTACCAACTTGAGCAAACCAAGTGTTGTTTCTCAAAAGTCAACATGTTTTTCTCTTCTTTTAATGTTGCTAACTCTTCAATCAGCACCGTGACTACTGAGAACTCAGATTATTCTTCATCTGTTTCAGACTCTTGATCCAAATTGACTATATTCATAGATTCCTCATCTATGTCTTCTTCAATAACACCCAGATAAGCCACAAAATTATTGAGAATTTCTCCCTTTTCCTAGTTTTCATCATCTGAATCACTTCAACTCAAGGTGACATAGGATTTCTCTTTCTTCCCAGCAGAAGTAAGACAGTCGATGTTGGTGTGACCATATCCATTACACTCAAAATATCGTAGTGAATTTTTCCATTTGATTATTGGACATTCTGACTTGTAGTGACATTTTCCTTCACACTCAGCACAGTGTTTCTCTGATTTGTTAAACACTTTCTCAGCACCATGTTTGAGTTGAAAAGAGCTTCCACCACCTCGTTGCCCTTTTTCAAACTTCTTAAAATACTTCTTAACCATTATACTAACTTTCTCTTCAATCTCATTACTCTGATCAGCCATCAGAGCTAATCCTTTACTCACTGTTGGTTCCCTTTTTTCAGTTGTAACTCGTAAGCTTGCATCATCCCAACAACATGGTCAAACTTGAGATCATCAGAGTTTAAGGCAACCTCAATGGCGGACTTATGAGACTGAAACTTGTCCGGCAAGCTTCTGAGAAATTTCTTGACAAGCTTTTTGTCTTTCTAGGTCTTCCCTAGCATAACAGCTTCCTGACTGATTGAGCTCAGTTTGCTGCTGAACTCTTCAACAGACTCGTCATTACCCATTGTCAATCTCTCAAACTTAGACGCAAGCATATCAATTTGAGTTTTTTTTACATTGCGTGTTCCCTCAAACGAGACATTCAGAATATCCCAAGCCTCTTTGGCTGACTTTCACCCTTGAACCATGGTGAATTGATTCTTAGGAAGGGAGGTAAAAATCGAAGACAGTGCCTTAGAGTTAAACTTGGCTTCAAGCTTTTCTTCAGCACTCCATTGCTTCTTCGGTTTTGGTACTACTTTCCCTTCTTCATTTGTCATTGTTGGATGAGTTCATCCTTCTTCAACAGCTATCCAAGCCTCAAGATCGATACCTTGGATCAGTTGTTGCATATTCAATTAATTGTTGTGTGTTCTCCATAACCTTGTCGCAAGATCTTAGTTTTGAAGTTTACAATCTCACAATATAGCTTTAGGAGCGATACCCGACTAGTACGGCACACCTAAGCTATATATACTAAACCCTAAAACCCTAGAGTTGGAAATCCCCAACCGAATCTCCTAAAGGATGAAAACTTAATCCTTTCCTAAAATGACTCCAAAGTATATTCTCAAACTAATCTTAAAATATCCTTTGAGCTCATCCAAAATCTTCATCTCCAAGCAAGTCCACGCCTTCCTTGAGCTCGCCACATCATCTGCTTTACTTATGCCATGTCAGCATCTACTTCCACGTCAGCTTTACAACGTCCTAATGTGATCTGATGCAGCCTCCTGATCCAGACAGCCAGCTGATCCGAAATCTGCATCTTCATTTAGGACGGTGGAACAACATTGGGATGTGCATTTTGCATCATATGTTGCCAAAATTGTATATCAATCTGAGATGATTGCAGGTTTTGTTGAGATGCTTTAAAGTTTTGTTGAGATGATTGAAGCCGTTCAATTGTTTCTTTTTGTGCTCTCACCTCTGCTTGCATCTCAGCCCATCCCGATGATTGACTCCATTTCATCCCATTGTCATTAGGAGTATAAGGAATTGAACCATAGCCATATTTTGATGATCCCTCATAAGTTGACACATGCTACAAAATAAATTCAAAATTTAATTTTATAATAAAAAAATTTAATTATAAATATATAATTAAAGAAATCATTAAAACCCCATAATATTACCTCATGATAAATATTATTTTTAGTGACATCTGTCAGGAAGACCTCTCTCGGATTCTTAGATTCTTCTGTCATTTGAGTCTCCATCTCTTGATCCCAAGCTTTACAATGTGTGTAAATAGCTTCAGCCTTTTTGTCGACCCAAGTACCATCCTTTCGAGTGTGAGTATGATGCATCAAGGTGACCATATCTGGCATTTTTCCGGTTACATGATCTATCTTATTGAAAAAAATATTAATAATAAAATTTGAATATTCAAACTAATTGTATAAAATAATTAATTCAAATAAAATTACCAACTCTCGCCGTTTTCTGATGAAAGGTGTAGCTCCTCCTGCAGTGTGTTTGGCTTTACCGTATCCTCCTCGCTCGCTATTGCTATTTCCAGAGTGTATATCATGACGTTTACCACTCACATCTGTCTTCCAATACTCACAAAGGACCATCCAAATATCATTTGTAACCCACTGTTTGGGTCTTTTCTATCTAACCATAAGCTTCTCATATAATGAATACCATCATTATAACGTTTTCCCCCTCCCCCACAGCTTCAAAATGTTCCTTCACTAATTGGGTTATTTCATAATTCCTATTAATTTTTTGCTATAATTTTAATAAAATAGTTTTAGTAATTTTTTGATTAAAACTAAAATATAAATATATATTTAAAATATTTATAAATATTTGAAAGAAAAATAAAGTATTTAAAATATTTAATTACCGCAAAAGTTTTGGACCATTTTTCGTTTTCTTTCAACGCTTACTGAGCCCCAGTTAATACTTCCATCAAACTCACTTTTAATGATTTTCCATATTGTATTGGTAACCTCTTTTTTATATCCAAACCTTGCAAAAAAAATAAAAAATTAAATTATTAAATTAATACACATATAAAATATAATTATTTATAATATGTAAATATGTAAATATGTAAATATTACCATGTTTCTTTCTTCTCTGGATCAAAATCAGGTTCTGGAACTAATTTTAGTAAAAATTCAAGACCTGGACCACGTAGTACTTGCTCTAGTGTGACTGGTGGAAACTAGGGTTGTGGTGGTGGTGGAATTTCTGATTTTGTTTCAGGAATATATGAAAAGGTGAGTAGTCAAAGTGTTAATCGTCTATATTGTTGGGAGGTTGGGTTTGGGATCCAGAAGCCCCAGCAGATTGAGAATGCCAATTTCGAATTTCAGGCCATACTCCATTATTATTTATCATATTTAGATAATTTAAATAATGTTGAAAAAATCTACAGGAAACACAATCATCTTATACCAACTATTAATTTTGCTCATACACTTAACATAAAATCATAATTCCAAAAATAATGTTGTTAAGTTTATTAATTTTGTTGATTAGAATATTAAAATAAAAAACGACTATAAATATTATTTAGAATCACTAGAATATTCAGAATCTCCAGATTCACAGGTATCTGCAAACTCATCACTCCATTCTTCATCAGCTGCAACTTCTAAATCTTCGAGTTCGATATTCTCAGCATTTATTAATGGCACTTGTGAAGATGATGCTTGTGTTTGATTAGGCATAGAAGTTGAAGGTTGTTGTAGTGGTTCTTCATAAGATGTACCTTCAACACGGCTTCGAGGATTGATTTGTGTTACTGAAATCCAGGGATCGTTGACATTGGCTATACGGGGAAACGGGAGATAACACACTTGGTCAGCTTGTGATGCGATGACAAATGGATCCTATTTACCTAGTCGCCTGGTTGAGTTGATGATTGTAACTCCAAACCTCGTCACTTTCATACCTTGACCATATGTAGGATCATACCAATCGCATCTGAGAATTGTACACTTAAGATTGATAAAACCTGGATACTCAACTTCAAATATGTCAGTAATTTCACCATAGTAGTCCACTCCAGGCGTCTTCACCACGACACCGTAGTTTACTGTTTTCCTGATTCTCGATGTTGCTTTCCTACAGAAGACATATCCTCGTGTACAATAACACTGGTGCTGAAACAACTTGCACAAGTGGACCGCCTACTAGCTCCTCAAACCAAGTCGGAAAATTTGGGCCTCGGGTTGCACCAGATTGTACATGTGGTAATCACAGATAGTTATGGTTAAAAACTATTAATATACCATTCGGAGAAAAATAATAATAATAGCATGTATAAAATAATACTTACATAGTACTTTAACCACTTAGCAAAAAGTTCTTGTTTCATCTCTTCTATAGCTTCATCACTAATATTTGGATGTGATTCCCGAGCTTGATTAGTGAAAATACTATATATGGAATTATGTAAACAAAAGGTTAAACATTTTGAAATTAGTGATCTTTACCAAAAGAGATAAGCAGTTAGGAAATTTTTATAATAGTAAATACCATTTATATGGCAAAATATCTTCGCAATTACGAAGAATATACATATGAATATGATTAACTTCTTGTTCGGTTAACCAAATTCCTTTACGCTTCCCACTAAAATACTCAATCTCTTGAAATATTCCAGGAACATATGAATGATAAAATGGCATTTGACCACCGTCATCATATCTACCCGGTCTTCTTGCTTTGGTTTGGATATTCGGAGCAAAGTAATATTGGGCAAAATTACTAGTTTCTTCATTCAATCTTTGTGCGATAATAGAGCGTTCAACTTTGCTGAGGTTCTTCACTTTTTTTTTGAGATGAAACATGTACCTTCCCAACGACAGAAAACTATATTAGTAAATTATTATTATATTAGGAAAATTATATTAAAAAACTACCTTTCAAACGGATACATCCATCTGGATTGGACAGGACCACCAAGTCTAGCTTCTCGAGGCAAATGTATAGGTAGGTGCTACATGACATCAAAAAAAAGGGGTGGAAATTTTTTCTCGAGATTGCACAAGATTAGAGGAATATTCTCTTCAAGAGTTTGTAAACCACCCTCTGTAAATGATCTGGAGCACAAATCTCTAAAAAAAGATCCAACATCTGCATAATACATGTATGATTAGTTTTATTATACAATTGTCAATAATTAAATCACACAATACTAAATATATATATTTGTTATTGCTTTGTGTACTTGTCTTGGAATGAGCTCTGTAAATACAAATGGAAATAATCTTTCCATAATAACGTGACAATCATGACTCTTTAAGCCACAAAGTCGGCAAGATGCATCGTCAACACAATTACCCAAATTAGAAACATATCCATCAGGGAACTTTACAGACGATTGGAGCCAGTAAAAAAAAACAGATTTTTGAGCCGGATAGAGTCTAAATTAGGAACTGGACCTCTCCCTGATTCATCGACATGTTGGTGTGGCCGGTGACAAATATCGACTAGATCCAACATAGACTTGAGATTATCTTTTGTTTTTCCTTGCACATTCAACATCGTGTTGATGATGTTCTCAAAAAAGTTTTTCTCGATATGCATCACATCAAGGTTATGTCTGAGAAGTTGATATTTCCAATATGGTAGTTCCCAAAAGATACTCTTCTTATGCCAATTATGCTGCTCCCCATAACCATCTATTCGATCATGTCCATTACCTCCACATTGTGCGGTCTCGACAACATAGAAGTCTGAAAATAACTGCAGCAGATAATCACCATCATACACTGGAGGTAGGCCATCACGCACACCTTTATTTTTTCTAAATGCTCGTTTGTTTCGCCGGTATGCATGATTACTCCCCAAAAATCTTCTATGGCAGTCAAACCAACTTGATTTCCTCCCATGTGTTAACCAAAAATCATCAGTATTATCTTGACAATGAGGACATGATAACCTTCCATGTGTTGTCCATCCTGATAACATCTCATAAGCCGGAAAATCGTTGATAGTCCACATCAATACTGCTTGCATCGTGAAATTGTTCTTCAATGACACATCATACACTCGAACGCCTTCATGTCATAACATTTGTAACTCTGAAATTACTGGCTTTATAAACACATCAAGAGCTCTTAGAGGATGATCTGGACCTAGAACAAGTATTGCGAGAAACAAGAATTCTCTTTTTATGCAGAGAGCCGGAGGTAGATTATATGGAGTTACAAGCACATGCCATAGTGAATATTTACGCCCTCCCTTACCAAATGGATTAAAACCATCTATGCATAGCCCAAGATAAACATTCCGCATTTCCCTTGCAAACGCAGGGTACTTATACCGGAAATGTTTTCAAGCTTTAGCATCGGGACGGGCGTGAAATATCTCCAGTGAATTGATGCTCTCCATGCCATCTCATACCCGCAGCAGTTCCGTCAGACTTATACAATCGCTTAAGTCTATATGTAATTGGTAAGTACCACATACGCTGATAAGGAATTCGAGTCCCCCGGTTGAAACTTGGAATCTCTCTTTCCCACAAAATCTGCAATATTCCAAATTTGCATCTTCTCTACAAAATATCATGCAATTATCTCGACAGACATCAATCATCTGATATGGTAACCCCAACCCAGCAACCAACTTCTGAATTGCATAGTACGAACGTGGTGCAAGATTTCCTTCTGGTAGATAGTCGTAGAAAAGATCCACAAATGCATCCACACAATCCTCGTTTAGATTAAAATCTGTTTTGATTCCCATCATTCTAGTAGCTGCTGATAAAGGAGAATGTCCAATTTTGCAACCCTCATATATTGGATGGTTGGCAGCATCTAACATCTCAAAAAACCTTCTCGAATCAGGGTTTGGCTGTTCTACAACATTGATGGGTTCTATATGTTTTGGAAACGCTTCTCTAACCATTCGGTCTACATTATTCTTCTCAATAACCGGTTTTTGACTACTTTCACCCACAAATCTATTTTCTCTAAAAATATTCTCCGACCTATCTATATAATCTTCTCCATGCGAAAGCCATAAATAATATACAGGAGTAAAACTCCTATTATAAAGATGCCTACAAACTATTTCTATTTGTATTATTTTTTTTTTTTTTGCATTTTAGGCAAGGACAAGTTCCAATACCTTGTTCTCGCCCAAATGGTTGATTCATTATGACCTCCATGAATTGACGAAGTCCAGCTTTACTTCTTCTATAATCTCTCATGTATCTTCATCTACACGCTTATACATTCATTTCCTAGCAATATAAATCAGGTGAGATGCCATTTAGGTGTTTGAGATATTTTTTTGCTGTATTTTTGTCATTTTTCAAATGAATCGAGTTTAGTATATATAGAAAACATTTATTTGGAACTTTTTGGATTAATTTTTTTACCATTACAAAATTTCCGATTATTTTTCGTCAAATTCTAGTGATTTGCCAGAAATTTGATGGAATTTTTAAAATAATTCCAAAAAAAATCCGACTAAATTCTGTCGGAATTTAATCGGAAAATATTTCAGTTTTTCCGACTATATTTGCCGAAAATTTGATAGAATATTTAAAATAATTCCGATTAAATTCCGACTAAATGCTGTCGGAATTTAATTGGAAAAAATTTCAGTATTTCCGATTATTTTCCGTCAAATTCTACTGATTTGCCGGAATTTTGTCGGAAATGTAGAAAAGTATTCCGACCATATTCTGACAATATTTTGTCAGAATTTTGATGGAATTATACTATAGAAATTCTGACAAAATTCCAACAAAATATTGTCAGAATTTTAATGGCATATTTTGATAAATATTCCCGGCAAAATTCCTATAATATATAATTGGAATTTAATCAGAAATTTGCTCTGATTTTATTCGATATTTTGTTAAAATCTTCTTCATATTTTTCTGACTAAATGCCGATTATATATTGTAGGAATTTTGCTGGAAATTTGTCTCATATTTCCGTTTACATTTCCGATAATCTTCCGGTTAATTTTTGTCTGTTTCTTGATAATATTTTTCTGTCAAATTTTTGATAATTATAAATTTCTGACAAAATTTTGTCAAACTCTATTTTTGCCGGAATAGAATCGAAATGTCTTTATATTATTTCTGACTAAAATTTTTGCCGAAAATTTTAGCAAGAATTTGCTATGTTTTTTTATAGGGTTTGTTTGTTTCCTTGCAATCACTATTAAAAAAAAATTGTTGGAGTTGGAAGTTCCGTGTCTATTATTATTTAGCTTAGACTACAATAACTTATATATATTATTCGCAAATGCCGCAACCATCGTTCTAGAAGTAAACTGTGACTTGTTTCATTGACAAATTACATGTAGCAAATATTAAATAGCGAATGTTCAAACCTTATTTTAAGGAAAACAATACGAACTTATCATCATATATTCATACCAATTAAATGATATTACTAATGATCATTGTTTTATAGCATGTACATGAAATACTGGTATCATTATAGAAATATAAATATTAACGCAATTATGCAAAATTAGTTTATTTTCATTATACGATCTTAATAAAAATTAGTTTATCTTCATTTGACCCAAAAAAAAAAAAAAACTGTTAATTCAAAAAAATTTATGTGCAATTTTGTGTGTGTAAATACATGGTAAAAAGTTATAACGATATATCTGACGGAAATTAAAAATTAATCAACAATGATCTGTTAAAGAAATTCGTTAAAAGTATTCATTTTTATTGTCGTTACTGAAGTTTATATAATACCATAAAAATTGATAGAATTTTTTTGCATAGTTTAGAATTTAAGTTTTTCTTGGATAAACTGTTTGATGTATGTTAGCAAATGATAAAAAGTAATCGAATTTGTTTTGTTACTAAGTAATCAAAATGTTTTGGAGATATAACTTATTACACGAATTTACTGATTGTATCTACAAAAATAGTTAGGTTGTAATAATGATTAATGCATTAAATGATAATATGGTGTCCCACAATAATAAATCGTACACATAATACGCTATAATTTGGATGTCGATAAGACAAACAAACCCTATTATTACAGAAAAAAACAAACAAATCCTGAAATAGTTTAGTTTATAAAAATAAATCTGTTCAACACGTGTTTCAAATTTCAATTCATTTTGTCTAATATAACAAAATTATACTCTAACTATTGCCTTAAACACATGCATGCATAATCATTACCATCTGAGCAAGTAAACTAAGAAAAACGGATTGCGTAATCTGTTAGTCGGTTTAATTCAAATGACTAGTTCAAGCAAACGAGAGCCATTGGGTCCATTCTCCCGAGACTCTACTGTTTTAACACAAATGGGCCTAAGCCCATGTAAATTCAATATTTGTTTAAAAATGTAGTCGCGTCGCAGTTTTGGACACACTTGCAAACTTTCAACAAACAAGTGTTTTCTTTTTCTTGGTTTAAGTAGGAGGTAAGAAAAACAACTTACAAAGGTATTGAATTAAATTAAGGTGTCAGAGATACGCAGTTCACAGTTGAAAACTTGAAATGTAATAAATATAAAGAAGGTTTCAGTTCAATTTACTAAATATAAATGTATATATACATAATGTTTACTTTCATATTACAACCAAAAGAAGCTTTACTTAATTAACAAAAAAAAGAAAAGAAAAAAAGAAGCTGTACTTAGACAACATTTTGTGTTTGCATTCTTTATCCCTCCTGCCTTCATTCTATTAGACAGTCTATTAATCAATGAATTTACCAGGGGTTTTTTTTTTTATTACTGTCAACTGTATATTTATCTATAATAGTGAAAAGTCGTGGAGACAAACATGGCTTCGTAATAACATCTAATTATAGATTATTAAGTTTTAAATATTGGTTATAGATTGATGTTGGCTGCTAATCAATATTTTATACGGTGCAGTTAAAAGCACTTTAAGATGAAGCAGGTCATGTGCGTTTAAGATTTGATTGTCCAAAACATAACGTTTTAAAAAGACAACTCATTTAAAACAAGCCTGTGAATATATTTTTTTTAAAAAATTGCGTCAATAAAAATAAAGTTATGAAGAGAATTTACTTTAAAATAATTCTTTAAAATTTAAGAATTGTAAAAAAAAACATATAATTAATGATGTTGATATTTTGATCACTTCATTGTTCGGACCGGATGAAATTAGTATTGTTTATGATGATTTTATCCTAATGGTTCAAAAACTTTGTTTACGGAAACACATATAAACTTTGTCTAAAACAATTTTGTGTACCCTTATAAAATACTTTGTTTAGATTTTAGGCAAATTAAAAATATTAACCTAAATAATAGATTTTTAACCAAACTCAAAACTAAATCCTAAATTATAATTAATAGAGAACTCAAACATAATATCTTTATCTATCCAAACATAAAAATACGACCTAAATATAACTCTAAATAACATAGATTTTAATCAAACTTAAAACTAATTAAACCCTAAATTATGAATAGAGAATCCAAGCATAATGAATTTTAATCAAACGAACCACGCAGGAAATTTCAAATCCATAAGGAGCAATTTACTATTCAGCCATAATTCAGCTCAACAAAAAAATTCTTTATTTTTTACCTCAGCACAACAAAAATTTTATTTACTTTTTACCTCAGCACAACAAATGTTTGACGACAATACTTTTGTAAAATTAAGATTTGTACAGTACTGTAAATCTGCAATATATATATTATCAACATAGGGCCGAATTTAAAGAAACATAGACTTTTAAAAAAAAACTGAAATTTCCAGAAAATAAATGAATTGCAATTTACGTTTATACACGAAAGTGATATGTTTCCTAAAATCGTGAAACGAAGACCATAAGTTTCATATCATTCGCATGTCTTTAGCTATCGACTTATGTGGTACCTAATGGGTCCAACTAGTAAATGAACATAACATCAAACGTCAATTATTCTGTCACATGCCTTAGTTTATGCATGCACGTTAATGTACTTACGATGAGAGTTTATATATGTGTACATGTGTGTGTGTATATATAAAACTCTTGTCTGTCGTTACACTTTGCTTAATCCAGCTTTTTGTTTGGTATGGTTTACATTTTTTTGGGATGCATAAAAAATTAAAAATTGATAGAAACCAATATTTAGTAGTTAATTTTGGTTCGAGTTTTTTGGACTTTAACAGGACTAATATTAAATTGGAAATTTCAAATCAATAAAATTTCACGGTTCATTTATTTAAGATATATATCTAAAATATAAAACCTAATCGATTTATTATTTGCTTCTTCGATCTAGGTTTTTTTTCAAATCACTTTTCTTGGTACAGTTTCGATTTGACTCAAATAGGTTTAAACCAATTGGGCCATCCTAATTAATACATTCACCATACCATTCTCTTTTAATTTATAAATACAACCACAACCCATTTACACTCTTCTCTGTTCTCTCCCAAAAAGACCCTAAGCTACACAAGTCTTAAAACCCTTAATTTATTCTGCAACGACCTAGCTAGCTGTTTTTTTTATCTATATGGCTACTCCGGAGGAGCTCGAGCATTGTGGTGATAATACGGCGATGTATGTGACGTGGGAGGATCTAACGGTGGTGATACCAAACTTCGGTGAAGGAGGAACAAAGAGATTATTGAATGGAGTGAATGGTTTTGGTGAGCCAAGTAGGATCTTAGCCGTGATGGGTCCTTCTGGTTCTGGTAAATCTACGCTTCTTGATGCTTTAGCAGGTCACCTCTCTTTCTCACTCTATCTCTCTTTCACACATACACACGTCATGTGAGAAAATAAATTACTTAATTAGTACAACTTAAGCTAAACAGCCTAAACTGAAAAACATAATAAATAAGAGTAAGCAACGACCAACTACATTTAGCTTTGAACCCAACATTGAAGAATGAGACTATTCCCTACTTTGAACCTTTGCGATGAAGCCGTTTATTTGGTTGTTTTTGGCATAAGCATTGTGTTTACTGAAGTGTTCTTCTATATACTCTATATCTTACTATAACAATTTTGGATTGTAAATGTTTTTTTTCTGAAATTTAATAATATGAATTTTTCGTTCTTTTTGTTGAGTAAGTTCTGAAATTTCTTTGTTATTTTTGTTATGGGCAAGGCCCATAGTATATATTTTTAAAAAATCTGTGTTCATAAATAAAATCTCATGTATATATATGTACAAATTGTTTCGCTTTTGGTAAAGCAGAAAACTGGTATATAAAAAATGTTCACAGACCTTTTAGTTTTTGTTTGATCGGTACGTAACTTTTAAGTTATACTTAAGAATATAATGTTTTTGTCATATATATGGGTGTGTTATTTGGCCTAATATATTTGGTTATTAACCGGTAAAATTCGTATGCCATCAGAATCAATACTTGATTTGTTTATTAAAACTAAATATACTCCATAACTTTCCCATTTGAAAGCAACAAACCATTCATATTAATGTGTGTCCCATTTTGGTGAAATTTAAACATTACTGAATTTCCTCTCATCTCGTCTGTAACTTTGACCAAACCCTATTTTCTGATTACGATATAATATTGAAAAGCAATGCTATATTAATATCTAAATTCCAATATACACGAGGATACGTTATACGTACATAGATATTTCTACGTTTACATTTATGGATTCTAGCTACCACCTTCATTTATAGCTATTTATTGTATGGGTACTAATTAAAAGTGAAGCATTGTTGCTGTTTGGAATAGTTTCATGTGCCTTGAACACTTTAATTTTCGTACATTTAATATTGAATAGATTGATAGCAACATATACCGTATAAAGAGATTCTGCAGTTAATTTTCTTATTAACTTATGATTTTAAATGTTAACCAACTACAAAATCACACTTGTTCAAAAAAAAAAAAACTACTAACTACCAAATCACCAACAACCGGCCAAAAAACAATTAGAACTGTAGTATCCAATTCGGTTTAAAACCGAAATGGAATCTCGAGTTAACACTAAACCGTATAAATCTTGAGCTAATCAACCCGGTTTGGTGAATAGATTAAGAATAATTTAAAATCTATCTTAATAATTCTTTAAATCTCAAGAAGATTATTAAACTTAAAAGCATGAAGTATTCAAGTTTAATGTATCATCAAGAGTTTGATTTTGATTATAAGTTACTTGGTGATGGTGCAGGAAGATTAGCAGGGAATGTTGTGATGAGTGGCAAGGTTCTTGTCAATGGCAAGGGCAAAAGACTTGACTTTGGTGCTTCTGTAAGCAAATCTATCATTTTCTTTACACAATCAAACTCTTATTCATGTCCTAAATAATAATTTATTTATTGTTAATCTTGTTTTCGAAACGCTCAGGCTTATGTGACACAAGAAGATGTGTTGCTAGGAACTTTGACAGTAAGAGAATCCATAGCTTACTCAGCTCATCTCAGGCTCTCATCAAAGCTCACCAATGAAAAGATCAGTGACATTGTTGAAGCTATAATAACTGAGATGGGTCTACAAGAATGTTCAGACAGGACCATTGGAAACTGGCATCTCCGTGGAATAAGCGGAGGAGAAAAGAAACGACTCAGTATTGCCCTCGAGGTCTTAACCAAACCAAGTCTCCTCTTTCTAGACGAACCCACCAGTGGATTGGACAGTGCCTCAGCTTTCTTTGTAGTTCAGATTCTCAGAAACATAGCAAGCAGTGGCAAAACCGTTATTTCTTCCATCCATCAGCCGAGTGGTGAGGTTTTCGCCCTCTTCGATGACCTGCTACTTCTATCTGGAGGCGAAACCGTTTACTTCGGAGAAGCAAAATCTGCAACAAAGGTAAAATAATCAGATAGAGCATTAATAAAGACTAAATATAATATAACCATCATGCTCATATGTGTTGTTGTTTGTTGCTTGGACTTTGCAGTTCTTTGGTGAAGCGGGTTTCCCATGTCCTAGCAGACGAAATCCATCTGATCATTTCCTTCGCTGTGTTAACTCAGATTTTGACGATGTCACGGCGACTTTGGTTGAATCTCGAAGGATCCACGTTAGTCTTCTTCTGTCCTTTTTTGTTTCAATGAGCTTACTTTACTGTCAAATCTCTTGAACTCGAGTATTTACATCTGCAGGATTCTTCTTTCTCTATTCACCAACTACATGAAACTTCACACACATTAGATCCCCTGGACGATATACCAACAGCTGAAATTAGAACAATACTCGTCAGAAAATTCAAATGTTCAGAATACGCAGCAGCTTCAAGAGCAAGAATTCAAGAAATAACATCAATGGTAAGTTTCTTAGAACTACAAAAATGTATCCCACAATGAGAGTCAAGTCTCATAAGAAAATTTTAAACCTCATGCAACAGAAAGGGCTTGTCACTGAAAGGAACAATAGGAGTCAAACAAAATGGTGGAAACAACTCAGAATACTTACTCAGCGATCTTTCATCAACATGTCTAGAGATTTAGGCTACTACTGGCTACGGATTGCAGTCTACGTAGTGTTAGCCATTTCAGTCGGGTCAATCTTTTACAACGTCGGGAGAAACCACACGAACGTTATGAATACTGCAGCTTGTGGCGGATTTATGGCAGGCTTTATGACATTCATGTCAATAGGAGGTTTTCAATCCTTCATCGAAGAAATGAAGGTAAAGAAAGAGCTAAAAAAAGAAAATTCTCTTTCTCTTCCCTTAAAAACTATCTTATGGTTTTAGCATCTTTTGTCCATATAAACAGGTGTTTTCTAGGGAAAGGCTCAATGGACACTATGGGGTTGCAGTATATACTATGTCTAATTTGCTCTCCTCATTACCTTTTATAATCATTATGTGCCTCTCTACCACCTCAATCGTTAACTACATGGTGAAGTTCCAATCCGGAGCTTCTCATTTCTTCTACAACTGTCTCGACCTCATCACTGCAATTGTAACTGTCGAGAGTTGCATGATGATGATAGCTTCCGTAGTTCCTAACTTCTTGATGGGAGTCATGTTGGGAGCTGGTTACATTGTAAGAACAGTCTCTGTCTCTTTCTATCACCCTAAAAACCTTTCTTATATAATCTCCAAAGAGTATTCTAAATCGAAAACTGCTATAGGGAATTATGGTGTTGAGTGCGGGTTTTTTCCGACTGTTCCCTGACTTACCTATAGTGTTCTGGCGATACCCGGTGTCCTACATAAACTATGGTGCATGGGCACTACAGGTAAACAAGGTTTTCTCAACTTATAAGATGCAAAGTATATTGGCAAATAGATAAGTTACCTGAGCAGACCTGAACATTTGCAGGGAGCATTCAAGAATGAGATGATCGGGATTGAGTATGATTCTCCATTACCTTTGGTACCAAAAATGAAAGGGGAGCTCATTCTTCAAACAGTGCTAGGCATAAATCCAGCAAGTTCAAAGTGGTTGGATCTAGTTGTTGTTGTGATGATTCTCATTGCGTATAGGATTTGCTTCTTCTCCATCCTCAAGTTTCGGGAAAAGGTTTTCCCAATTATTCACATGTTTTACACAAAGAGAACTCTGAGCCATATTCAGAAAAGGCCTTCTTTCAGGAGAATGGCACCTTTCCCTTCCAACCGATACCACGTTCATCATGCTCTCTCTTCACAGGAAGGACTTAACTCTCCACTCCATTAGAAGATAGATTTATTGCTCGAGGTTCATATATTTCAATATGCCAGGTGTTACTCTCTTCAAACTTGATAAACTATTTGTAGCCAGTTGTCTAAGGAAAACAAATAAATTATCATTCTGAGTTCTGACTAATGAGGTTTGTTTAGCATGCAAATCGAATCCATCATACATACATAAATTCCCCAAAACAGCTGAATCACTAAGAGATAAGCATGGTTACGTTCTTAGATTAGAAGAGATGCATGTATGTCTATTTTTGAGAGAGCAAACCACAGGAAACAAGTAAATTAAATAAGACATTTCCTTTGCTAACACAGCTTCACATAAAACAGGAGCCAGTATAGAAATTTGTTACTTGTCAGGAGAACGGTGGTCCTTGCTTGATAGCACGGGTTAGAAGAAGCAAATCTTAAAAGCTATGCAGCACATGAAAACAGAAGGAAAACTTTCCATTGGGCATATTCCAGAGTCTTGAGCTGTGCAAGTCTAATTTACTTTGATCACTAAGTTCTATGAAATCTCCTTTTGTGTCACATAGCTGAACATGGAATAGAATAAAAAGAAACAAAAGTAGCCTCTTGAAGGTGTCCATTTGAAGAAAGATAAAGAACAATAAACAAGATACTTCAAACTTTAAATTTGTAATATCAAGTAAAAAATGTCGATTTCAACATTGGAAAAGCCAGATATGACTCCCAGAACAGTTACATATGAAGGGAAAAAAACCAACAAACAATCAAATAACTTTTTGACGAATATGGCTAATCCAACATGAAGAACATCAAGATCTGAAATCAGAACTCAGTTGTTCATTTGCTACCCTATGACCGTAACAACTAAGCTCCACCAAATCTGAACCAATATCTAGTTTTGGAAAACTATGTTAAAATGTCAAAAATAAGCCTGCCGATTCTGCCTAACTCTTCATATCATCAGAACCATTATTTTCCTGTCTACCATTATATCCATGATAAGGAACCTCGCAAACAGGCCTCGGGGTTGCACGCCCAGCAAAATCCTCAGGGAAAAATTCAAATTCAGGGCCAAAATTGAACTTCACAACACAATTTGACTGGTCAGGGAGAGTGTACATAGAAGCAGCAGGGTAGTAACGACCACCAAAAATATCTTTGTAGGCAATTCCTTGACATACACCATTTTTGAAGAACGATATTTCACTGCCTGCATTAGAAGAGAAGGCATTCGTTAAATCATAAATCAATAATCCCTACTATCTATAAGAATGTTGACGATAAATCTACTCTACCAAATCAAGATAAACACTCTACCGTCACAAGCAACAGCATTCATACGCATTACAGTCAACTTAAACACAAAAAAAAACACAAGAATTTGTATGAACAAGTAACGACAGAGCATACCTGGAACAACTTTAGGAGGCTCTTCTTTAACCTCAGGTGCACATACATATCTTTGCCCTTTATAAAACACATAATGAGGAGGCTTTGGAGCAAAAGATTCACCATCAGGCAGATTTATATAGAACCCAATAACATCACCTTCCTTATACCCTTCTTCAGCATACGTCTCCCTTAAAGCCTTATGTATCTTACACCCATCAATGTCCCTAAACCCAAAACTATTCCCATCATACCCAACCGGAGCTTGCAAATCTCCTTTATCAGTTGACCAACCAAGTCTTGTATGACCAGTCTCACCCAAGCTCAAAACTTTAATCTCAAAGTACCAAGCTCCTTCTACAACTCCTCTTGTAGCTCTCACCATTCTATACCCTTTACTACTTCCTGCAGTAAGTCTATCTTCACTTATCTCAACTTTCTCAGCTTTGTAAACTTTAGAAAGACAAACTTCCAAATCAGGCATGTCGTCTCCCTTATCAGGAAACCTAGGAACTGGAGTTATCAATACCTTATCTTCTATAGATGATGAATTCGGCAAATTGGTTTTACTCTTCTTCTTCCCTTTCCGTGTACTCTTCGTCACCCAAACATTGTTGTTCTTCTTCTTCGATTTCGATTTCTTAGACGCATTCGCATTCGTAACCGGAGTCGCTGCCTCCTCCACAACCATAGCTTCCAATGGAAGCACTTGCTCTGCCTCCATCTCTTCCTTCACAGCAACTGAAGCAGTCTGTTTCTGCTTCTTAAGCGGTGGATCATCTTCCTCTTCTTCTACTTCATCTTCTTCCATTGCGCTACCGTTCTGATTAGCGGCGGTTTCAGGTTTCGGAGATTTAGGGTTGTCAGAGGAAGAAGCAGTTGGAGCTTCTTCAGAGAATGAATCGGATTCAATTTTCACATCGGATCCGGGTTGATCAGAAGAATCCTTTGTTAGATCAAATTTCTCCAATTCAGTGTCGGTTGATTCCTCAACTGCAGCGGATGATTCCGGTGGCACTGAATCGTCAAGTTCAGAGGGAAGAGTGGTTCCGGTAGATTCTTCGGGAAGCAAAATTGAAACTTGTACTTCTTCGCCTTTGGAAATTTGTTCAGGTTCTTCGATTTTGGAATTTGATTGAGGAGAATCCATTGGAACAAAAGTTTTCTTCTGATGCGAAAGAGATTTTTGTGGGGTTTGTAGATTTGGGAAGAAACAGAAGAGAGATATACGAACAAAAGAATGAAGAGAAAGTTTGAGCCTTATTTGGGCTTTATGAGGCCCAATTAAAACACTAGGGTACGGATCGTGGGTTTCCTCGTTTTTAAAAAGATTGTTTCGTGACTTTTCCCATATCAAATTCCTGTTTCTTATGCCCATTAGTCCATTACAATTTACAACTTCCAAATTTACTAAGTCGAAAAAGAAAAAAGTTTAAAAATACTTTCTTTTATATAATTAGAGGATTATCCTAACTTTTTACCATCCGACAAACTCTACAAATTTTATTGAAAATTGTAACTAACGAATCATTCACAACTTTGATTACAACAAAATAAAATTTGAATAAACAAAATCTCAGTAATATTCAAATATCTGAGTATATGTTTTCTTCTTCCACACAGCTCCAAACGACCAAAAGTAATGATTAATGTACTTCATAATTCTCAAATAAGTTTTAAGATAATAAAAATA
The DNA here is from genome assembly GCA_963555745.1 of Cardamine flexuosa. NCBI lineage: Eukaryota > Viridiplantae > Streptophyta > Magnoliopsida > Brassicales > Brassicaceae > Cardamine > Cardamine flexuosa. The sequence continues at coordinate 26,609,940 of OY743214.1, read as the reverse complement.
TATTTTATTTATATATCCAACGACATTGAGGACTGAGGAGGAACAGGAAAACATATCAATCCACACCCATTATCGCTGTGAGCTCCTTGTGGTTTCATGACTTGGATGCTTTGAAGTAGAGTTTCTTGATGCAATTGAATATCATTTGTTTAGAGTTATAGAAGATAAGAAAAATTGATGATGTCAAAAAAAAATAAAAAAATTGATGCATTTATAATCAAATTTTAATATACACGAAAATCTTAAAAACAAAAAATTAGGAACGGAGAGAGAGAGAGAAGGAGTATTATTTAAATAACTTTTTTTCTTAAAATATCGTTGGTTACATTAATTATCTACTTTTTATGTCACCTAATGTTGGCAGATCTAAGTTGATTAATGTGGGGACAGTGCGTTGCTAGCTCCTAATAAATTTTTATCGACTATTTAATACTTTCTCCATAATATAAGGTATTTTAGCTAAAATTGAGTAGATTAAGAAGTTGTTTTTACTTTTACAAAGTAGATTAAATACAAAAAATATATCATTTACAAATTTTATTTTCAAACGGAGATTTTTATCATTTCAAAAATTTATCCCAAAAAATTTGTTAAAAAATAAATTTTCAAATTATCAATTTTAGACAATAATCCTTAAAAGTATCAGTTAATATATAAAATAAAATAAAAATCTATCTAATTAAGAAAAAACTGCAAAATATTATTGGTTATACAAGATTCAATAAAGTTAAAAATAGATCGAAATATGAAAATACCTTAAAACATTTTATATTTTGAAACAAGAGAAACCTAAACACCTTATGTTTTGAAACTGAGAGAGTATTTATAATGAATTAAATCAATTGCTCCCAATAATTAAAAAAAAAAAACTTTCAGTTTCTAGTTGTTAAACAATGGCATGAAACATAATAGTGTATATATATCTTTTTATAAAGTCAAAAATTAATTTTTAGTAATTTGTTTTCTTTTCATCATTTTGATGGTTTCTTTATTTTCATCATACATCTTAAGGACATCTAGAGTTGTGTGACTTGTAGTCTCATTCATTGTTATGTGCTCAGATCCATTAAGGAATCAGTGGATTTTATATGATGATGAATATGAGAGCTTTTTGGTTCGAAAGATATCTCTTTCTTTCTAATTTTCCCATGTGTTTTCTATTGTTATAATAAAGAAAGCAAGAATCAAATCTAAGTAGCTATACTTTTAGGCACTCTTTGCTTTCTGGACATTGAAAAGTCTATTTTGGCGCATGATGACAAGTCTGAATCCCTCCATTTCTGTCGTGCGCACATCGTTGTTGTTTTCCATTGTTATGAGTGTGGGGAAAATAGAGATTCATCATAAAATTTTCATTTTGATTATTTTTTTGAGTGATCCAGCCACTCAATACCCTCTAAGCATGCACTTTGTTGTGGTCCACTTTTCTTCCATATTATTACACACAGTAGTAGTATTTACCGGTTGACTCATAACCGATGAAACTCAAAAATTGGATCTCTCCTAATTAATCCATATTTTCTATATAACTTTAATATTGTAATGAGAATTTACGGGCCGGGTTATTTGTTAAAAAACAAAAAAAAATTGGTTTTCGGGTTAATCCATGCGAAATTGGTTTTCTAAACCGCATATTTTAGCTATTTAAAGTCGGTTTAGCATTCGAAGTTGGTTCTATTGTTCTCATAGTTCAATCTCTTTGAAAAACGAAACATTCTCAAAAGAAATCGTATAAAGGTTGACTCCTAATCCACGGAAATTAGGGTTTAAACTCAAACTTGGAAGTTATAATAACTACTTAAATACAGATAATTAACGTCTTGGGCCGGGGATCGTGATGGCCTCCATATTAATGGAAGTGTTGTTATGTTGTAACTAAAGAAGTAGTTAAACAAAAACATTCAATTTATTACACGTGACCAACTCATTCAAACTGTAAATGCAACGCAAACAAAGCAGACATTAGACAGATTCGGTTTATATGTATTTACAATTGGATCCTTGAGCATTCACAAAATTGCGAAACGAAGCCTGTCCAAATCATACAATTAATTGTTTAAATATTTTATTAATGATTTAGTTATTATATTTAGGCTAATTCGTAGTGGGTTTAGGATCATCATTATCTTCGTTATCCTTACCAAGAACTTGTTGAAGATGATGTGCGATATCCTCCGTTCTGTGAGGCTCGAGCCGTGGTCGATCAGGCAGAACCCACCGTCCATCGCCGTTCTTGACCATCCCTTTGTTCTCGTCTTGTCTCCAACAAGGAGGCACATGATACTCACTTCTCAAGAAATCACAACTCTTGTTCACTAAAGCTATGTCTCTCTTTGTCATCAAGCAAAACCTCTCTTCTTGTTTTCCATGATATCCATCCACCAAATGAAGCAAAGCTTCTAGGTTATGTGCACAACCCAAATCTTTAGTTTGTTTCAGAAATGGGCTTTTCTTGTGGTCCAAGGCAAGTTCAACGCCAACGTGCGCGTAGCTCCATGGGAATGAGGTTTTCTCCTCTACATACTTCTGAAACTGAAACTTCTCATTTGTCAATATCCCTGGAACAGAAGGTACCTTGTCGTGCACATTAACCACTCGCAGAACTTTAATCCCTAGTTCTTCGCACCGTTCCTTAAACCTCAAGTTACCTACTCGAGGTCCGGAGAAGGAAAACACAGTAATTGGAACTTTATAGTTGTTCTCCGGTACATGATTCAAGTTTAGTTCGGCTATATCATAAGCACTGACCAAAGCAAGAGATGCACCAAGACTGTGCCCTGTCACGGTGATGCTTATCTCGTGACCTTCTGCTCCAGTACCGTAGTACTCAAGAAGCCGTTTGACTTCGGCCAAAACCTGTTCCCGAGCCGAAAAGGAAGAGAACTTGCAAGAATCTTCTTTCTTGGTGTACAAGTCATGAAACCCTAATTCAATCTTGATCAATGGGTCATCACCGAACTTAGCTGAACAAAGAATGTCTTTTAAGTCATAAATCCATTCGAGATAAGTTACTGTGCCTCTCCAAGCGATGACTATGTCACGTCTCCCGAGCCGAGCCACCTCTTCTTCGTCCGTAGCTACAGCAACGTAACCCATCCAATTCGCGTGTTGGCTCCAGATGGAGCTGAGTTTTGATTTCTGGAAGAAGTTTGGGAGGTTGATGTTGGATGTTGCGTAGAGGTAACGTGTTATGGTGTAGCCTTTGTGGAGATGTAGGTCAAGGTTTGAGAAGAAATCAGAAGGATGATATTTGCAAGAGCCGCAGTATTTAGAGTGAGGATCGAAGTCGAATGAGTCATAGCAAGCTTGAGCGAATTCGCCGTAACGTATGATCTCTTTTCGAAGATGATTGTTCATCGGATCTAGTAGTCCTTCCCAATTATTGCAACCTTGTACTTCTCTCCAAATTTCTCGAAGAACAACTTCTTCTTCATCTTTTTCCTCTTCTTCTTCTCGTGTGTTGTCTGACACAAGAGTTTGTTTATTTGGCAGCTTCTGTTGAGTTGTTGAAGAGCTTATGCTTGCGCATGAAGATGAGCAAGTGATGGAACAAGTCTTGAACTTTGTTGTCAAGATCAAGGTTTGTGGTTTGAAGATGTTTTGAGGAGAAGAAATGAAGAATCTTGAGTTCGTGAGAGTTGTTGGTGATGATAGAGAAGCCATTTAGATTTGGTGATTAGAGAGTTACAACTTCTGTTTTACCCTTTTTTTGTAGAGAGTCTAGAGACTAGAAGCAATATATATTATGTATATAAGTTTTGTTTAAATTTGCTTCTGAGTTTTTTTTGTGTGGTTATAATTTGTTTGGTAACAACGATTGATGATGCTTGATGAATTTGGTATAAGTGTCTCTTCTTATTGTTATGTGTATTTAATGGGGTCGGCGAAGAAGAGAGAGACGTGCAATTAATGGATGTTTCTTTCATCTCCTTTCATGGAGTCCCAAATTCCTTCTTGTACTATATACGTGTATGTATACTATATTCAAGAAACTGATTGACCAAAAAAAAACACACTCAACAAACTAAGAAGTCTTCCACTTTGTATTGAGAATCAAGTTTCTTCTATTTCAGTTGATTATTGATTGTACTAAGAGAGAAATGGGATTTGAAGCTTTCATTAGCTAGTGCCTACTGCCTAGTGATACATCATTATTCATATGATAATGAGCTTGAGAATGTAATATTGATTTTTTTTTAATTAAGGGGTAGTGGATGGGTTTATTTTGGTTAGTGCAATGTTTAATGCTAACTTGCTTAGCAATGATAGCCAATCAATAGTTGATACTTTTTGTTTTCTTGGGTTGATACTATTTTAAAAGGGAAAAATTTAACTAAAAATCTTCAAATTAATACAACATTTAAATTAAACACGCAAAATAGTTATCATCATCAGCCTAACTGCCTAAAAACACATGAGTATTTTTAAAATATATAATAAAATACTATTAAAATAAAATAAAAAAAGACAAGTATGTATTGTTTTAAAGTGAACATTAGCTCTGATTGTGGATATTGGGTTACACGATGTGTTTAGGAAGATGATTTATCAAGTTATTATGAACTTGCGGCAAGTGTGTGTTATTATTTGGATATGTATTATGTTTGAGATTTTTCTTTTTTCAAATTTTCAGCTGTGGAGCTTTTGACCATGACTCAAAATCATGTTTTGCAAAGCTAAGAGGAAAGAAGATTGGAGCCGCTAAAAGCTCTAATTGTTGCAACCGATACTAGAAAAAAGACTGACCTTTATAAAGAGGATCCTCCCATACTTGACCCGAATGAGAACTTTGTTTGTCAGGAATGATCTACATATCTGTTCATGAGATGTTCGTTTTTGGGAAGAAAAGAAACTATATTTTTTTTACTGTTGTGAAAGAGTTTTAAAGACTTGTTTAGAAATTCATCCATAAGATTCTCATCTTTCAAAGAAAGATCCATAACATTTTAATAATATTTATTATTTTATATTTTTTTAGAGATTTGGTGAAAAATCGAGCAACTTTGAAACATTTCTTTGGCATTAAAAAATCTTTGGTTAAGGGTATATATATGATTTTTGATATGATTAATTCAAGTTTATTTCTCTCTTTCACTTCATTATATATGGATTTAAGGAGATGTATTATAGTGAATATTTAGGGAGATTTGAGTTTTTTTTGAGTTTTGAGATGATTTGGTGAAATTCTTGTAAGTTAGGAATTTTATTATTAAATTCTTTCAAATCTCATATAAAACTATGACATTTTGATCTTTGTATTTTTAATTAAGAAATCTCTTCAAATCTTACCTGAAACTTTTTAATCTAATTCTAATAATATTTTCAATAATAGTGGTTTTAGTATATAATTTAAAATTAATAATTCAATAATACTGGATTTTATAAGATATTAGATTATCGGGTGGGTTTTTAATTTTAAAATAAACAAAATTAAGTATTTTTATTTAACTAAATATTTTTTATTATTGAATCTTAAATTGTTTTAGAAAAATAAATAGAAATCATGTTTTGTTAGAAAAAATTAGTTATTTATAAAATTTTAGTTTTTTTACATGAATAAATTAATTAACTTTCTATATTAAATTTTTTTAATAAAAATATTAAAAATCTATATAATGTCCAAAAGCTTTTGACTCCTACTTATTGTTTATTTTTTAATACTATCATGTTACATAGCATCATATAATATATGAAACCTAAAAGATTAAACCGAATCCAAGCCTAAAAGGGATATTAACCCGGAAAAAAAAACTAAATGGATCCTAAACTTCTATATGTGAAAGACCAAGGCTGAACTAAACATAACCGAACTGGGAACCGAATGGATACCTGAAATACAATTAAATGCTCATTCATATAACTCAATTACCCAATAATTATAAACCCAGACTGAATCGAACCAAATCGAGAACCCAATAGATACCTGAAATACTTGAAATACAATTATATATCCAAAAATCTTAACAATATTTAGTATTGATATAACTAAATGGCTCAATAATTATAAACCCAAAAATATCAATTATTTTTTATATCAAATAACTAAAATACCTAAAATATCTAAAATTTCTAAAATTTCAGGTTATTAACTCTTTGTTAAATCAAATTTTCTTCATACACACTTGATTTTGTTATACAGTCTAATTCAACTTTTAATCATATTAAAATTTTATTCTTACCTCATATATACTTCATATAAATTAATAGAAGAAAAACTTGGAAAACTAACATTGCAAATAAACTAAATTTAGGTTAAAAATTTTGTTTTGGTATTTGTTTTAAATATATTTCTTAATTTTGATTATTGATTAGTTAAATTAAAAATTTTGTGATTTCCTTTTTTTCCTTTTTAAAAAACTACACTCTTTATTTATGTATTTGTTTTAAATGTATTTTTTTAATTTAGTTATTGGTTAGATAATTTAACATTTTTGTGATTCTCTTTTTCCTTTTCTAAAACACTTATTTTTTGGAATTTATGAATTTTAAGTGATGATTTGGTATATTAACAATTACATAATTTATTTTTCCGTTAAATTTCTTTATATATTATTATTATTCTTATTATTATTATTTGATAGGTGAAAAGATTTTAATGATTAATGACACATGTTAAGATTTCGTGAGTTATAATTTTGACACGTGTTGGCTTTTGGTGAGTACAATCCAAGTTTATATAATAAGATTTTAAAATTCATGTTTCAATAACACATGATTTATTATTTAAACTTAAAGCTTTCCAAATATTTACTCCAACACCCTCCTTAGTTTGAATACGAGCCACTTTCTCTCTTAATCTATCTTGGTATCGTTTTTTTTTAATTCCTAAGGCCAAAGCTATAATTGATACAAGTTACTTTGTGTCTTCCAACACAAAGTTATCTCTGTTTTTGTCTTCTCCTTTGTTAACTTGTTGATTTTCTGATTTTGTAACATCTAAAAAGTTTTTTTTTAACCGATGCATGCAGTTCGCCAAACTTGTGGTACTATTTGGTTTAGGTGAACAAGGAAACGACTATAGTTTTGATTGCCTCTTCTTTATTAAAGTTATCAAGCTTTGTGGAGAAGCCTTGTCATTATATGTAAGTTGTTATTCATTATTTGTAACTTCTTATATAAGTATAAAGAGGTACAAAAGTTCGGAAAATCATTGTTTCTTTGCAGAAGCCGGATGAGATGAATAAGCATGTGGTGAATAAATTTATACATCCGGATGAGATTTCTTATCTCACAAATTTATCGACTAGTTTTAGTCAACTCAGCATTGAGAGGTAAGAAATTCTTACCTTATAGTCTCGATTTGAAGCATTTCGGTAGAACAATTTTCAATATTCAATTTTTTTTTTTTTTTGACTAGGCTTGTATTTGAGAATTGATAGATTGATGAGAGAAGAAGAATAGTATACTAACGTAATTGACTTAGTTTCCATAAGTACAAACCATAGTAGTTATTAACAAATATACTTAAGAATATTCTAGATATTATAGATATCTCTATATTTCTTGAGCGAATATTAGGGAAGCTTTTGATTCCCATGCTCCTAAGTTGCAGTTGGTAGCTAGTTTTACTATGTCATGAAAATTAGAAGATAGATTTGACTCTTCGCTTATATTTTGTATTGAATCTGATTTACAAGTCCCTTTTATGTAGGGAGAGAGAAGTGGCGACCCATGCTGATTGAGGTCTGTTTCCATTACAAGCTTTCATGCATGAAATATTATTCTTGTCACCATTGTTCAACAAGTTCTGAAGTGTGTCACCATTGTAAATGAGAAGCTGGAAAAGAATGTGGTGGAGACAACTCTAAGGGATGCGATGCAGTTGATGCAACTAGGGAGTTACTTTCACCATATCCTCTATAATGAACCACTACTAGTGGTCTGTTTTTGTGTGTGTCCAAATACCTAACTAAATCTAGGGCGGTCTTTTGTTTCAATATTAATCCTTTTTGGGATCATATTACTGTTTCAATCTTATTATCAAGATTTTCAATGCTGTGTCCTTGTTTGCTTGATCATGGAACATTTTTGCTTTCAAGGCAAAAACTAAACTAAACTGAATCACTCTGACTAAGACTAGTTTGCTTAAAAAAAAAAAAAAGACTAGTTTGCTTGCAGAAAATTCAGATATAAATAAAGGAAGTGTGTTGAATTTGAATATGGCAGGTATATCAAATAAACATCTAGACATTTGTGGCTGCCACCCACGTTCAGAGACAAAACCTTTGTGGCTGTTTTTCAGTTTTACGATTAGCAAGGCATAGGCGATTTAAATTTCTTTTACGACCAATAAATAACAAAAGATTTAAAAATTAAACACATTCCGCTGCCGGGCTTTGAACCCGGAAATTAAAACTAGAATAGTTATTACTAGATATTAATGCATAAGCGAATGTGCTACAGCGGATTTTTGTTAATATAACAATAAATACTATATATATAAATATATGTATATGTTGATGTTGAGGATTGAGTTCTTGATTAAATCCTATGACTACTTCTATAGGACATGCGGTTATGACGAAGCCCTCCACAACGAGCATCTTCTCAGCAAAATACCAATCACCAGTTCATAGTTCTACCTGTGCGCACCACACCCACGATGGATGATATCTTTATGCTTTTAACACATGAGACCATGCAAAACGATGTGTACATTAAAAAACAAACTCCGTAGCTGATACGATATAAAATCCTATAAACCTTTAACCACTTTGGCCATCTGTTCCCTTCAAACCTAGTTCGGAAACGCGTGACCATCTCTCCTTCTCTGGTCATTTTGCATCTCAAATCTGGTCAGCTATATGGCAAGATGGATTCTTTCTTTTTGCTACACAACATGTTGGAGCACAAGGACCGGTCCAGAGCATAAGCAGGGTAAGTCATCGTTTCGAGCTTTCAATTTTTTAAAAATTTTAGGGGCCACATATTTATTATAGATATGTGTATTTAAACTAAAACATTTGAAGCTCATAACATTTTAGAGATGTCACATATTTATTTCTATTTTTTTATTACAATTAGTTTAACTAAACTGAAACAAGAAAAGGAAAGTAAATATAAATAAATTTATTAGAAATTCATTCGTTAAAATCATAATGATCATAGAACTAAAAGTCTCAATTTCTTTTTGTAGTTGACTACTTAACGTTTGCAATTCACCAAATTGTCGTTGCATTTGCTTCATACTTTAATATTTCATTTATTCATATTAGTTTCATAAATTTTTAGTTTCATAAACTTTTAGTTTCTTATCAAATTTTTAAAAATGCAGAATTCTTAAACTCTTCCTAAACAATCAGATAGAAAAGCTGATGCAAAATTCTGAATTCATAAACGTATTAGAGTTTTTCTTCAACAACTAACAGACATGTACATAGATTTATTATCAATAGAGAGAGCTATGATTGAAGAAATAAATTATGAGAATCTGATGAATGATTTTCAGGGGAAAATGTGAAGAGAATTATATTTATTAAGTAAAGATTTTTAATTATTTTTTTAAAAAATTAATTTTTATATATAATAAAATTTTAAATTAAATTATGAAAAAGACCATATTTGTTATCTCGCTTTGGGCCAGCAAAAATGTTGGACCGGCCCTGTGGAGCACATCTAATGTGGAAGACTGGGAGCTGATATACCTCTTTTGAGTATTTTTCCAGAGTAGTCTATATCAGTTTTGGCGAGAGAAAAATAACAGACGCTATGGTGGTCTTTCGTCATCTGCCTCGAGAATGAATAACCGTAGTGGTGACTGATAAATGGATCCCTGATCACAAGTTTGATAACACCCTAATTTGGTGGGTTTGTATATCTCACCTGCTCTCATATTGTTGTTATCTTACATGCTTTTGGTCATTAGTTTATCTTAAAACTTCAATCCTTATTCACAAAACAAGTCATTTGTAACAAAGGCTTATTATTGAAAAAAATAAGCATGTGTTTCCATTGAAAAAGGTGATGACATCTTATATATGCTACATCTTATGGTATCAGCTGAATTAGTACTATCAGAAACACAAATACAGTCAAGTAATATTGTCACTCTTTTAACAGTAAAAGCCTGAAAAACTGTGTTAAGCTAAAATACATTACGATAACTCTACTTTTGATAATAATTGCTAGAATAACATTCTCCAAATGAGTTTTGCTACTATAACTTTAATCTTGTGTAAAAACACAATAATACCATTACAATTAAAAAAAGAGAACATCAAAATAAAATTAAGCCATTACAATTAAAAAAAAGAGAAAATAAAATAAAATTATAATGCCATTACAATTAAAAAAAGGGAACATACAATAAAATTAAGCCATACAATTAAGAAAAGAGCAAAAAAATAAAATTAATTATTATATTTTGATAAAACAATTTAAACAATTATGTGTAAAATAAAAAATTTTAACTAATTAAACAATTTTAAAATTATGTTCCAAAATATATCTCTTTCTCTTCCTAAATTAGGTCACGATCAAACCTAGAATAACTGTCGTTGTCAATAACAGATTTAAGTAGAATGTAAATTTAAGTAAATATAGAAAGGATTAGATGAAAATTCATAAAAGAGAATAACTTGAGAATGAAGGTGAAAATCGTGCTTCAAATTACCATGTTTAGAAATCTCTTTTCTTAATTTGGTCATTAATTAGGGAAAAAATAAGAGAAATTTTTGATGTCATTGGTTCATATTTGCGACAAAAAATCTGCAGTAACATGGTTATCAAAACTCTGCCATTGTAAATCTACGATCACTAAAAAAGTTATTTTAGTTCGAAAACTATATGCGGTAAAGGGATTTCATAAATCTGGCATAACTAAAATTTATTATTTTCGGAAATCATAAATCTCCTATAACTGAAATGTAATCTGCGGTAACTAAAAGTTTAATCTAGCAATTAAATTTTGGGACTAAAATCTAAGGCCACAAATATATCCAATAATACTCTGCAATAACTAAAACATGAAATCTGCGATAAAAAAAAAATTTGCCACATAAAATCTGTGGAAAAAAACTGAAATCTAGCATAGAAATTGTTTCATGCTAAAGAAAAGGAAAAAATCTGTTGCTTCATTGACAATCTCAAAAACAAAAATCTACAAAAAAATTTAAAAATCTACGATAAGAAAATAACTATGCGATTAATTCAAAACTAGACCATCACTTAGACATGTTACTCTGCAAATAAAATTAATTATGCAATAAAAATCTGCAGTAAATCATTAAATCTACCATAACATATAGTCGTATATTACATTTGCAGATTTTTCAGTCACTGGTGACAAAATCGTAAATAAGAGGTATTTTCCGAAAATTAATCAGATGTGGCATTAATTGATAATTATACTTTTGTAATTAGGTTTTTCCTAACACATGATAAAATTTAACAACATGAATTTGCACTGATTGGTCAGCGACATGTTGTAAAAATGAAAAAGAATTGTTGTAAAATGTAAACGACATGTTGTAAAATGAAAAAAAAACATTCAAAAATGAAAACATATGGTAAAATAGAAATCTTTGGCATACACTAATATATAGTAGGTCAGAATAGTAAGGATTTGTGTAGTGATAGTGATGATATATTAAGAAACTCTTCACGAATAGTAGGTCAGAATCGTAAGAGTATCTTAGTGTAGACATGTAAACTCTACACTAATAATGGAATTTTCATTCATGCATTTGTTTTTGCAGTCATTTAGCAATTATCATCAAATATGATACAACAAACAAAAATGTGAACTCGAACCAATGTCTAAGGCTCTAAGCCACCCAATATGCCGCCATCAAGACAATCAAATAAACAAAAGACAATCCAATGAATGTTGTTTTCATTTACAATATTTTTTTCATTTTAGAATGTCGTTTTCATTTTACAACATGTCGTTTACATTTTACAACATGTCTTTTTCATTTACAACATGTCGTTGATTTTTTCTAACATGTCATTTTTATTTAAAAACATCTTATTTTCATTTTAAAACATGTCATGTTATTTTTGACAAAAAATAAAAAAATTGAAATTAACTAATGAACAGTAGATGGAAGGGCTTTTATCATTAATGGATTTAAAGTTAAGAGTTTTTTCATTAACTATAATTAAGGAATTTTATTAAGTCTAATCTTTAATTGAGGGTTTTATTATTAAAAACTCTTTTCATTTTAAAATTTTATGTTGTTTTTGACTTTTTAAAATGCAGCGTTTTAAAATTTAACGGAACTGTTGAAGATGAACTTTTTCACTAAAGAAATTAAAGTTAAAGGGGGTTTTCATTAAATTTATAATTGAAAAGTTTTTTCACTAAAAAAAGGGGGTTTATTCCTAAAAGCCCAAATAAAAATTGAAAATATCAAAGACTCAATATAGAGATGAAAAGAGAAAGTGGCTCGTATTCAAACTAATTGTACCAAAAGATCCAATAGGAAGCTTTCCTTGCTATTTTAATATTTTTTGTTTTGCTTCAATCTGAAAAAAAAAAAAAATAATAACCTTGACATATAATATGATTTAAATTTTGAAAATGGGTGAGAAGAAATCTAATCAACTTTCATGAAAAGACTAAAGAAAACAAAAATTATATAAAACATAAAATTTCTTATTGTAAAGAGATGATAAAGATGATAGAGAATCAGAGATAATATATAGATTGACCAAATACATCATTCACGTAATGTATTCTATAGATACGTGTCACTGTGTCATACATGACATTTTCAGACAAGATATTGTTAGTCTACCAATTCAGTTTAAATATAAAAACATTAATCTTATTAATTAAATAAGTACGTAAACGTGGTACAAGAGAGCACCTAAGCACAAAAATAATAGTATTTCGTGGAAACAGAACAAAATAATATTTCGTGGAAACAGAAGAAAATACAAAATTTAAATAAATTTGAGGAAAAAAGTTGACTTGTTCTTTCCCCGCTCTGCGCTGCGTTTGCACTCAGACACTCTTTCCTCTCCCAAACCAATCGAATTCTTCGATTCTCCTCTTACGCCAATCTTGATTTCGAATTCCTCAGGTTTGTTCTCAATCTCAAATCCCCCTTAAATAATAACCTAGATTAATCAAGATCTCATCGTAAATGTTTTAGATCATAAGAATCAAAATATATTGTAAATCTTTAGGCAGAATCGTTTGCTTGCTGACATATAAACCCTAATTTTTAGGAATCGGATTATCTAATCTTAAACTTCTTTCTGTAATCTTATATTGAATTTAAACCAAACCCATAAATCATTCTTTCAGGACGCTGATTTGTAATCATGGAGCGGTTAATATCTTCTCCTCGTCTAATGATAGTCTCAGATCTTGATGACACAATGGTAAAACACACAATTCAAGAATCTGTTTTCCTCTTAATCTTGATTCTTCTGTTTAAAAAAAAACAACAACTGGTTGATGTGTCCATTTTTTTTTTGTAGGTTGATCATCATAATGATCCAGAGAATCTAGCTCTATTGAGATTCAATTCACTATGGGAAAACGCGTATCGTCACGATTCGCTTCTTGTTTTCTCAACAGGAAGAGCACAAGAAATGTATAAAAAACTAAGGAAAGAAAGACCTTTGTTAACACCTGATGTTATCGTTACATCTGTAGGAACTGAGATAGCTTATGGTAACTCAATGGTTCTTGATGATAATTGGATTGAAATCATGAATCATAAATGGGACCGAGGAATCGTCGAAGAAGAAACCAGCAAGTTCCCTGAGTTAACTCTTCAGGTTATTAACATTACACAAAGTCTCTCTATCTCACCATATAGTGAAAGAGCTTTAAATGACAAGAGTGGGATTATTATTTGAATGCAGAGTGGAACTGAACAGAGGCCACACAAGCTTACCTTCTTCATTGACAAGAGTAAAGTTCAAGAAGTGACTAAAGAGCTAACTCAACGGTTGGAGAAACGTGGGGTAAAAGATTGATAACTTCTTTTTTTTTTTTTGTCTTATTCTCTTTGTGATATTTGTTTGTTACTTTACAAATCTTGTTTTTGTGTTATATTTTTTTTCAGGTTGATATAAAAATAATTTTCAGTGGAGGAAAAGCTTTTGATGTTATACCAAAAGGTGGAGGAAAAGGACAAGCTCTTGCTTATCTGTTAAAGAAGCTCAAAACTGAAGGAAAGCTTCCTATTAACACTCTTGCTTGTGGAGACTCTGGGAATGATACTGAACTATTTACCATTCCTAATGTGTATGGTGTCATGGTTAGTTTTTGTTTGTTGATCTTTTGTTGTTTTTGTTTTGCTTTCCATGTTTTGAATCTTCTCTTGTTTTGATAGGTAAGTAATGCTCAAGAAGAGTTATTGGAGTGGCATGCTGCAAATGCGAAAGACAATGCGAACATAATCCACGCGAGCGAACGGTGTGCGGGTGCGATTCTACAAGCCATTGGTCATTTTAAGCTTGGTCCAAAACTTTCTCCAAGAGATGTTTCTGATTTCTTGAAGTGCAAGGCGGATAATGTGAACCCTAGTCATGAGGTTGTGAAGTTTTTCTTGTTCTATGAGAGATGGAGAAGAGGTGAAGTTGAGAAATCTGACACATACATAGCAAGCTTCAAAGCTTCATGTGTGAGTATATATATATATATATATATATATAACTTTGTTTCTCTCTTTATCTACAAATCTTATTGTATAGAAGAGACTTAATGATTGTTTTGTTATTTGTTCAGCATCCTTCTGGTGTCTTTGTTCATCCATCTGGTGCTGAAAAGTCTCTTAGAGACACCATTGATGAGCTTGGGAAGTATCATGGAGACAAAAAGGGAAAGAAGTTTCGAGTTTGGACAGATCAGGTCTTGGCAACAGACACTACTCCAGGGACTTGGATAGCAAAGCTTGAAAAATGGGAGCAAACTGGTAATAATCAAAGTATCATTATGTTTACTCACACAAAACCACATATTAGTCAAAACTAATTATCTTCCTTAATTAATTGTTGATATTTTAGGGGATGAGAGGAAATCCTGCACAACAACTATCAAATTCACCTTAAAGGTAAGAGATGATTAAGAGGGCTCAATGCACTCTATTAGTAGAAAGAGTAGATTCTATCTGTTTCTTGAGGATTGAACATATATATGTTGGAATTTGCAGGAAGGGGAAGGTTTTGTGTGGGAACATGTGCAGCAAACATGGTCGGGGGAAACTCAGGTTAAGGATGATAACAACTGGATTATCTGAATCATCGATCCTCTTTTCGGATTTCTCCATAAAAAAAAAACATTGCAAGACCACAAAAGATCTTATTATTGGGGAGGTTGAATAAAACTTACATCTCAAAAGTCATCCTTTTGGTTTTTGAGTGGAATTTTTTTCTATAGTAAATTTAACATTTTATTGGAGATATATTTTATGATTTCAGTAGTCAATTTACATTTCATTGTTTTCTCTAGTCAATTTAAAACTTACATAAATAAAACTTTTTTTGTGTGTGTTTTGAGTGGTTTGTGAATTACTACTTCCTCTTATTGATTTTGTGTTTGATATGATGCTCATAGTGAGATCATAACCTTTGAAATCATGGAAGAGATTCGGTTATCGCCACTGTTCCGTGGTTTCGTAGTAGCCCACTGGTTTATTGGCTGCTTTTGGACGTATATTGGGTTTTATGTTCAGTCTAGGTGGGCTCATGATCATGAAAGCAAAGTTGAGTTTTTACCGTTTGGAGGCCAAGTGAAGAAGGATGTTTTACATGTAGGAATGGGTGATGTTGTTAATGAGACTTCTGATGATGCTTTGGTACAGATTAAGAGGACGCTTTGTTTGGTCATGGAGATTCCACGAGCTCTCAGTGATCTGGCGCTCCAATTTCAATGATGGAGTTGTCTTCAGAGCTTTTTGAGCTGTGGTGCAACGGTCTCTGCAGTAGTTCTCAGCAGGATAGGTAGATTGATGCAAGAGCTCATTAGGAGAAGGGTCAAAGTGGTTGAATGAAGACAAAGGAGCACTCATCACTGCCATGAAAGCAGATTTGGTCATTGCAGGATCAGAACTCATTATGCGATTTTGTGACTACTTATTTACAAAATCAAAGGAAATTTATTACTGTACTCATTAGCCCAATTTTGTTTTTCTTAACCGACTAAAATCGGAAAAGAAAATTCACGAAACATAAAGGTCGCTAGATAGGTCTTTTTAATAGAAATAAGTTTCTCTAGGTCTAGGTTTCACGAAACATAGCTACGTTTCTCTAGGTCTCTTAATATACAAGTTTTTAACATATCTCTATCTTCGTTGGATCGTCAATCATGAAGAAATCATCTCCCATATCGATTAATAATGATCTCATCCTAGAGATATTGTCGAGACTGCCTTCAAAGTCAGTCGCGAGGTTTTGTTGCGTGTAGAAGCTATGGGCATCAATGTTTTCTACTCCATATTTCAATAAGCTTTTCTTAACTAGTTCCTTGGCTAAGCCCCGCCTCTTATTCGCCATCGCAGAAAACGGCAATTAACACACAGGAGACGGTGCTGTGTGGAGATTCTTCTCGTTGCCTCAGCTTGAGCATCCATATGAAAGATCATCGTCGACTCTTGTAGCAGCCGCCGAATTTCATGTGAAGTTCTCTCCAGACAAGTTAAAGATCAATCATTATTTTGACCTAAAATATTTTTCATGTGGCTACTCCTCAGGCTTGTTCTATATGTATGGTAGTAGATCTCAGGCTAGACCTATGATATGTAACCCCATCACATGACGTTATGCGATTACACCTTATCGGTATACTTACGGAAAGGCGTATAGCTGTTTCGGGTTTGACCCGATTGACAAGCAATACAAGGCATTGTCCATGGTTTATCCAAGTGGTCCTGGCCATCCTAAAATTCTTACATTTGGATCTGGAGATGGAGATATGACGTGAAGAAAGATCAAAAATCGCTTATGATATGAATTTAGGAGTGATGGGGTATGCATCAATGGGGTTTTGTATTACTTAGCAGGTGATAGTAACGGTTGGGATGCCATGAATCATGTAATTAACTATAACTATAAGATAGTTTGCTTTGATGTTAGGTCTGAAAAATTCACATGTATTGACGTAGAAAGGTTTTGTCGATTGATAAACTACAAGGGAAAATTAGCTGTGATTTATTGGGAGGATGATGTCGATATTTATGCGATTCGGCATTCTAGTTTGGACGGGCATTTGGAGGAAAATCTGGACGCTGATGCAACTAATGAGTTGCATGTGTGGGTTCTAGAGGATGTTGAGAAAAAAGAATGGTTAAAATATCACTACACTTGGACCGATGATACATTCTTCCGTCGTCACCTTTCCATAGCTGGAGAAACAACGGCTTCAGGTGACATAGTGTTTTCTATGTGCAAGTATTACATATGTAAAGAACCGTTTTATGTTTTATACTTCAATCCCGAAAGGATGACTCTCCAACGTGTTGAAATCAAAGGTTTTGGCGAAGCGTTTAAGAAACCTTGTAGAGTTCGCACATTTGTAAACCACGTAGAGGATCTTAATGTTAATGATTTAGAACTACTCAAGTCATCACATCCTCCATTAATTTGTGGAGCCAGAATATGTAGAATCAGATTCAGAATCAGACTGACAATGGAAAAGGAGATGAAAGATAGAGACGATCATTGGAGTTAGGTGAAAGCAATTAGCATGTCAATTTTTTTTGTTTTTGTAACCCTTACTGTTTTTCTCTCTTTAACGAGCTATATACAATATTTATCCTTGATTTTGTTTGGTCGCAAGAAGATGGTTTTGTTATTGATCACTTAGTTCTCTGTCTTAATCTGAGTATATATATTTGCTACAACAAACCTGTAAAGTGAAAACCTAAACATGGAGAATATCATTTTATAAGAATGTGCTTATTGTCTTCTACTTGCAGCTGCACCAAAAGATTTTAAACAGATAAAAGCTGATGATAATTCTATAAACATTGAAGAACTCTCTAAATCCGTTTTCTTAACCTTCTCATGTAAATTTTGAAACATTTTTGGTTTTAATTCTTGTTTCAGCTGCTACGAGAAAGATAATGTTGGAAGAAGTGAAACGTGAATTTGAAGCTACTTCAAGATTCTATTAATGATCTCTTCTAAGTATAAATTGAAAGTGTCTGATTCCATTTTTCTTGTTATGCACAAGCACACAGTTGTATTAGTGCAAATAAACAGAGCACCTCCACTATAGATGTTCTTGGACTTGGACAGTCAGGTTCCTGTGGCTGTTCAAATCTAGACGAAGATTCTTCCATTGTTCTACCGACAAAATATAGCATAAAAGAGGTCCTCTCCGAAGAATCTGCGATTCAGATTTTTTTTTTTTTTTGTTTAGACCTTTTCTTGAAAAGCAAGAAAGTGATCACAATCACAATCTCAAAAGTCTAATTACAATGTTTTCATCATTTTGGAGGGAACAGAGACTTCTAGTCTTAGCGCGTCTTTGAGAATCACAGAACATAAAAGGAATCTACAGACATTCACAGAGTTCTCACTTCATCATCGTCTTCCACAAGCGAATCAGCTGTTACATCCGAGTCTGTAGCGAGTCTTAGAGCAAAACTTGAAGAGCTTCGTGACACGTAAATATTTCGTGACCGAAGCTTCTTTTCAAGTTAAATATTATACATTATTCAACCTTCAATGGTAATGGTTGACCTTAAACATGACATATATATAGATTTATCACTAATTAGGCAAATTCTACACAAAGTTAGCTTGTGATGTGAATAAAATGTTATCATCAACTCAACTAAACTACTTCTGGTACATTTATCACCATGTGTCAAAATTCCATTTCATTGAATTATTATCACAACTCTTACAATTTAAAAGATAGTGAGTGGTACGAACCAGAAAAATGTCAACTACTACGTAAAACAATCTTTTTAAAATAAATGTAGATCTAATAACTTTTGCTAAAAGCAAAAGATAAAGGTAATTAATTTGACTATTGTCTATATTATACTGTAACCATTTCAAAAAAATGAAGCTTCCTGCAGATACAAATTCCAATGAGAAAATAGTTTAATTCCATCAGTCCAAAATGATGAAAAGGAATGTTCACAATATCATAGCCAACACATCATATTGAATTAAGGAAACGAAAACACACAAACAAATTATAAAAAGAAGAAAAAAAAAACATGGGACTGAAACACAAACAGATCCAAGTTTGGTTCTCTAGTTTGAGTTATGTTTTCAGAATCTGATGAACCCTTTGTCTCTCAAACTCTCTACAGTCTCCTTAATGCTAACCTCCAATGGCACAAACTCAACCCCAAGAGACTCTGCTTTCTCTTTAGACACTTTATATGTTGGAATATATATCTTTTCATCAGCACACCTGCAACCAAATTTCAACAGAATCTTCATTTCAAAGATCTTTTCTTTGACTAAAATCAGGGTTTTTACTCTGTTTCTAAAATTTAGAAAGAATAAAACTTACTTCTCAGGGAGTTGAAAATCAGGGTAAAGATCATGCAAAATGTTAACAACTTCAGAGTAGTGAGCAACTCTCTCCACTAAACAGTATCTTCCATTTGCAGTTGGATTCTCAAACGCTTGAATATGAGCGGTTGCGACATCTTTAACGTTTACCCAACCGAATGTCGCATTAGGAAACGTTTGTGCTCCTGAAAATGTAAACTTTCAAGCTTTAGCAAGCGTCTAAATCAAACAAATGCTCTGTTTTTTTCTAACCTTTGATCAAGCTTAGTACTGCAGCAGCACTAGTGTTGAGCGTTGGCTGCAAGAGAGGACCAATCACCATAGCTGGATTTATCGAAACCAGCTGTAACTCGTTCTCTTTCGCGAACTTCCACGCTGCGTTTTCAGCTAATGTCTTCGAGAGTACATACCATAGCTTTTGAAAAAAATGAAAACAGAGTATTTCAGGTAAAAACAGAGTGGTAACTTAAAGATCACGTAACCAGAAGTTATTTCGATTTTTACCTTAGAAGCTCTGCAATAGTCAGGATCAGCGAACCAAGACTCATCAACTATGGTTTCAGGTGTTCGAGGCATTCCATTGAAAGCAACAGCTGCTATAGATGAGGTTAAGACGACTCTCTTAACAGAGGAAATCTTCAAACAAGAGCTTAGAACATTGATTGTTCCTTTCACCGCTGGATCAAGTAACTCAGCCTACAAAAATACAAAACACAAATCAATGGAAGATTCAATAATAAGAGAATGAGTCAATGAGAAAGAGTGAGAGAGACCTGAGGGTCCTTGACGTCGTGATAGAACGGCGATGCGGTGTGGAAAACGCCTTCGCAACCATCGATTGCTGAATCGAAAGAGCCTTCTTCTAATAAGTTTGCTTTGAACAGTTTAAGCCTTTCCTCGGCTCCTTCCAACGCAAGTAAATGCTCTGTTTTCCTCGGATCATCTGTTTTATTGAACCATACACAGAAACAGAGCAAATCTATGAATCTTGAATCATCTAACAATTACACATGAATCTTCTGTATAAATCTAATTTAGTAGATCTGTTGTTTATGGTTTCGATATAGATTTGGAAGAGATTGAATAGAGTAAAAGAGGAGACGGACTTGGATCACGAACAGAGGCTTTAACGGTGTAGCCACGGAGAAGGAGAAGCTTAACGATCCATGAAGCAATGTAACCTGAAGCTCCTGTTACACACACCGTCTTGATCTCTTCTTCGCTGCTCATTCTTCTCTTTTTGGTTTCTGTGTTTGAAAATCTTCAAAGCTTAGAGATATTCTTAACCTTTTCTTACCGTTTTATTTTTTTCTGTTCTGTTTTTTGGGTTTTATGCGCGTCATTTTTGGGACAGTTCGTTAGAGTTTTTTCCGGTATTTTTATGTGACTCCTCTTCTTAATCTCGTCCGTAAATTTATTCACAAACTATTTTCTTTTTAATAAAAATCCATACGTTATCATGATGAGCACACGTATTTGAGATGGTCAACCCAAGTTTTTCATGATCTCAATTTATCAAATTTATTAACCATAGAAAGAACACAATACAAAATTCTGTTTTTTGTAAGTAACAAAAAGTTACATTTTCATGACATTAGAGTTGTTTCTTTGCCTTGATGTGACTGAACCGTTTTTAATTTCCCTTAAAGGCGGTCTTGAGCTCGACGATTTCGTTGTTCTTCCTTCACTGTACTTAGACCAATCTCCATTGTTGCTATGTCGTTTATCTTTCAACCTACAAATCAATACTCTCTTCTCTGACTCTGATGGCAATTTGTTCTTCTCTGGTTCTAATAACTTATCTTCCTTCCTCAGTCTCTTGATCTCTTCTTGTAATCCACAAACCTCTGCTTGTAAAGTTTTCAACTTTGCCTCTGATGATAACGCCTTTCTTCTCCATCCTTCAACCTATAAAACAGATTCATGAATCAACATTTGCTAAAGTCACAGACTTATGCTATGGTGTTTAATTTCTATCTTACTGAAGAATGTAGATTTTGTATCTGAGAATCTGATTCGAGAGCGCGGTTTTGCCAGAAATCACGACAAGATTGAAGTTCCTCCATTTCTTTTCTCACTTGATTCAACATTTCTTGCATTTGTGACCATTGCTCTGCTTCTGCTCTTACTTCATCTGCTATCTTCCTCATAACTGCTTTACAGTGTTTAGAACAGTCTTTCTTTTCCTCATGTGCTTTAATTGCCTGCCAAAAAAAAGAAGAAGTAAAACTTCATCTTCACAAACTTCATTTTAGCTCAATATATAGAGAAAGCTTTTTTCACAAGTTTACCTTATTAGAGACCGAGCTCGAACCATATTCTTTCTCCATTCTTTCCAACAAAACCCCTTTTGATAACGCCTCCATTTTACTACTCAATGTGTCTATCTGCAACAAAAACAACATCAAAATCAAAACCATGCAAAAAGACTCACCAATTTAACAGTAATTTGTTGTCACTAACATTGTCATTATTGTTCCTGATAACATTTTGATCAGCTGGAGAGTTAGGGTGGGCCACGAAGCTAGCTTCTGCCATTTTCTGAATCCCTTTGACACAAACCTCTTCAGAAACTCCTTCATCAAACCTCTGTAGTTCTCTTCTTAAAACAGAAGCTTGTCTATCAAAGTTATGTCTGCAGTTTCTAGCTTCCATGTCCTTGTTAACCTTTGGAGACTTTAACTCATTAAGCTTCTCAACCAAATAGCTAATCTCATCTTCTAGAACCTTACTCTCTTTCTTCCCTTCTGAGATTCTCTGTTTCCCCTAAATCAAACAAAGAACATCTTCAAACTCAAACACTTAAAGAGTCATAAACACATAAACTAATCAGATTTTGACTTACAGAGAGAAGAGTAAGAACAGCAGATCTCAACGTCCGCTCCATTCGTTTCTTCCTCCTCTCCATCTTCTTCAAAGCAATCTCTTTTTCTATTCTTAACAAATTACACTCTGATCTCAACATCTCTGCCTGAAATCTCCACTTAGCTTCCTCAACTTCATCAACCGCAGAAGAAGAAGACAACCTACCAATCTCTCTCATATCTGCAACTTTCCCTCTTCTCCTTCCTTCTTCCTCTTTCTCTTCACCGCCATCATTCACCATCACAATCGATGTCCCACGATCAAAAGTCCTTTCTTGGTGAAACAAAACCTCCAATTTCACTCTCTGATCCTTCTGAGACGAAGAAGAAGAAGATGCTGTTGTCTTCACCTTTGCGGCATTACGTCGAACACTATGCCTACGTGGCAACTGAAGAATCCTCGGCGTCGGAGGACCCACTTGCGGATACTGCCACTTCGATTTCCTCATCACCATTGTCGCTTCGTTTCTTCTCTCCATATTTCCACCGCCGACTTTAACAGAAAAAACAACGAAAGTCTCTGTCTTTGTCTCTTCTAATTGTCAGAAGAAGAAGAAAGCTTTGATCTTTCTCTGTCGGGTTTTGAAAAAAAAAAAAAAAACAACCCTTTAGTTACCGTTGGGAAATAGAGAGAAGAATCACTCGAAAGCAGAGAAGAAAAGAGACAACCTTGAAGAAATCAAGCGTATCATCAATAAATTCAAAGATGGTAATTTAAAATTGTGTGTTTTGTTCAATGTGTTGCATTGATGTATATATAATCCAAAAAAATTAACGATCTTGGGTCTGGTTCTCGAGTAAAGCCTACGGCGAGTGATAGAGAAAGAGAAGCCTCGTGAAGTGGAGCCATTTTCAAATAAAAGCTGTGTTGTTCTTCGTGATGAAACCGCTGCTTCCTCTTTCTTCTTTGCTAATTTTTATTACAACTCTGCCATTACGAAGAACCTCATTGGATCTTTTTGCCTTTTTACGTTATCCATAATAAATATATACTGATGACTAGTGGGTGTTTTTTTTTTGTCAACGACTAGTGGTTGTTTACTCGAGTCATGTTTTTTTAGAGTCTATTTGAATATATATTAATATTCAATATTCAAAATAACTCAAATTTCGTAAAATCTTTTTATATACTACTTGTACTTTATAAGGTTTAAACACCACCAATCGTAAATTGCAATTCAATAATGGCACCAAAATTGTTTTACTTTTACCCGTTATTTTGTTATTTTAAAACATCAAACATGGCCTCTCATTAATGAATAACGGATCCAAACAAATCATCTACGTATTGAATATGTTATTGGAATAGGTTCATAAAAGTGATCACATGGCTAAAATTTGAAATGTGTTGCGAGCCAGCCAACATGCTGATTGCAAACCCAATTTTTCTGGATCACTAGAAAGGTGGAACTCAGTCTCTTAACCAATGTTTTCATTTGTTTATGTTTTTCATCATGCTGTTTTTTTTTTGGTCTAAAATGTTTTAACACAATTTTACTGCACTATTTCAAATACGGTATCCAATCCAACCAGAAACTCTTTTTACGGTCCACATAAAATTCTATATTATCACGGATTCATGGTGATCATTTGTAAGCTCCACATGCATTCTAAAAGCTTTTTAATGTAATGGTATATACAATAACCTTCTATGAGTTCTATCACCATATGACCCAAGTTCAAACTGCATTTAAAAGAACAAAAAATACTTTGTTATACTACTTTGAATTTGAGCAATGGCCTAATTTAATTCTATTAGTTTCTGCTTGGGCCAAAAAAAGCTTGGCACTAGTTCATTTGGGTGTTCAAAGAAGTGAATTTGGGCTCTTGATGTTTATCTTATTTGATAATTACTTTCTTAGACAAAATCAAGATTTATATTTCACAAAACCAAAGATGAACCTAAATCTAGACACTACCTTAAAAGCTTCTACTATTCTCTTTGGAAAGGGGCTTACATAGATTCAACGACCACAAGTTCCTCTCTGCAGAAAAAGATAGCACAAAGACACGTGGCAACAATCCATTTGGTATAAATTCATATTTTGGATAAGGAAATGGATCATAATCCCCAAAATCAATTTTATTTTTTGTTCCCAGACCTCCAACTTTTTAAACACAATCACCAACTCATCAGATAAACAGAGAGAGCTAAACAAGATCACACGTGGGGACCATCAAATTCCCAATTGCAATGGCGTCAATGACCATGACATCTTCATTTCTCCCCACCATCTCTAAGCTTCCGGCAAACATCTCCGGCATCAGCAGACGAAACCTCACGGTGGTCAAAGCCTCTACAAGCGAGAACGCAGCCAGCTTGGAGAACAAGAAGCAAGAACAGAGCATGAAAATGAGGAGGGATCTGGTGTTTACTGCTGCAGCTGCGGCTGTGTGCTCCTTAGCTAAGGTGGCAATGGCGGATGATGAGCCTAAGAGGGGAACAGAGGCTGCCAAGAAGAAGTATGCTCCTGTATGTGTCACAATGCCTACGGCCAGGATATGCCGTAACTGAGTCACTATTTTATCATCAACAACACTTCATATGTCTCTGTATTTATGTCGGTAAAACATTTCTCAGTTTGGTATGTAATGATCATATTTTGATCAAATCTACAAAAACCCTTTGTTAATGTAGTAGAATCGTTCACTAATGTGATCACAAACCTTAAATAACTTCAAATCAGCAAAAAAAAATCACTTAAGCTTGGGAAACAAATCTTTACCCTTTCAACTACACTTGAAACACGCAATAAGATCCGTATAGTCTATAAAAATTCAATTACTGGGGTTAAATCAGACAATCCCATGGTTTCCCAGTAGTCTGCAGTGTACCTCTGGTTTTATTCTTCTTCTGTATATTGAAGAGTAGCAATAAATCTCAAGTTTTTTCTGTTACACTACTCCATTGGACCAGACGATGTTCCCTCCTCTTCACCATCGAATTCTTGCTCAACGCCTTTGACCTGCGTTTTGCACAAACGCTTTGGTGTGATTAGAAAGTACGAGAAGAGACTAAAACAAGATCATGATTCCCCAGTCAACAGCTGAAGACATAACAAAAATGATAAATGTTAGGACCTCTCCTTTATCAGCTTTACCTCGGATACATAATGCATCAGCATATTCTCAATTCCTGATTTCAAAGTAACAGATGAACTTGGACAACCGCTACAAGCACCTTGCATTCTAAGCTTAACTATACCAGTTTCCCTGATCAAAAAGTATAGCTTGGATAAAGATATATATAAAAAGAAGCAGATCTTCTTGAACATCTGCTAAAAATGGAAGAAAAAACTTACGTATCAAATCCACAATACTCGATGTCCCCTCCATCATCTTGAACTGATGGTCGGATACGCGTCTCCAAGAGTTCCTTAATCATTGCTACAGTTTCAGAGTCATCCTGAGTTACCAATGAATGGAGAAACAATTAACACTTATTAGCACATTTGAATTTTAAAGTCTTAGCACATTGGAAGCATACCTCGTGAATGGCGGTATCCTTAGCAGCTGTAGCTTGTGAGTCCAAAAACAAAGGCTGGCCAGAAGAGTAAAAGTCCATTACCACAGCAAAGATTTCAGGTTTGAGGACATCCCAAGTTACATCATCTGACTTTGTTACAGTGACAAAATCTGACCCAAAAAAAACTCTAACTACACCTGCATCATCAATAGAGAGTCTTGGTCACAATACAGATCATATGATGAGGACAAAACAAAAAGGAGAAGAAGAAGAATACCATCAATGGAGAAAATGGCATTGGCTAAAGGTGAAGTCATAGCAGAACGAGAATTAGGGAAATCAGCACTTCCAATATCCATAACTGGTTTACCAGGATTGAACATTAGAGAAGAAGGGTTTGGTGTTGATTGTGTTTGGATAAACATTGTCCTCCTTTGCTCTGTGCCCCAAAACACCAACAAGTTTCGTTAATTAGAGACCTTTCAAAACCATCAAGTTTTCAAAATTCAAGAATCAGGAGATAAGATTAACCCTAAGAAAACTCTAAAAGAAGCATCAAATAACGCACTTCTTCTTCTCCTTCGTTAATTTTGTTGAAATACAAATGTGAAGATTAAACGACCTAGAAATTACCATACCGATCCAATTCAGGGGAAAGGAAGTAGATTTCAAAGAGGTTCTGGTATGCCATAAATTCGTCGGCGCCGAGATAAACAGTGAGCGATGTGATATGAGAAGAAAAGATGAAGAAGAAGGCGAACAAGTTACAGAAGCTGTATGTCGCGAAAGAGAATTGAGAAGCCTCGTGATTCCTTTCATGATCTCCGTCGTCGTTGCCTGTCTTTCAATTCAAAACTTTGGGATTTCGTCGGATAAATCGACGGCGATCGGAGAGACCTGTGTTTCCACGGCGTGGCCGAATATATGCTACCGAGTCCTTGGTTTGTCGTTACCGTGAATTATTTGAACCGGATTGATTAAACCGAAACCAATTTTCTGCAAAAACATTTCTACATCGTTAGTATTAGTTTTTTTATTTTTATTTTTATTGCAAGATAACCCTTTAATTTTGTACAAGTCAATCTTCTGAACTCCAAAGTCACTTGTTCAATAACCATCAGCTATAGTGTCGACGTGTCTCCGTTTTTTTCCATTAAAAAACTCATAACCATCAAAACGACGTAGTTTTGAGTTTAAAACTACATGTTGTTTCATTTTTATCTTGCTGTTTTTCTGAGTTCCAAACAATAACTATTCCTTTTCAATATTTTTTTCATTTAATATATTTTAAAAAGAGAAAAAAATAAAATTGTTTTCATGTTCTTCTTCTTCGTTTTTCCAGACTTGTTCATCATTGTTCTTTTTTTTTTTAACTTTTAATTTCTTTTCAAAATCAAATCAAATCCAAATCCCAAAAAGTTAGGTTCAAAATAATAAGAACAATGAATTAAAGGTTTGAATATCTAAAATCAGTTTTATAATCTCAAATTTAAGATGACCAAATCCAGAAATTTAGAACAAAATTTGTGAGCTAATTAAAACAAAATTGATTTATGAACAAAATTGAATCTGTTTTCGTTAGTTTCTTCTTCTCTGTGTTGAATCGTGACTGTGAAAAAAAAGCTCCTGAAGAATTCTGGGTTGAAGAGTTTCTATTCAATCAGAAATAGATTTTCCAACTTCCGGCAAAAATCAGAGAGGAAAGAGAAAGAGTAAGAAAATGAGTGGGAGAGATGAAGACAGTAACATTAAAGCTAATGATATTCCGGAGGATTTGAGACAGATTGTTGAAGAAATAAAGGAAAACTAATGATATTAAGCTTGACTCAAAAAAAGATAAGATAAATCCTAATTTTAATCTTAAAGTGATTTCTCCTAATTTTAATTTATCCTTAATTTATGATGGAACGAAAGCTTCGTAATTTTGGACTAAAAAAACAACATAATCAAACTAAAACAGCATGTAATTCTGCAATTTTAAAACTACGTCGTTTTGAGTTCTATCAAAAGAAAACAGAGACACGTCGACACTACAGCTGATGGCTATTTAATGGATGACTTTGGAGTTCAAGGGATTGACTTGCACAAAATTCGGATGAGGATTTATCTAGAAAAAAAAAAAATTGATAATTTTTTTGCACCAAACCCTTTTTTCTACCAAACCAAAACATCAAATTTTATTTTTTTACCAGAGGCATCATACTTCATAGTATAATTTTTTTGTGGGGTCATTTTTACCTAATTTTCCTAGTTTTTTCGTTGTATATTATAACAGTCTCATTGGTGTTGCCTAATGCTAAATCTCTAAAAAAACTATAACATGTCCCATACAATTGGTGTTGTCTAATGAAAACCGTTGTTTTTCCGGTTCGGAAACAAAGAGGGTATGAAAATATCCAAAGCTCCTAAAGCTCTAAAAAAATTATCACAGTTCCATTGGGGTTGCCTAAAGCGTAACATATACGCATGAAGGTGTCAAAAGAGTCTGATGGGAGTTGCTTAATGATAAGATCAAAAATAAAGTTCAAAGGGGAATAACAGAAGCCCCCCTCTAAAGTTCAAGCTTTAGAGTTCATGCATACCAATACGCATGAATATGAGAGTTTCCTTAATTGATAACACATAACAATGCCTTAAAGTTGATTCTTTGGTTTCACAACAGTCGATGATATGTGAATTACAAAAGTCTCTAAAATCCTTGAGCTCATCATACACACAAACCAACGATGGCTTAAAACTGATTTGTCGATTTCAAAACAAGATTGAAAACATAACCTAAAAATAACTAAAACGAGAAGAACTCTAATTATAAATATAGACAGTACTGATCAATTGAAGGAGGCAACCAGACAAAAGTTTTAAAACAAGAGTTGAAATCTTAAAAGACAAATCCCTCAGAAACTATAATTCCTAGCAAGTGCAACACTATAATAAGATTCAATTAGCCATGAACACACTTACATAAAATTAAAATCCAAACAATCTTATGAAAAACAATATCATAAGAGCTGAAAAGAACAAAAGAAAAAAATGTAAAGTCTCAAGTTATGAAGCCTTGAACAGTCTCTACATAGTCTAGAGAGGTGCCAATAGCTGGATCACGCCCCTTAAACTCTCCAAATCCATGAATATTGACTCTTGTAAAAGTGCTCCTCTCGATATTGTAGTAGAAAACGTGGAAATGTTTTGATACTTTGTAAGGTGTAAACACAATCTCACCGGTACCAGTCATTCCAACAGTCTTGTATCTTTGTTTTTTGATTATATTGTCCCAAAAAGGTGGCAATACACATTCACGTTTGGACCATTTATGTTTTCCAGCATCTTCTAGAACCCACAAGACAATAAGTTTTTCATCACCCCTTTCTATATACTTTATTGCTCCTAATTTACCTTTGTTGTTGAAGAAAATCAATCGATAATCCCTAAAATAATAACTTAGCATGTCTTCAGCCATGTTGATAAGGCTGAATTTCTCAATCCTAAAGTCGAAGCAAACTATATTAAAGGAATAGGATCCTTCAAAATAAGCCTTGTAATACAAAAGGCCATTTATGCATATTCCTTCATCTGAAATACGAGGGGGAACTAATGGGTCTTGGACATTCCTCCATTTACGTTGACCAGTACCCAATGTCAAAACCTGATGAGTATTGGGTGTTCCATACCAGGTCATACACAATACTTTGGACTGTTTGCTGAATGGATCAAAGCCCAAATAGCTGTAGTCAATACCCGTCGCTTCAACTTTGGGTAAGGTTATGGACTCCCCTGTGGCGGGGTTAAAAATCACCCGCGCATTTGTTTTCCAATTCTGAAGAAAGACCAATCCACAATGCATACGTAACATTCCAGGCGGGAAATATTTGGGAAATGTCTTATAACGAGTGGCTACAAGAGAAGAGTTATCATTTGGATTTTGAGGTTGAGGTGAAGAGAAGACAACTAACTCGTTTTCGTGGATATGTAAACCATCTTTATAAACTGCGACGACAAAAAAGAGTCGTGGACGAGCTACAGACTTAGTGAGGAAGAGCTCCGTGAAATCAGGACGGCCAAGTATGGATTTCCAGAATTTGGATAAGCAACGAAACCTAGCTATAGACTTTCCTGGGACTCTCGAGTATATCAACAAGTATATCATCTGGGATTGGGTCTGAGTATTCTCTTACAGAGTTCAAAGAGTTTGTGATCAATAGATCCTTTACTTTCTTCTTTTCCTCCTCTTCAAGTCCCTTCTTCTTCCGTTCCTGTTGAAGTTTTCTCATCGGAGGTGAGATGTAAA
This sequence comes from Cardamine flexuosa, assembly GCA_963555745.1. Lineage (NCBI taxonomy): Eukaryota > Viridiplantae > Streptophyta > Magnoliopsida > Brassicales > Brassicaceae > Cardamine > Cardamine flexuosa. The sequence continues at coordinate 26,579,888 of OY743214.1, read as the reverse complement.
ACCGATTTTCGCCGCGGACCTGACGGTTAGTCGGTATTATTACCGGAAAAGTCGTCGTTCGTTCTTCTGTATCACCCAGTTTGAAAAAAGAGGAATGTTAGGGTTTTAGACTCTAAAAGAAATATTAGGGTTTTTTTTTTTTTTTGGATCCAAGAAAAAAAAGGTTTTACACTCAACCGACTTTTTGTAGTGCTATTAGGCCCAATGCTTAATCATAGCATAAAAAGTTATTTAAAACATTTGTAAACATAGTTTTTAAAGTTTAACTAGATTTCAACCCACGGTATACCGCATATCAATTGATTTCTAATAAATTTAAATTTAACATAAGTTTTTGTAATATGAATATTTAAGATTTTATAATAATTATAATATTTTCTGTTAATTTAAATTCTTCAATTTTGTTGTCTATTTGTTTTATATATTATATAGAGTTTATGAATTTGTTAGTTTAATAATCACATTGATTAATAAAATATTAGACGCATCCATACTATGATCACAAAAGAAACCTTTTTTAATATTCTCTTTCTTTAGTATATGTTCTAATTTTATACATAAACTTATTTATATTTTCAAATATTACATAAATTTTTTATATTTTAAAATATATCATATATTATATTTCATCAACTATATATATTTATTAATTTTTATATATATAAAATTTTTTAGTTTTATTAAAATTTGGTAATTTACACCGATCCATCAATTCGTGGATAAAATCTGATATATGCGCGGTCAACTATGCGCTTGTTTATGATACCCGCTTTTTTATGTGAATATAATTATATGTCTATATCCGTCTTATGTTGGATTTACTTGTATATATTTCGTATGTCACCGATCCGGTTGACTTTTCTACAAATGTGAGATATTGAACACACATTTTTTCCTTATTGATTGAGTTAATATATATCCGTTTATAAAAACTGAAATCACAACATATACATAAAAAATCCAAAATTTATTAATCATATGTAATAATTTAAAATAATGAAAATAATATCAAACAAAAAGGATAGGAGAATCATAATTAATACAACTAAAATTATAATATTAAATAAGAAAATGATTATAGAGAAATATTATATAAGGAAATAACTGTAAATAATTAATTAGTTAATAAGTATTTGGATCTAAGATTACGAGTCAGCTTCGTTGCTATTAGTAGTCTCAAAGGTTCCTGCTCCTCCAGGAGACCAAAAATCCTTTGTTCCCTAAGTAGTTCCCTAGCCTAGTATTCCTCTATCGGGGTGTTTGATAACATGATTTAAAAAAAAGTGTTTGGTAACCGGAGTTCCCAAACTTGTATTTCTTTTTTAATAGTATAAGATTAAAATGTTATTTTTTCACTTCAAATTTAGAGAGTACTAGGAAATAAGTACTTGGTGAAATGTTTAATACAAAAGTTTTGTTTGTACCGAATCTCGAATCTACTAAATCAATTAAGTTTTCACTGGTATGACTCTATCCATTACTTATTCTTAAGTTTATAACCAAACCCAATACAGTATATATTGTTAATGTAGTTACAATATACTTCTTAGAAATCCAAAAATTGTAACCTAAATTCGGATAAACCAGAAAGGAGAAAAACCAAGCCGACAAATATATCCGCATCTTCAATATACTGTACTCGAAATCCACTGTTGGGGTAATCATAGTATAATTGTTTTTTTTTATATAGTATAATTGTTTTTTTTTTTGGGTCATTTTTACCTAAATTTCATAGTCTTTTCGTTGTTGTAGATTTTAAAAGGTTAGAAGTTGAAAGGAAATATGTATTGAAAGTAGGAATGAGAAGAGCTCTCTCTGGTCATCTGTTACATAAATATATACAACACAAATGACATGCCCCATTGCTTTCGCTTATCCTATCTAAAAGCCTACAAAGCTCTAAAAAATTATAACAGTCCCATTGGTGGCTTAAAACCGTCTTGTCGGTTCAAAAACACAGAGGGTATAGAATTGCAGAAATCCCTAAAAATCTCTAAAATTATAATAGTCCTATTGGAGGCGAGCTAGTGATATTAACAAAGAGGGTATGACAACTGACAAGTCCAAAATCATAAAGCTCTAAAATCATAAGTCTCATTACCTAATGCTATACCAAACCATCGGTCCTTAAAGCTCTATAACTATAACAGTCTCATTGGTGTTGCCTAATGCTAAAGCTCTAAAAAACTATAACATGTCCCATTCCATTGGTGTTGTTGCCTAATGAAAACCGTTGTTTTTCCGGTTCGGAAACAAAGAGGGTATGAAAATAACCAAAGCTCCTAAAGCTCTAAGAAAATTATAATAATCCCAATGGTGTTGCCTAATGATATCAAAAACCTCACAAACAAAGAGGGTATGTGAATTACAAAAGTCCTTAAAGCTCTAAATTATAAAAGTCCCATTGGTGTTCCCTAAAGCTTAACATATACGCATGAAGGTGTTAAAGGAGTCTGATGGGAGTTGCTTAATGATAACATTAAACAAAATTCAAAGGGGAATAACAGAAGCGCCCCCCTAAAGTTCAAGCTTTAGAGTTCATGCATACCAATAGGCATGAATATGGGAGTTTCCTTAAAGTTGATTCTTTGGTTTCACAACAGGGAGGATATGTGAATTACAAAAAGTCTCTAAAATCCTTGACCTCATCATACACACAAACCAACGATGGCTAAAAACTGATTTGTCGATATCAAAACAAGAGTGAAAACATAACCTAAAAATAACTTAAACGAGAAGGACTAAATATAGACACTGATCAACTGAAGGAGGCAACCAGACAAGTTTTAAAACAAGAGTTGAAATCTTAAAAGACAAATCCCTCAGAAATAAGAATTCTTTACAATTGCAACAGTATAATAAGATTCAGCTATCCTTGAACACGCTTACAGAAAATTAAAATCCAAACAACCTTAAGAGGAACAATATCATAAGAGTTGAAAAAAAAAAAAAAGTCTCAAGTTATGAAGCCTTGAACAGTCTCTACATAGTCTAGAGAGGTGAAAATAACTGGATTACGCTCCTTAAACTCACCAAATCCATGAATATTGATTGACTCTTGTAAAAGTGCTCCTCTCGATATTGTAGTAGAAAACGTGGAAATGTTTTGATACTTTGTAAGGTGTAAACACAATGTCACCGGTACCAGTCATTCCAACAGTCTTGTATCTTTGTTTTTTGATTATATTGTCCCAAAAAGGTGGCAGTACACATTCACGTTTGGACCATTTATGTTTTCCAGCATCTTCTAGAACCCACAACGCAAGAAGTTCTTCATTACTCCCTTCTACATACCTTTTTGCACCTAATATACCTTTGTTGTTGAACAAAACCAATGTATAAAACCCAAACGCAGTGACCATGCCTTCATCCATGTTGATAAGGCTGAATTTTTCAAACCTAAAGTCGAAGCAAACTATCTTATAAGATCCTTCAAAATAAGCCTTGTAATACAAAACACCATCTATGCATATTCCTTCATCTGAAGTCTCATGGGGAACTAATGGGTCTTGGACAGTCCTCCATAAACATTTACAAGTCTGCAATGTCAAAACCCGATGATAACGTGACCAAGTCATACACAACACTTTAAATTGTTTGGTGATCGGATCAAAGCCCAAATAGCTGTTTCTAGTACCCTTTGGGTAAAGTTATGGACTCCCCCGTGGCGGGGTTACAAATAATCCGCGCTTTTCCTCCACATTTATGAAGAAAGACCAATCCACAGACCGGGGTACTGATTTCAAAGAATCTAGTTAGAAAATATTTGGGAAAAGCCTTATAGCGAGTGGCTACTACATGAAGAGAAGAGTTTTTATAATTTGGATTTTGAGGTGAAGAGAAGACCAATAACTCTTTATTTATGTTAACTTGGACGACGAAAAAGAGCCGTGGACGAGACTTGGTGAAGAATAGCTCCGTGAAATCAGGACGGCCAAGTATGGATCCCCAGAGTCTCTTTTTCTCCCGTTCCTGTTGAAGTTTTCTCATCGGAGGTGAGATGTAAAACCGATCCTCGCCGCGGACCTGACGGTTAGTCGATGAAAATTATTAAAGTCTTCGTTCTTCTGTATCACGCAGTTTGAAAAAACAAATGTTAGGGTTTTTGACTTTTCGTTGGTTAGTGCATGCAAAGATTCTAAATGGACTCTAGTAGGCCCAATGCTTAATCAAGTTCTTTAAAACATTTGTAAACTTATTTTTGAAAGTAAAATGTTATTTTCTCACTTCTAATTTAGGGTCTGCACTCTGCAGTTTCTTTCTACATTTGTTGTATTCTACCAAATCAAAGCATCATAGTTTCTAAAGGACCATTTTTTAAATAGGCCTTTTTCACAATTCTTATTCTAAAACGCTAGAATAAGAACAAAATCTTGTTTTCTTCATCACTTTGACTCAACGTTTTTAACCAGACCAGACCGGCTGGTCGGACCGGGAACTGGTGCCTAAACCGAATCCAAGTAGGGTCAAAAACTGGATGTGAGTAAAATTGGAAAATCCGTCTAAAACCTGGTAAAACCGGCGATCTGGATTAACATTAAATCTCGATTTACTTAAATTTAATTAATTTAATGAAAATTTTAAATTTTTAGAGTTTTTGTTTAACTTAAATGAAATCATTAAATGACAAGCTATTTAACTTTTAAACCTAACTGTCTATTTCTTTATTGTTATGTTTTTTTCCATTTTCCAATCAAGAAATACCAAAGGTTTTTAAACTATGTATATAGTCACTTTTCCAGTTTTTGTTTATTTTAAATGTTTTTGATTGACATGAAGAAAACAAATAAAAACACTAATTAGCTGTTAATAAAAAAACACTAATTATCCTTTTATAAGCAAACGAGAAGGTGTGTGTCACTTGAGTGCTTCACCATTATTTTTAATATATTTCTGATTTTTTCTAAGTTTTCTAGTTTGTGTTAGTGATTATATATATAATTTTCTTCATATATAGTTTTTTTTTTCAGTATAGTGGAGACAAATAATTCAAGCAACAAAAAAATACATAATGACACATTTTTTTCAACTTGTCTTTTGTTGTATATTTAGGATATTAAAATTATCTTTTGTTAATTTATACTTTAATTATCTTGTATATATAATATAGAATATTATATATATATATAATAAATAAATATATTAAAATCCGGTTTAACCAGTTTAACCAGCCATCCAGTAACAATGACAAGTCGATGTCCGATCCGGTTTGAAAAACATTATTTTTCCTATATTCAAACGAAGCCATTAGCCAAACACAATTTAAATTCTATAAATAGACGCACTAATAGTATTTTTCAGTTGCTACAACAATAACAAGAGAAATGAATGAAGTGAAGAGAATACATTTTAAAACTCACTTCGTCCTATATAGCTTATGCCTATAAAAACCAATGAAACAAAACTGATTCTTCAAACCTCAGTTTCAATGAAACAAAAATCCTTTTAGACAAGATCAGATGGCATCTCGCGGATTCGAATACCGTAATGCCTCTCAATATCTCGAAGATCCTTCATGTCTGCAGCTTTTACAAAGTTAATCGCAACACCTTCACGACCAAAACGACCAGCTCGTCCTATACGATGAATGTAAAGCTCCGAGCTATTCGGTATATCATAATTGATCACGTGAGAAACCTAAAAGTACATAACACATTTCTAACGTCAACATGAAAGGAGACATTGGTCGTTAAAAGAAACACAAAGAGAAGGAAGAGAAGAGATCATACAGTTTGAACATCGATCCCTCGTGCCCATACATCTGAGGCAATCAAAACACGGCTTTTAAAAGACCTAAACTGGTTCATAATTTCATCTCTTTCCTTTTGACGTTTGTCTCCATGCATTGATGAGACTACGAAATTGCTACTTCTCATCTTCTCAGTAAGCCAATCCACCTTTTATATATATATATATATAAACTCAGATCAAAGCTTTTAAAAATGAGAAACACAAAGAAACTGTATTATTATTATTATTATACCTTTTGTTTAGTGTTGCAGAAGATAATAGCTTGATTAATAATAAGCCTCCCATAAAGATCACAAAGAGTATCAAATTTCCACTCTTCTTTATCAACATTAACATAATATTGTTTGATTCCCTGAAAAATTAAACAAAAACAAAATTGTGATTTATTGCTTTACTCAATAAACTTAAAAAGCATAGTAATGGGCAGAAGAAGAAAACATACTTCAAGACTCAATTCGTCGCGTTTCACAAGTATCCTCACAGGATCTGTCATAAACTTGTTTGTCATCTCCAATATCTCTTGAGGAAGAGTAGCAGAAATCAAGCAAACCTGAATATCGTGTGGAAGCAATCTGTAAACATCGTAAATCTGGTCTTTCAAACCTCTACTCAGCATTTCATCTGATTCATCAAGAACCAAAAGTTTAACAGCTTTGGTTTGTAAGCTTCCTCTCTTTATCATATCGTAAACTCTACCAGGTGTTCCAGATACAGCGTGGACACCACGCTCCAGCTTCTTGATGTCGTCTCCGATGCTCTTACCACCAATGCAGGCATGCGCTTGAATATTAGTATGTGCCCCAATGGCTTGAATAGTCTTTTCTGTTTGTGAAGCTAACTCTCTTGATGGAGACAACACTAAGGCTTGAACCCTTGAGACCAAACAAAATTACCAATTTCATTAGTAAATCAAAGGAAAAAAAAGGCTTTCAAATCACAGACCATGTAAAACCAAGTCGATTAGAAAGCGGAAAAAAACAGATCTTGCAGCCTTAAAGTAAGAGGATTAGTAATCACAAAGCTAGCCTCATTAACTATGTAATACCAAATGGATTAGTAAAGCGTAAAACAGCATTAAGTAAGTGTTCATCATCCTATGTTACAAAGTAAAACCATTGACCATGTAATGCCAAGTCGATTAGTAAAGCATAAAAAAGAGATCTTGCAGCCTTACAGTAATTGAATTAGTAATCACAAAGCTAGCCTCATTAACTATGTAATACCAAATGAATTAGTACAGTGTAAAAACAGAAATTTCAGCCTTAAGTAAGTGTTCTTCATCCTAATTACAAAGCAAAATCAAAGACCATGTAAAACCAAGTCGATTAGAAAGTGTAAAAAACAGATTTTGCAGCCTTAAAGTAAGTGGATTAGTAATCACAAATCTAGCCTCATTAACTATGTAATACCAATTAGATTAGTAACCAAAACTTCAGCCTTAACTAAGTATTCTTCATCCTAATTACAAAGTAGAAACATTGACAAGCTAATGTAACACCAAGTCGATTAGTAAAGTCGTAAAAAACAGATCTTGCAGTCTTAAAAGTTCCACATCTTAATTACAGAGCAAGATCATTAATCATGTATCAAGAGGATAAGTACACCGGAGAAACATATTCTACAGCCTTAACTAAGTATTCTTCAACCTAATCACAAAGCAAAATCATTAATAATATAATTCTGATGAATTTACCCTTTTAAAAACAGAGATAAAGGTCTCAATTGCAGTGAAGCCCTAAATTGAAAATCTGAATAAAGGTTTCATTTTTATGCTTTCAATTTCAGGGGGAAAACAGAGACTTACTGTTTAGAGGAAGTGTTGACGATTTGGCAAACGGAGATAGCAATCATGGAGGTTTTACCAGTACCAGACTGAGCCTGAGCTATAACATCGCGTCCTTTGAGAATTGGCATCACAGCTCTCTGTTGAATCTCAGATGGTTTCTTGAAACCGTAATCGTAAACTCCGCGGAGAACTTTATTATTCATTCCCATGTCATCGAAACTCTTTATTAGTTTGATTCCTTTTGTTGTTTCGAAAACCAGATTCTCTTCATCTAAACCTTCGATTTTCCTATCGAATCCTTTAGCTGCCGCCATATTTCTCTGCTATGAATTTCTCTATCTCTCCTTCGGTTTCTGGGTAAAAGCAAGTCAGATAGATTTTTCTTATTGACAGGTTTAGGAGTTGTGAAGAGGAAAGAAAGAAAGTGTCGGGAGAGAAAAAAACAAAGGGTGTAGTTTTAGGTAGGGGTGGGCATTTCTGTTTACCTTCGGTTCCGTTTGGGTTCGGTTTGATTTGGTTAATTTGAGTTTAATAAAACTCTAATTAAACTTAACTAAAGATATTTTGGTTTGATTTGTCTTCAATTCGGTTTATTTTCGGTTTGGTTTGATTTTGGTTTGGTTTGGTTTTAATTTTTAGTTTGGTTTTAGTTCGCTTGAGAAAAATAAACCAATTACTAAAATTAAAATTGAATATATCAAAGTTCAAAAGTTTAAATTAAATAATTAAAACATTGTCAATGAATCATAAAAAATAAATTAACTAAATAAAAAACTAAACTAAAAGTACTAAAATTTAAAAGTAATATAATAAAAAAGAAAAAGAAGATATTTATTGAACTATTGAGAAGATCTAAATGAGGAGGACGAAAAAGTTATTTTGTTAGAAAAACATAGGTTGAAAAAGCCTAGGATTTAGGAAGTAATTTATAAGAAGTTTAAGGTTTAGAAAATAGTTTAAAAATATATATATGATAAATATTTTAAATATTTTAAATTATATAAATAAATAAGTATATTGGTTTACTGGTTTAGTCCGGTTTAAACCAAACCAAACCATTCGAATTATGGAAAAATATAACCGAACCGAACCATTCGGGTTATGGAAAAACATAACCAAATAGTTTGGATAGAGACTTTGGTTTGGTTCAATTTGGGTTGAGTTTGGTTTATTCGGTTCGGTTAGTTCGATTCGGTTAAAATGTCTACTTCTAGTTTTAGGGGTTTGACTTTATAAACGACGACGTTTTTTAAGACTATCAAATGTATAAAACAACGTAGTTTATCACTTGGAAAATCAAATGTATACGGCGTCGTTTTCTGGCTTGGAAAATCAAAATACAAACCAAAAGGTTCACAAAGGTGAGATTGATGTTTGATATTCTACTTGTTACTTGACTACCTTAAACAACATCCTTTAGATCAAACGTACTGCTGCAATTTTTCTCCTTTCTTTCAACCATGCCACATTTCTTTCTACCTGATTTATACGTGCCTCTATCGACGTTGCCAGCAACTTCAGATCTTCAAATCTCTTTTCAGTGGCCTCAATATCAACATCATCATCCTCACCAAAATTATCGTTTCTCTTATCTAGTTCCTCTAACTCCTCATTAGATTTCATAGATTCTTCACTTCTTTGCTCTATTTCTGGCGGTGGTACAGTTCCGTCTTCTTCATCTCTTATCAAATCAAGCTTTTGAAAAGGTTCCAAATCAATGTGATCTGTCTCAAATCTACTTTTTTTACCAAGAGGTTCAGAAGCATCTCCTCCACTATACTTCTTATGTAATCTCACTAATTGAGCAATGGAGAGGCTATCATCTTCATCATCATTGTCTGATGGAACCTGTTTCTGAAAATGACCCTTTGTACTCTCATGAGCTTTCTTCATGTACTTGCATCTCTTGTTTGTCGAATCCTCAGCTATATTCAGTCCATCATTGCTTCTTCTCTTCATCTTAAAAATGTTATCATCATCACCTATGATGGTTCTTGATTTCAGTGTTTCAGCTGATTCAACATCCCGCTTTGTAACACAAGATGCCACACAAATGGAAGGAATGTATAATGTCAAATCATCAATAGGCTTATTGTAATCATTCCTAGCTGTGTCCTTTGAGAGGTTGATCAAGTTAACAGGAGGACAAGGAACATCTTGAAGCATTCCAAACTGTGTAGCCACCCTATTAGGAAAGTAATGCTCCACACTGTCAATTCCTACAAGCTCACACACCTTGATGCATCGAGCAAAGGAGATAAAGTCATCATCAAGATTGGGATCAACAGGAATCCACATAGCTTTCTCAGGATAAAACTTAAGAAAGCCCCAGTTTTTCACTGTTTTTGTGTATGGACGCTACTCAAAACTTTCCATCTTCGACTTGTCCAGAATCTGCCACGCATTGCTAGTTGTCTGTTTCAGGTCAGACCAACGAGCAATTCTTGGCGCACCCTCTAGTAACGGTTAGGTTTAGGCTGGATCTCCCTGAATCTCTCCCATGTCCAAACCTGAACCAGCTTAAACAAGGCAGTGAGATCGATCCTAATAGGAGATGCGCTGAAAGCTGTAATGTGGGTTTTCAAGAGACTTAGCTCTGTGTACAAGTGTGCAAGAACAGCTGGAGCAAGAGCAATCTTAGTACCAATTGAAAGATGAACAGCAATTGGCAAAATAGCTTCATAGCAATGATAAAAGCGTGTTGGAAACACAAAGTAGCTAAGCCACAACACAAGGAAAGCCACATGTTCAAGCTCATCACCACTGTCCATGAATCTCTCCATCCATAATACTTGGGTTACGAACTTGACTTTACCTTTCTTAAGATTCAGCCTTTTTTTCTTCAGCTTCGCCATAATCTTCTCTCTTGAGCTATCCAGAGTCTCGAAAACAGGTGAACCCAAAACAGAGAAACCTAAAAGCATCATAACGTCTTCAAGTGTAATGGTTGTTTCACCCCAAGGGAAAACAAAGGTTTTAGTGTCATGACACCATTTCTCAGCAATACCCAGAACGAGATCTGTGTTTCTATGGATTCTGTAAGATGATGCCATAACTGCTTCAAAAATCCCAGCTTTTCTCCAAATGGGTTCGTGCAAAACAGCCATTTTTGTAGCCCAAGACTCGAACTTTTTGTGTGAAAACCTCCACCCAATGAAATAAACACTTAAAGACACAGTTTTTAAGTCAGGAGGAGAAGATGCTGAAGGGTTTTGAGGAGCTTCAGACCCATCAATGGAGGACGAGGTACTATGAAGTTTTAAAAGTTGGGATTTTTTTCTTCTGCTATGTGGACTGTTCTCACTGGGAAACACCATGATTCGTGTCTCTCTTCAACAAGATCTTCTTCGCTCACCAGTCTAGATTTCTCTATCTCTCTCGCTCCGTAAAATGATTCTCACTACTCTGTCTCTGTAAAATGCTCTTTGTGCCTTTTTGCAATTCCTCTTTTGTCCCTGTAACAAAATCCCCTTGAGCAACAAGTCTACTTTGTCGTGACTCGGAGCTACATGAAACGCAGAGAGAAAGATTTTAAGTCCTGGGCTTGTATGTCCACCTTGTTTTATATAATCTAACCAACTCACTTGGCCCATTCTGCAACTCCATAACCAAATTGTAGTATCTATCTCACAAAGAAGAAAACTTTCAGATTTTTGAACTCATAGATGAAGACGAAGTAAGTACAGTATGATGAGTTTTTCCAGTAAAATGAACAAAAAGTGTCGTTAAGGTTCTTAAGGAGAACTACGTCCTAAAGCAATCAATTCGGTTTAAGTTAACCAAAATCCCGTAACCCCGCCTATGGTCATCAAATTGTTTTGGGTAAATGTTTAATTTTATTATGTTTGAGATATTGTTACAGAAATATAATTTCCATTTGGAAAAAGATTCAAACGGTTTTGGGTAAGGGTAACCGAACAAACTGAACCGTAAATTGGTAATTCAGTTCAGTTTTACTTAAAAACTCGTATTGTTAGCATTTTAAAAATTATTTTGGTTTTGTTCCGTTTAAATTTTAAAATCATAAAACCGTAAAAGTTTTAAAATTTTATATATATGCTTAGATGCGTACTTATTTTACCTAATTCTTTTTTCTTAACTTAACAAAAGTAACTTAAAACGGTTGTATAAAAAAGATTAATAAAAGAACTCTAAGTATATATGCATCTTATATACTATAATTTAAGGTAATAGATGATTCAACTGTTTTTTATTAGAGTTTTATCAAATTATTTTTATAAGTCGCATTACTAAATTTAACTTCCATTATATTTAAATTTTCCAATAGAATTGATTTTGTTTTTTGATTTAAAAAAATAAAAGTACAGTTACAAATTCAACGTTTTGATTTTAAATTTTTAATTGATATTTTTTATAAAATCATGAAATTATCAACAAAAAGTTAAAAATCAAAACCAAAATAACATCAAACCAAGCAAATTAATTACGATTAAAATCGTAACTGGTTTAAGAATGAAATTAATCGGTTTTAACCGTAACTGGTTTTTAAATAAAAACTAAACCATATTTTAATCGGTTTTTAAATGGTTTCATTTTTTATAAAATTAAAAAAAACTGTAAAACCCAAAAATCCAAACCTTAAATCGGAATGCCCAACCCTTGTCTTTTGGGTGTTTTCAAATTTATAGTTTCTTAAGCATGGTAGGGAATTACCAAATGAAATTAATTGACCAAACAGAAACTGATCGTTGATCTGGTGTTTTCAACTAGTAGAAGAAGAATTAGCGAAGGAAGAACTCAGATCGTTGATCTGGTGGTAGCGCCCCCACCTGATTTATAGTAGTCTAGCTGATCGTAGCCGTCGAATTGGGATTATAGATTTAATCTTAAACTTTCGAACATAAAATTTGAAGTTACATAAATACCCTTTTCTACCTGAGACAAAAGTTTATTATGAATAAAGTCTCAACGTTCGTTTATTTCATCAAATCAGCCGCATATTTTCTCAACTCTCTTCTTCTATCTTCTTGTTCAATCTTCTGTTATTTCTCTGTTTATTAGGCCAGATCTAACGCATTTTTTGTTTAATGTCTTTCACGAATCTCTCTCGCTCTCTAATTTTGAATCACAAGGGTTTTGTGTTTTCATCGGTTTTACTTTTGCGATTATAAATTTCTTTGATTGAAAAACTCCCTTTTCTGATTTCTAAGTTTCCGTAAATCCAAAATCCCTCTTTCATTGTGTTCTTTATCTTAGGGTTTTCAATGTCAAAGCTTTTTACGTCTGATCTTTCAAATTAGGGTTTCAAATAAAAACCCCTTTTTAAAAATCTGTGATTTCTTCGGTTTGAGAGGGTTTTCGTTTCGTTTCGTAGATTCAGAACCTTGTTTTTGTTTCATAATAAAGATCAATTTTAAAGTTTGCAAATCAAAAAATCATATTTTGTCGTTGTATTCTTATATCTCACGACAAAAGTTGTTTTTGTCTTTTACAATTTTACGTTTCTTGTTATCAAATTAGGTTTTCTTATTATTTTGGCTTTTGCAAATCAAAAGCCCTCTTTCAAATTTCAGATTTCTTCTTCTTTCATAGTAAAGTTTATCAAGAAACGAAAGCTCTTATTGTTTTCAAATCTGTTTTGTTTTAAAAGTATAAGATTTGATTAAAACCCAAAAGAAAGGGACTGCAACACATATTGTTGTTTGTCCGGTTTCTAACTTGGGAAAATTGTCCCTTTGTGGTCCGATGTTGCCTAAGTAATCACATTATGTCCCAAATTCTGTATCTTGTTGAGCTGGGCAACTTGATATATAACCTTCATTAGACTTCGTGTCTGATGATTGGAAAATTCAATGGTCTGCAAACTCTATAGAGAATCTTGTTGAGCTGGGCAACTTGATGTATATAAACTTCATTAGACTTTGTGTCTAATGATGGGAAATTCAATGATCTGCAAAATTCTATAGAGAATCTTGTTGAGCTGGGCAACTTGATTTATACAAACTTCAATTTCTGCTTAAGACATTGTGTCTAGTAGATTGGGAAATTCAAAGATCTGCGTAAACTCTAAGCACAATATCTTGTTGAGCTGGGACAACTTGATATTATATTGAATGTAGAATAAATGTCTAATGATTTAAGGCCTTACTAATTGGTGTTCAGAGTATCATAATTCAAGTTTCTGCAGATACTCTATTTTGTTGTGCTGGGACAACATGATATATATATAACAGTCTGCTTAAAGATCTCTTACTGAAATGGGATATAGCAAGACATCATTCAATAATCTGCTAATTGATATAGGAGAACAAAAAAGAAGAAGAAGTATTCTTGGTAAGACTTGTGAATGATGTTTCTAAGATTGGAAAACTCACTTGTCTGATAAAACTCTCTTTGTTGTGCTGGGGCAACATGAACACATAGTCAATGTTCTGCATATGATGGAAACTAAATTTGATTAGGAAATTCAATACTCTGCATGAACTCTGGAACATGATGATGAGGATCAATATTCTGCAAACTAATGGAAGAGTCAATGTCCCATTGAGAAATTCAATTATCTGCTAAAAGTTGCAGCCTAAAACTCTAAGACAAAGATTCATTAATAGGACTTGTCGAAAGATACCATAAAATTGTATATTCAATTCTCTGCATTATTTCTCGCAATCCAAGCATGATGATGTATATAATCAGTCAAGATTAGCTGAATGTACTAAATCATATACTCTGCTGTGTCTGGAAAAATATGAGTAGAATATGCAAATCTACACGGCTCTGCATGATACAAGAATCTGACATCTTGGCCAGGAGGTAAGTATTTCATCTTCAACTCGTCTGTGTAGTTGTTAATCATGTTAGGTACATCAAAGTTCAAACCAGTGTTAGTGTTAGATTTTGACATTGGTATATCAACAATGGTAAGTTCACTTTTGTTTTGTTTTAGTTTTATGTACTTGTCTTGCAAATGCAGTTGTTAAGTCATTGAAGAATAAATCAATTTACGTTTTTTCCACTGTGTCCTGACTACATTTTTGGTGATTGATTCTTAACAGGGAGACCGATGTATTGCAGATTAGATTTTCTCACTTTTTATCAGGTAAATTTCAGCTTCATGATATGTCTCAGGTTTGACTTCTCTATCTCGCTCTCTCCCATAATTTTTGTTATTAGATGTGTCTGAATTTATGTAGTTGAATTCTATATCTGCTTGAGTTATAGGAGGAATAATCTCATATTTGATGAAAAATTTGCCTCTTTGTCTCTATTTCTGAAATTTATACTATTGGTTGTTGGTTGCATTTAAGTTTTTTTTTGTAGTTGTAGCACGAGTTTGTTCGTCCAATGTTTTTGTCAAAGACCAAATTAAATGAATTTTTTTTTTATTGGGTTTTTATTTGCTTGGAGAAAGTCATATGAAGACATGTGGATTCATACACACTCTTCATATATACTAAAGCGGTACTACTAAGGAATTATATAGCTCATGAATGTTCAGCATCTAATTATATAGCTCTTAATATGTGTTTACATCTTATAGTTTTGTTTACATGTGTGTCTAATTCTTTACCTGAAAATGGAGCTATCATAGGAATTCAACAACCTTTTTTTGAGTTTGTGATTCATAGACCTTTTAATGCAAGCTGCAAAGTTGTAGTTAAATTGCAGGATTTAAATGGTTATCCAGGGAAATCTAAGTGTTTTTCCAAAACCAAAGGTATTTCCTAATTCCTAGAACAAAAATACATACTTGTATTAAAGTTTTAAACCTTCGATCTTTTGATACAGAGCATAACTATATTGATTAGTTTATTAGTGATATAGAAGCTTTTTCTCAGGTACAGGTATGAGGTATGCCTTTTTTTTTTTTTTTTTGAATTTTGAGTTGGTTAGAACATTATATTATTTGTCTGTTTATTATTAGATAAAAAGCCAACACAAATTTAAGCTCTGTCTGAATATATCTGTGAGATACCAAAACTTATTTTTATTGATCATCGTGATTTCTTCATCCATAGCATGTCTCCAGTCTTGGTCGTTGACAACTTCTTTCAAACATAACCCTTCAAAAGGATATTTTTTTTTTTTCTCTGCAGTAACTTCTTGTAAGAATTTTCTGTAGAATCATTGTCCTCTAGCTCTCTTACTGGAATTCTCTTCAACTATCGCATTGTGCATCTTTATTTCTGGCTTTACTTTATCGTGAGAAATCTTGTCTTGAGCATCTGCATTTTCTTTTATTATTCTTGGTGATTCGTCACTCTCTGTCTTGATTTTGTTTTTCAGTCGTGGTGTTTCACTTTCTCTGATTTCTTGTGATGTAATGGTTGAACTTACTGCTTTATCCTTTGAGTATTGAGATTTTCGAACTGTTGTTAGGCATGCTTTAGACTATTTTCTGGCTCTTTCTCAGTGATTGACCAGCACAGTGAATAGATAGTTCCACTTATAGGAGCTTCATTGATCTTGTTGTAATCTTTGTCCATTATGATGCCCTTTTCAATATCAAATAAAACCCTTATACCCAGTCCTTACTAGCTGCCCAACAGTAAGTAAATTTCTTGTGATCTTTGGAACAAGCAATACATTGCTTATGGTACATGACTTGCTGAAAACGATCTCTCTTCCATTTTAACATCTTCTGTGTGTACATAATAAGCTTGTTGAGTTTTTCTCATTGGACACTCTCTAGATATGTATCCAACTTCTCCACAGTTAAAGCATTCTATTTGTGATTTTGGCTGTATGTTTTGATCATCGTTGGATTTCTTGTTCTGGAAATAGCTAACAGCTTCATAGTGATTCTTTTGTGATCCTCGAAAGTTTCTCTGAATAGGAATCTTGCATAAAATGCTCCTTCTTCGGAATTGTTTTCATCTCTTATCTTCTAGTCTATTTGCCTGCATCTGTAGTGCATTTAACAGTTCTGGCAGCAGAACTGAAGCTTTTTCTTAGGTACATGTATGAGGTATGCCCTTATCTTTTGATTTTGAATTTTGAGTTTGTTGGACATTATATTATTTGTCTGTTTATGATTACATAAAAAGCCAACACATGAACACAAATATAATTTGTTATCACAAAAGCAAACACATGGACACAAATATAAATTGATAATATTGTTTGTTTATGATTATCTAAAACTAAAAACAAACACATGGACACAAATAAAAAATGTTCTCACAAACGTAAACACGTATATTTAATATACTAAACACAACACACATAACACAAACAAGAATCTAATAAAAAAAATTAACGCAACACAAAGTTCACAATACAATGTCCAAGTCATGACACAAATACAAATATACCATGAACACAGATATATAAAAAATTCTGTGTAAAATACAAATTTGACTACCATGGCTTTTGTAGTTGTGTCACCACACAAAAATTAATAATAATACAAATTTGACTGCATGGCAAACATAAATACGAACATAAAACATCGAAAGAATATTGAACCAAGTATATATACATACTAGTTTAGTTCAACCAAATAATTTAAACTTCTTTCTAACTTTTTAATTAACAAATATACTACTACAGTATTATCCAAAAAGTTTTATAAAATAATATATTAAAAATAAAATATTTAATTTTGTTTTAAAAAATATTCACCTAAATTATCTAAATCGAATTGAAAGTTTTAGTTTGAGAGAGATATACAAAAAAGTATATCTTAAAGTACTCAAACTCATAAAAAATTTTAGTACCAAAATACTTGAAATGTGCTAAAATACCCAAAATACCAAAAACATATATGTTTTTTAATGGGAAAAATGTCAAAAAAATCATGAATTTTACAAAAGTGGACGAAAAAAGCATGAACTTTCAAAATATCATTTAAATCATAAAGTTTAGTTTGATTTTTAGATAAAATAGCTAAGTTTCGTTTATTTGGCCATTTAGGGCATGCCGTTAACAAATCACTATTTACGGTTAACATACCGTTAATATACTCTGTTAAATCAAAACGACGTTTTTTTGGTAAAAAAAGAAAAAATTAAATTCAACAGGTTTCAAACTGCTGACCTATGAACACATGAGGAACACTCAACCACTGAACCATGATACAATATTAGTAATATTACAACATCGCCTATATATATACATATGTGGATTCAAATATTTACATTTTAGATTTAAAGCATCGACTTTCAAAATATTCATCTATTTTGAATAAAGAATATTTATTTTGAAATGTTTATTTTAGACTAAAATATACACATTTATATAATAACATTTTTTTTGGTTTTGTTAATTTATTTTTTTGTTGATGGAGATCTTATATAACCAACTAAAACAAAAAAAGTGGATTAATAAAAAAATATTAATTATATGTTCTCATATATATATATATATACATTTTTCCAAATACATATATACAATTAAATAAAAATAACAAAACTAATAATGACTATCGAGTCATAATAATTTATTTTTGGTTTGTTATAAAAATTGTTTTTGGTGGAAATTTTGTTAAAATTATAAAACAAAAAAAATGTTGATTAATTAAAACAATGTTAACTATATATATATATATATATATATATATATATAAATATTCACAATTAATTAAAAATAACAAAAATTAATATTTGGAAATATATATATATATGAGAATATATAATTAATATTTTTTAATTAACCCACTTTTTTACTTTTTTATTTTAATTGGTTGCGAATATATATATATATAAGATCTCCACCAACAAAAAAATAAATTAACAAAACCAAAACAAAATGTTATTATATAAATGTGTATATTTTAATCCAAAAGAAATATTTTTATTCAAAATAAATGAATATTTTGAAAGTCTATGCTTTAAATATAAAAATGTAAATATTTGAATCCACATATGTATTTATACTTGCGATGTTGAAATATTTTATTAATATTGTATCGTGACTCAGTGGTTGAGTGTTCCTTATGTATTCATGGGTCAGCAGTTCGAAACCTGTTGACTGTTTTGATTTTAACAAAGGATATTAATGGCATGTTAACTGTCGATCGTGATTTGTTAATGAAAAGTTAACGGCATGCCCTAAAATGGTCAAGTCAACGAAACTTAGCTATTTTATCTAAAATTCAAATCAAGCTTTATGATTTAAATGATATTTTGAAAATTCATGCTTTTTTCGTCCATTTTTGTAAAGTTCGTGTTTTTCTTTTACATTTCCCCCATTTTTTAATGTATTATATTTTGGATATTCGAGTACCTGATCGGGTAGGTACGAGTACATGATCGGTATGTATGGGCATTCGAGTATTCAAGTCTTTTGGGTAGAGAAGTTTTAGACCCGTATAGATACTCACATAGTTTTGGATCGGATTTGGGTCTAAAATATTATTACCTATAAAAACCCAAAAAATATTGGAAGCACACTTTTTCATGTCTTATAAGCTATTTCTTTCACAAATAACATATATAAAAATAAATATAAAAAAACTTAATATTATTATTTGAAATCTATCTTATCATAATCTAGTTAACCAACTTGGACAAGTGTTAATGTCACATTTTTATTCTGAATAAGTTTACAGTAACAACACTAATAAAAACCCATAGATCATTAGTAACTTAATATATTTGTTTTCATCAAATAACATTACCACATTAAGTTTTTTTCAATAATTCAAACATAATGATCCAAATCAACTCATTATCATGACACCTGTACGAGCCACAACCAAGACTAAACGATTGATTACCCACCATTTGAGTGTAATGCCCACAAATTTCTTTACATTTGTTGGTGGCATGATTTTAGTTTGGCTTCTCCGTTAACCAATATTTTGCCGCGATAGGACCACTCATTTGGTATGGTTTCATACAAGCTTCTTCCAAGCCCAAAACATTCTCAACACATATCCACTTGAAGTCATATAGGTTATATCAAATTTTACACTGCCGTGCCTAAACATTACAAATTGAAAATCATAGAATTCAGAACAATTGGCTTAGGGCCTCTAGGCTTTCAATGGCTTTCTCAATTGGATACATTTGCTTTGTGTATATTGCAGTGCTCTCATGACTTGTTTCTACCTTATACAAGATCACAACACAAAGCTGAATGATGATTATGCACTCTGGTTTTTTAATGGAATGAGTATATGATCTCCTCCATTGTTAAAATAAGGTATCTGAACTTGTCCATGTAAAAATCTGAATTATTAGCTCATAGCCGAGTTCAAAACATACTAAGCATGAAAAACCAAAAGATCAGAAAGGTGAGATTCATCTTTGATATTTTACTTGCATTTTACGTCTCCCTTCCTCTATCTACATCAAACGAGCTTCTGTTTTATGGCTCTCCTTTCTTTCAACCATGCCACATTTCTTTCTGTCTGATTAATACGCTCTTCTATCGATGATGCCAGCAACTTCAGATCTTCAAATCTCTTTTCAGTGGCCTCAATATCAACATCATCATCCTCACCAAAATTCTCGTTTCCCTTATCTACTTCCTCTGACTCCTCATTGGACTTCATAGTCTCTTCACTTCCAAGACCATCATCACCAAATTCCTCTTTTATCTTTCCTAAAGCCCCCAACTTCTCATTGGATTTTATAGTTTCTTCACCTCCGAGGCCATCATCATGAAGCAAAAAGTCATGTCCCTGACTTCCATCCTCTACCTCGATGTGAACGTTTGACTCATTAGATGGATTCAGACCCATACTCTCATATGCTCCTTCATTCCTTTGCTCTATTTCTGGCGGTGATACAGTTTCCTCATTGTTATCTGCCTCAGGTCTACTCTTTTTACCAAGCGGTTCAGAAGCATCTCCTCCACTATTCATGACATCACTACACTTCTTCTTACGAAGTCTCACTGATTGAGCAACGGATAGGCTATCATCTTCATCATCATCATTGTCTGACTGGACCGGTTTCTGTGAATGACCCATTGTACTACTCTCATCATTCTCATGAGCTTGCTTGCATCTCTTGTTACTCGAATCCTCAGCTATATCCAGTCCATCCTTGCTTCTTCTCTTCATCTTAGAGCCTGAAGGAACAAAATTATTATCATCATCACCTATGATGGTTCTTGATTTTAATGTTTCAGCAGATACAACATCCCGCTTCGTCCACCATTCACAGAACATTGGGGTAACACAAGGTGTTGCATAAATGGAAGGAATGTATAATGTCAAATCATCAATAGGCTTATTGTAATCACTCCAAGCTGCCTCCTTAGAGAGGTTGTTCCGGTTAACAGGAGGACAAGAAACATCTTGAAGCATTCCAAACTGTGAAGCTACCCGATTGGGAAAGTAATGCTCCACACTTTCAATACCTACAAGCTCAGACACCTTTATGAATCGAGCAAAGGAGATAAAGTCATCATCAAGACTGGGATCAACAGGAACCCACATTGCTTTCTCAGGGTAAAACTTAGGAAAGTCCCAGTTTTTCAAAGTTTTTGTGTATGGACGCCACTCAAAACTGTCCATCTTCGACTTGTCCAGAATCTGTCTCACAATGCTAGTTGTCTGTTTCAGGTCAGACCAACGAGAAATTCTTGGCTTACCCTCTAGCAACAGATTAGGTTTTGGCTGTAGTTTCCTGAATCTCTCCCATGTCCAAACTTGGACCAGCTTAAACAATCCACTCAGCTCAAGTTTGACATTAATAGGCGATGATTCGTTGAAAGCTTTCAAGAGACTTAGATCTGCGTACAAGTGTGCAAGAACAGCTGGAGCAAGAGCAATCTTAGTACCTATTGAAAGATGAACAGCAATTGGCAAAATAGCTTCATCGATATAATAAAAGCGTGATGGAAACACAAAGTAGCTAAGCCACAACACAAGAAAACCCACATGCTCAAACTCATCACCACTGTCCATGAATCTATTCATCCATAATACTTGGGTTACAAAGTTTCTATCTTTCTTAAGATTCAACCATTTTTGCTTCAGCTTCGCTATAATCTTCTCTCCTGAGCTATCCAGAGTAGCAAAAACCGGTGAACCCAAAACAGAGAAACCTAAAAGCATCTTAACATCTTCAAGTGTAATGGTTGTTTCACCCCAAGGGAAAACGAAGGTTTTGGTTTCAGGACACCATTTCTCAACAATACCCAGAACCAGTTCTGTGTTCCTAGGGATTCTGTGAGTGGATGCCATAACCGCTTCAAAAATCCCAGCTTTTCTCCAAATGGGTTCGTGCAAAGCAGACATTTTTGTAGCCCAAGACTTGAACTTTATGTTTGCAATCCTCCACCCATTAAAGGTAACATTGAAAGAAAGAGTCTTTAAGTCAGGAGGAGAAGGATTTTGAGAAGCTTCAGACCTATCAATGGAGGAGGACAAGGTAAGATGAGGTTTCAAAAGTTGGTTTTTTTTGCTGCTGCTTAGTGGACTGTGTTCAATGGGAAACACCATCCTTCTTGTCTCTCTTCAACAAGATCTTCGCTCGGCTTGGAGATGGAGAGGAAGAAGAAGAAAGTGACAGCTCTCAAATTTTGAACTCATAAATGAAAGAAGGATGATGATGTGTTTCCAGGAAAAGAACAAAAACTGTGGTTTAAGCCTTTAAAGAGGTCCTTAATGATAATTTTACTTCTGTCCAAAAGCAATCAAATTGGTTAACCAAACCAATTCCGAGAAAAAATAGTTATGTGTTAACCAATTTCCGGTAACCAAGTTTGAAGGGTCATCAACATTTAGCTATGTTTTAAGTAAATGTTTAATTTTTTTTATTATGTTTGAGAAAATAATACCAAACATTTGAGGTTTCTTATTTGTTTTAAACTGTTTTTGCAGGTGACTGCAGGAATGGGACAGTTTCTTCTTTCAGGTAACTGAAAAGATTCCACAATTGAGGTCTAAACATAAAAATAATATTTATCTTGTCAAACTATTTTAAGAATCAAATTATTTTAAGTGTTTTTGTCAAATTATTTTAAATGCTTTTACTTTTTACCGTTTATCTTGTGTCTAGTCAGCCTGATCACTTTTACTGTTTTACACATAGGCAATATTATGTATGTGTGTCAAACTAAAGAATATGAAAAACAAAATTATTTAATAGTACGTATTCTTTTTGTACGTCAAAACTTTATTCAGTATTGATTTGTGTCCTCTTTTCATTGGAAGCCAAAAATAAATTTTTACACCCAAGAATATTTGTCTTGAGAAGAAATATGTATGTGATTTTTTAAGTTTGAAACTTTAAATCTATGTAATCATAATTGGGTGTGATTTGTGCCTGAGATGTGATTGATGGATATTAATGGATGCTTGCATACATGATGTGATGTAGAGAAACAAAATATAATTGGTGATTAGTCAATAACCATTGAATTTCGAAACACAGCACAAGAAAAGACGTGTTCAAATTTATTTATTGATGATTTAGATAGATGAATAATATAGGAATATCAATAAAATAATAAAAAAAACCAACAAAGAATATGAAATCCAAAAACATATAAGTAAAAGCAACATGACATAAAATCAATGATTAATTAATCCATAATCAAAGAATATGGAAGATTGAGAAGAATGAATTTGTTGTTTAAGTGATCCCAGTAGAGCTTGAGAACTTGGCCTTCTTTAAGATCTAAGGAATACTTCATAGCATTCCAACCAGCCCCGAAATAATATTTGGCATTGTCAATACATTTGAGTGTAACTGTGTACACATCGTTTTCAACTAGGTCGTGGACTTGCACTTCAACACCGTTTGGCAAACTCGGATCTGTAACGTCTTTCATCTTCGTGAGAACGGACCTCACTTGTGCTTTCGGTAATATAATATTACCATTAACATCAGTCTTTGATAGCTCTTTTGATATGATCATAGCCGGGTATATAGCAAAGTCGGAATAACTCATCTTGCTTAACTTTTTTTCACTCAAGATCGATGCTTTTGAAAGTATAGGTTGTGTATAATTTGTCTGTGTTCTTAGATGCAAACATATATAAATATATATATATATATGTGAGGCTTAACCTAAGAAGAAAGGATGAATACAAGAGAAAATTGGAACTCTTCTGTTAACAAAATGAAAAATTGTCTAAATAGTAATGCACCAAATTGTAATATTAATGAAAACAAAATGGAATTTGTCTGAATATTAATGTAAACAAAATGGAAATTAACAAAAAAAAATGGAGATTATCTAAATATTACTGCACCAAAATTTAATATTCATATAAAACAATTGGAAATTAACGGAAAAAACAAAAACAAATATAATGGAAATTATCTTACCAATGTAACTCTTGCCTCTTTTAATATTAATTTTATAAAAACAAAATGTTAATTGTGTAAATCTCTAGTAGTTTTCCTGACTCTCGAAATGGTAATGGGAGGCATTGTAACTTGGGAAGAAAGTTATTGATTTGATTTTTTTTCCCCTCATATGTCATTTTCTCCCTGTTCATATGATCTTTGAATTATAAACTAGAGACAGCAGAAAATGTATTTGCTCTCATTACCTATCTTATATTGTATCCATGAATCTCTTTAACACATCCATTTTTTTGTTTTTGGTTATTTCACATGATGGAATCTCTCATTAAGATAACTCTGATCTGCTACACACATGCAAGAAGCTATTACCTCATAACTTTTCAAAAGATACAGATGATACAATTTAAGCAAAGCCTATCTTCAAAAGATACTAAAGCCAAAAAGACCATAAAGTTGAGATTGATCTTTGATATTCTACTGGTACTTGCATTACTCTAGACAACATCCTTTAGATCAAACGAGCTGCTGCTAATTTTCTCTGTTTTATGGCTCTTCTTTCTTTCAACCATGCCACATTTCTTTCTACCCGATTAATACGCTCCTCTATCGACAATGCCAGCAAATCCAGATCTTGAAATCTCCTTTCACGGGAAGCATTACCAACATCTTCCTCACCATAACCAACGTTTCTCTTCTCTGGATTCTCTAACTGCTCATTGGGTTTCATAGTTTCTTCACTCCCAAGTACATTATGATCATGAACCAAACAATCTTTTCCTTGAATGTTTGACTCATCTAATGGACACACACACTTATAAGCTTGGCTTCTTTCATCTCCATTAGCATCTCCACAAGCAATGTTCTGATGAGCGCTTGATTCATTCTTGTCTGCCTTCAATACTAGCTCATCTAACACAAGCCTTTTTTGGATCAAACTGTTGTCATCAACATCATCTTCCTTCATAGCTTCACTACACAAGTTCTCATCTGATCTCTCGTTTTCTCTAGTTATGACACCATCTTCTTGGAGCAAACACTTTGGTTCCTTACAGCCATCATCAATCATATCTGTATGCCTTGTCTCTAGTGGTGACACAACCATGTCAACGACTTCTTGATTAGCACCAAGAGGAGAATCTGAAGAGTTGTTTTCATCAGAAGAAACCAAAACCATATTACTCTTCTCTGTTTTGCTTCCAGCTTCTTCTCCATCATTCTCTTCGCTCATTTGCTCTATTACTAGTGGACCTACAGTTTCATCATCATCGCTCATTTGAAAAGTTCTTGAATCATTGTTATCTTCCTCAACTCTACTTCTCTTTCCGAGTGTTTCAGATACATCTCCTTCAATGGCAATGTTATCATTACAATTCTCATCATCCTCCCGAGCTAGCTTGAGTCTCTTGTTTTTCAAACACTCACTTGTCCTCTTCTTTAACTCCTTCCGAAACAATTGACCAAGTGGCAGTTCAGGTGAAGCTGAACCATTACCATTACCATGCCTTGTCTCTAGTGATGACACAACAATGTCAACAGACCTTTGAAAAGTTCTTGAATCATTGTTATCTTCCTCAAGTCTACTCTTTCTAAGTGTTTCGGATACATCTCCTCCAATTTTCTCACTAGATCCGTTCCTCTCAGCAGTGGAAATATTATCATTACAATTTTCATTATCTTCCCGAGCTAGCTTGCGTCTCTTGTTTCTCAAACACTCACTTGTCCTCTTCATTAACTCCTTTCGAAACAATTGACCAAGCGGCAGTTCAGTTGAAGCCGTTCCATCACTAATCTTGAGTCTCAGCTTTTTTGCTGTTCGACGAGTCCTACATCTTCTGCTTTTTGCAAGAAACCCCTCTCCCAACTTCTTAACCACTTGACTCAATGGAATAACCTTAGGAGAACCATGAAGCTCTGAAACTGATTTCAGCCACCAGTCTCGGTATCTTGCAGTAACAGAAGCTGTAGCGAGACGAGAAGGCATGTACAACTTTAAACCATCAAGACACTTATTATAATGATTCCACGCACCCTCTTCCGAGAAGTTTCCATGATAAGCAACCAAACCAGGAAGATCTTGATCCAGCCCGAACTGCCTCGCCACTCGATTAGGATAGTAATCCTCAACAAAACCAATCCCAACAAGCTTAGAACTCCTCACACAACGAGCAAAGGAAACAAACTCATCTTCAAGATTGTCATCAACAGTCACCCACACAGCTTCTTCAACATAAAACCGAAGAGGATTCCAATTATTTAAAGGCTTTGTATAAGGACGACACTCAAAATCATCAAAACTCAAACTCACATTCTCAGTTCTTTGTCCCACACCACCCCACCGAGAAATTCTTGGTTCTCCTTCAGGTATCTCTTTAGAATCTCGTCTCAAACTCTTAAACCTCTCCCACGCCCAAACTTGGACTAACTTAAACAGAGACTGAAGACTAAGACGTTGAGTGGACTCAGCTCTCGAAACTTCACCCAAATCTTGGTATAGACTAGCGAGAACAGGAATGGCAAGAGCAATCCTTTCACCTCTAGCTAAACGAACAGCAACTGCCAGATTCTTTGTAGAAATTGAAGGTTTTTGCTTATTAGGAAAAACGAAATGTGAAAGCCACAGTGCAAGAAAAGCTTCATGTTCCATCTGGTCACCTCTACCTAAGAATCTCGAAATCCATAAGCTTTCACTCACGCGAAAATCCCTCCCCGCATTCATAGTCTCTATTCTTGCTTTCTTCAGATTCTCCACGGAATCTCTCATCTCTGAGGTTTCTAAAGGGGCGAAAACTGAAGAACCCAAAACAGAAAACCCTAGAAGAACCATTACATCCTCAAGCGTTACCGTTGCTTCACCCCAAGGAAAGATGAAAGATTTGGTTTCAGGACACCATTTCTTAGCAATGGAGAGAATCAAGGACGAGTTTTTCTTGATATCGTAAGTCGATGCTTTGATTGCTTCATAAATTCCAGATTTTTTCCAAGTTGGTGAGTGTAAAGCTTCCATTTTTGTAAGCCAAGATAAGAATTGAGGCTTAGGAGACCAAAACCCAGAGAAGCAAATCCGAGAAGACAATTGTTTGAGTTCCGATGATGAAGAAGAAACAGAGAGACGTCGATCACCAGTGGGAATCTGAGCTAAAGAGTCGTCATCGATGGAGGTAACAAAGGGCTTTAAAAAATGGGGTTTTCTCAAGCAATGGGCTTTATTAGAAGAAACCATGACTTCTTCTCTCTCTTCAATGAGAAGATTCTTCGTATTCTCAGAGGGGGGTGATGATGATGAAGATGCTTTCTCCATTTTCTCAAGTCGATGGAGAAGAAGAAGAAGCAAAAGGATTTAAACAAAAACTAGGGATTTTGAAATTCAAAAAAAATGAGACTTGACGGATCAGTGCTGTAAATAGTGTTGAAGAAACGCGGAGAGATGATGGAAGAGACTATACGAAATAGTGCTTTATATGGCAAACTCACTAGATTTGCTAATTTTAATTTTCATAAAATTTAATGTCAAGCGTGTCTGAGAATTTATATAGTTTTGGAATTTTTTATTTATTCTTACTTGTTCCTCTCTTTGCTAGAAGAAAATTTTCTCCAACAAGTTTCGGAAAAATAAAAATAAAAAGAACTTCAAAACATAATAATAATACCACAAAATTAGTTTCAAATTCTTTTAAACAATTTGACAGGGAAAAAAAAAAAACATGTTTCGTAATTCGTAGAACAGAATTATCTTGTGATTAAATCCTAATTTGACACTCAGAAGTCAGAACTCAAGTACATTGTATAACCAAAATCCTGCATAATTTGTGGGAAATTCTCCACGAATCAACATCCAGATACATACAACATAATACAAAAAACGAATCAAATGAGACACAATTCAATAACACTTAAAAGAAAGGAGAAAAACCTCTAGAAGAAACCATTATTTCCTTCTACAATACGGTAATTTGGATCTTCCATAGTTTCTTCAGCAACAAAACCACCACCACGTCCATTGTTACCACTCAAAACAACCACACTGCCTTCGGCATCAACATCAACAATCACAGAATCTCCTTCTTTGATGTCCCCTGAAAGCTTCTTCTCTGCTATACTACTATCCTCCAAAAGCCTTGTGATCGCTCGTCTAAACGGCCTTAATTTTTTTCCCCTTAATTGTTTTAGGAACATCACCAATAGCAAATTCGTTGCGCGAGAGTCCTTCAGCTATTGCTGTCTTACCAACTCCAGGTTCTCTCTAATAAGACATGTGTTGTTCTTGGTTCTTCGATATAGCGTTTGGACCACTCGTTTGATCTATGGCTGTCTTCCAACAACCGGGTCCAATTTACCCTGCAACAGAAAGCAGCATTAACATGACACTCTCTTCAAGATGAGTAAGCCATTTTCTTTCATTTCCTCCTCTGCTAGTTTAGTTAAGTTAGTCCCATACTCTTCTAGAGTTGGAATTTTGCTGTTTCCGCTGCTTCCTCCACAAAGGTTTGCTGTGACTTCATTGTTTTCCCCAACCATACGTTTAACCTGAAAAATGTTTATACTCAAGAAATGGTTTAGTACTAATCCGTAACATGATAGTGAGAATCCAAAATTGGTCCATTTATTACCTGCGTCCGGATGTTAGAGGAAGACTACATTGGTCCAGAGCACCTTTTGCTTGGTCTTGCCGGTTTAGGGGAAGGTGTAGCATTTCGTATCTTGGAGAATTTCGGTGCAGATCCTAATAACATCCGGACGCAGGTGCTCTGGACCTTGTTTTGAATAGTAAAAATGCCCTTGAAAACTGCGCATCATCTTCTCTGAAGATGGCTTTAGCTTTCTGTATTCTTCCGACTCCACATGCCCTCGAGGACCAAGTAAAGGAGCGGCTGTTAAAGCCAATACCAATTGCCATAATGAAGAGTTGGAGGCTGCATTGTGTAATGGAAAAACATAATTTTTGGGATTTCTCATACTTAAAACAAAACCACCAAAAGACACGAAACCAAACAACATGAAAAATAGAAAAACTCCACACAACAGAGAACACACAAACATAAAAGTTTCTTCAGTGAAACACAAAACCAAGAGTAGCAAAGAAAAGGGTTTGTTTTTTATCGACTATGCCTTTTCACCGTTGTATAATTTCAGCGGCTCAAAGGAATTTACAATCTGACACAAACGTTTGATACTTGTTCACCAAGAAACGAGATATTCCTAATTGTTATGAAAACGTAAATGGAGCTAGCATGAAGCTTAAAACTAATAACCAATTAGCCACCCATAACAATACCACAATTTTACTATTCAAAACAAATTTCAAAGATGTGCAATTTAAGAATTTTGAAAGAGAGATCTTATACCTGGAATCACAACGGATAGTAGTAGGGGATACAGAATTCAAATGTAATTTACTAAAAGATTTTTTAATTTATAATCGAAATTTACAGTGATCGAGAATTTTTACAGCTTCTTAGATGGGCACCGCGAACTCAACATCAATGGTAGCATCAACATAATCACCAATCTTTTCGTTTTGCAACTTCTCACGAGCTTCCACAGCTTCCATTTCTCCCAAATCCCTAAAATACGTAATCGATCCAATTGAGAAACCTTTAGCTCTATCCGGAGAAAAGTTTTCTCCTACAGTGATCTGATCAATTCCTGGAAATTTCTCTTTAATCACTTCCATAATCTCCGATTTCGCCTCTTCGGTGATGTTCTCTTTCAGTTTGAGAAGCTTGATTTTGGCAATTGAACCAGGAGGCGGTGATAGGGTTCCGGGGACTTGATCGGGAATCCAATCAACAGCCATAACGTCTTCACGGATCGATTCAGCTTCCTTAACGATGCGGACGTGATCGGGATTTACAGCGTACGCGTTGAGATCTTCCTTTGATCTGTAACGGCTATGAAGGACGTGAGTGAAGGCGGAGACGGTGGTGGAGGTGGATCTAAGTCGGTGGATAGGACCGGAGAAGAGGTGTAGCACTTGATCGAGTGTGACAAGTTCGTTGATGCCGTTGATCATGGAGTCTATCTTGCCGGAATTAGTGCCGTCGTCGTTGAGCTTGAAAAGGACGACGTGCTCGACGATCTGATTCTGAGTGGTCGATGACATGGCAACGGCGGAGATGGATCGACAAAGTGGGCGAACATAGCGGCCACAAAAATAAAAATAAATTTAAACTGATTTTATTGGAATTGGGCCTTAATGGGTAAGCCCATAGAAATGAATCTGTATATGGACCCCGCATTGTGTTTGTTTGTTGGGGGATGGTGAAACCTCGGATTCGTAAAAAGTGTAATCAGCTTTGAGTCTTTGACATAAACGTACGATAAGCTTTATCTTTGATTTGTTGATTATCTTAGCAAGTAGTGTTAAATACTTTTAATTTAATTACAACTAATTTTGGTACGACGTCTAATTAATTATACAAAGACAAGAAAAAAGAGAGAACCTAAAGAAATTGATGGACGGACTCAAATCAAATCCTCATTCCAAGGTGATTGTTTAGCTTTAGCTAATTTGTGTTTTTGTTTGTACGTGTGTGAACACGTGCGAGATCTTCCTTGCATGAATATACGAAATAACGAATCATTTGTTTTTCTGAATAAATTGTATCAGATGCTCAAACCACTAAACCAATATGAATTACAAATAAATATATATCGGATTGACTTTGAAAAGTATAAATTTTTAAAAAATTGTAACTAAATGAATATTTTTCCCCAAAACTTTTAGCGAAACATTTATAAAAAAAATTCCTAGATTCTCCTGTCTATGTTGTACATTCTCAAGTGACCTAGCTATTAATCGACGTAGAGAAACGAATATATAGTACACAGAGAGACGTAAGTTTCTAATTTCAATCATGAGAAAAACGTACATCATGTTATGATTTTTCTCCACATTATTGAAGTCTGAATCTTTTATATATAGCAATAATTCCAAAATAAATAAATGATGAGAAATTGAATACGTAGATACTATTATAGATGTGGTGTCGTCTTCTTAGCCAACTCTATTTATAGATATACTTTTATACATTTCGTTATAACTTGTAATTAATAATTTTGTTCTTAAAAAGGAAGTGGGAGGAAAAAAAAAAAAAAAATGATGAAAAAAGCCGCACGAGTCCTTTCATTGGATTCCCTTCGAAGATGTTATCGTCAGCTCCGACACTTTGGCCATGCCTTAGTTAAACATATCCTTTTTTACTAACTAAATTCAATTTTAATAATTACAGATCAAATTCAATTGTACAATTATATAAACTTTAAATCCAACTAGAAACAGTTAATCTTTTTATAGCTTTGGATTACATCCAAAACTTTTGTGTACATATTATTCTGCATCCACTAATTTTTGCTTTATAAACTTTTTTTTTTTCTATCGAACTTAAACATATTTTGAACTCGGATAAAAAGTTTTGAATTTGAGCTCATATCATGAATGTTTTTTCTACGTACCCAATGGAAAGAAATAGATTCAGAAGTACTTTTTATGGAATTCGTTTTTATGAGATTACGAATAAATTAATGAGGAAAAACAATAAAGTATATATGTGAAAACGATAATCCAACTCGTAATAAACTCAAACCAAAATACAAACAAAACTTGCAAAGCTAACAAGCGTGAAATGTTAGCAAGCACCAGTCAATTACAGAAGAAAAAAATACAAAATATAATAATTAATTTTTTAAAAAAGAGCGATAGGGTATTTGATTAATTATACCCTACCAAATTACCATACATTCAAACCCACCTAATTCAAAATTATCCAAAAACTAATAAAGAACTAAAGAGGAAAAAAAAAAAAAGCAAAATCAGAAGAAGAAAAAAAGAAGAAGCAAAAAAGAAGAAGCAAAACAGCACACTACTACACTCTCTATAATATACTTTCAAGATTATTGTATTTTGAATCAAACTACAGACTTGATATATATAAATATCATACCATGATAATAATCACAAAACCCTAATTATAAACTTAACTTATTTATTGATTTGTTGACCAAGTGCTAAAACGAAGAAGAGCTCTACATCAGGAGGAGCAAAGAAAGCGATTTGTCTCCTCCTCAAAGCACAGTTTTGCGCCACCTTTTGCTTCTTCGGCGCCGGTGGACATGTCAGCATCTCCGGTATGCGTGACTTATCAGATTTCGGAGTACAACATCCACTTTCCGGAGTCGAAGTGGTTGATGTGGGTGAAGATGACGTGGAAGTGACGTCACTAGTGATACTACATGGAGGAGATTGGTTCTTGAAATGGCTTCTTCTTCTTTTGCTTGTAGTTGTTCTTCTTATTGGTTTCTTTCCTTTTGATGCCATTTTCTTAGACCAAAACAAGAAGAGAAGAGAGAAAGAGAGGGAGAGAGAAAAGGAAGAGGGTGAATGTGAATCTATTATATGAGAAGTAGTGTGTATAAATTCCTTAGTGGAAGTTTTACTTTAAAGCTCTTATATTTTGACTCAAAAAAGTTTATATCAGAAGAGAAGAAAAAGCCAAGAAAGAAAAAGGTAAGTTAAAAAAAAAGAGAGAGATTGGTTAGTACTATTTGGAAACTAAAGAAATAAAGGGTTTCTTTTTTGATGGAGGATCAATGCATGTACGTAAGTCACTGTGAAGTGTGAAATGGGTACACTTTATTTCATTTCTTTTAGTTTAAATATCCATATATACTATTTACAATAAGAAATTCAATTATATCCATAGCTTTTTAAAAATTTAAACATAGTTATGTATTATTAAACTAAAAACAAGACAGGAGTCTCACATTTAACTAAAAGGGAGAGAGAGGTCCCAAGACAAGAGTCTCACATTTGATGATTAATTAAGATATTTTCTCTTTAACAGAAAAAAAAAAGATATTTCTCTTCAAAGACACTATTTCTTGGAAGTATTAGGTAATGTATATAATTGCTATATAAAATATATATAAAGAAGTGCATATAATTTTTACATATACTATATTTATGTATAGCTTATTTTCTATGTATCCTTAAGATTCCTTCTCAAGAAAATAGAGAGGAAGAACTCAGAATATATGCAGAATTATTAATTACAAATATAATTGAACTCAAAACTTTGAAGTATTATAAATCACGTGGGGTGATATTTAAATTCAATGCATATATGCATGGGTTTACTACACTCCAACTAACACTATTCTTTTAATTTAGTTTAACCAACTAACCCTTTTTGGGTTTAGTTGAGATTCTCATCAAATTGTTTAAAATCTGTATACCAAATTTATATATTCTCTCCTTTCTGAAATATATTATTTTTAGGATTATTTTTGTATTAAAAATATATTATTTCTCTAATCCCTATATATAATTATCCTTAAATTTTCTATTATACTTTTATTTAACTCTTTTTATTTTTGTTAATATTTTTTAAAAATTATTTATTCAAAGTTAAAATTGTAATTTTAAAAGATTTTTTAAAAATTGTAAAAATCCTAAAAATATAATTTTTATGAAACAGAGAAAGTATAACATAGTGGTAACAGTGAATAACTTCACTATCATTTTTATATATGAAAAGAAAAGCTTAAATCCCAAAGGAAAGTACACAGTAGTCGAGGCTGGATCATAGCATGGGATCGATAACATAGGATTCACTGTGCACAAACGGCGAGCTAGATTCTCAAAGGCCATATATTATACTTATAAAAGAGACACATATACATACTAATATAGTAATATTTCTTGGTTTTAAAAATAAAATTTTGAACTATTCATTCGGTTCGGTGGTTGAATAATCTAAGGGTCAGTGGTTGCCCACCACTGGTCGCATAACATGCATCCAAAGTCCAAACTCAACCTCACTCTTTTAATCAAATAAAAATAACAATAAGTTTTAGTAAAAAATATATATACCTAAAGTCTAAACGTCTCTCTAGTCTCTACTAATTTGTCCGGTTTACGTTTACGACAAAGCGTGCAGTAAAAAAATAGACAACAATCAAACATCGTAATTTCTCAAGTAACAGAAAAATAGACAATAATCAAACATCGTAATCTCTCAAATAACAGAAAAATTTACAACAATGTTTGATCAAACACCCGAAACGAAAATAGGGGCAAGGGAGAAGGGACATTATTTATATGATCTTTTTTTTTTTGTTTAGTCATTTTGGTTACCAGCATCATAGATTACCACTTAATCGCTTCTTAACCATATTGGTTACAATGTGTTGTCACGTCATTTGAATGTCAAAAATATTGAATTGGGACATTATACACATTATTATAAATTATTGGTGTAGTTGACAAAAAAGGAAAAAATATTATTGATACAAAACTCAGATGTTTTTGATATAAACTCAGAGATGTTACAAACAATTTAAGTTCTTTCAAAACCAAAAAAAAAAATGTGGTGGATATAAATCTAACTGTGGCACAAGTAATCGTACAACTCTTTCTCACTGCTTTCACCTGCAAACATAATCAGAGTTTTAAATTAAACAGAAACACAGTAAAATGCTCTAATCAAATGTCCCGGTTTACCCGGTTCCAGTCATGACCATTTCGGTTTACCAAAAACTAGAAGAACAAAGCCTGAGAAAGTAAAGTACCTGACAAATGATAGACGTGTCCAGAACTGGAGAGAACAATCAATGATCATGATCATAGTAAACACAAGGAAGGCTCTGTCTCTCTTTGGCTACATGCTAAAAACAGAATCAAACCTAAAATCACTACTGATATGTTCAATGTATAATCTGTGGCATTGTGAAAAAACCAATATCTCTCTGTGTGTTGTTGCTAGTTTTCGCCAAAAGACATGGACTGGCCTAATACGGTTCTGATACGAATCTGCAAAGCAAAAGAGATTGAAAGAAAGAACATAGTTGAGTCAATAACAAGTAACAGAGTGAACAAGGTAAACTCAAAGGTCAATAAAGTTTGCTCCTTTTATGACCTTAACATCGAGGCAAGCATCGTTGACCATGTTCTTTAACTGAGGAATGATACCCGCATTTCGTAGTTTTGCATGCCGATCAAATGCACCGATACTCGAAGGACTAGTGAGGTTTATGATTGTCCATACTGTTGCTGACCGTAGCTGGCTCTCATCGCTTTGCAAAAACTTAAGCACGAAATTTTCTGATCCAGGTTTTGCTTGAGGAAACAGTTGCTGCATAACAGCTTCTTTATGTAACTCAGTACCACTCGCTACATTCGTGAGCACATACATTCCCTGCAGTAACAAATATATTTTATATTAGCGGTGTTTCAATCTATTGATATGGTAAAAGTTTTTTCAATTTTTGTTCACCTGTATTGCCATTTGAGCTTGTGGATCTTTCCTCAATTGTCTCCCAATAGCATCTAAGATAAGACCATCTTCGTCAAATACAAACTCGATAGAGCTGATAGATCCGTCAACAAGATTACGAAGGAGGGCTAAAGCTTGCTCTTGTACCGGGGGCTCGGGATCTGATGGGAATAAGTTTGTTTGTTTGTTGTTATTTGACAAAAAAACTTTGCATAAAAGATGAATCATATGAGGAGGACTCTGTAGAATAATTTACCACTGATGAGACAAGAAAATCCTTGAGCCTTGACATCTGAATAAAAGAGTTCTTTGCGTTTGTTATCAGCATGAAACATGAGGTTTCTTAAAGCTCGTAAAGCACTACACCGAGCATTTGGATCCATTGATTTTGACAACTCAATAAGCTGTTTTAGTCCGCCATACTCTATAAATGTTGACTTAGGTGATGTAAAATCCAATACTATATTGCTTAAAGCACCAATAACTGCAACCTGTTCAACGATATACAATAAATACACATTCAAATCACATCAGAAACTAAGTCAATGTGGCATCTTATGTGAACAAGGTACCTGGACAGAGGAAGATGGATCATGCAGTAACTGAACCAAAGGAAGCATAACACGATCGCTGGTGAAACGTCCTGCACTCAAATTCTAAATGACATGTCTCAGGAGGCTTACAACTAAATTACAAAGCAGCTGAAAAATACTAATAGCATCAGAACTGAATAATGTTTAACAAACCTTGACTGATCGAGCAGCGTTTCTAAAGCAAATGCATGCCGCAGTTCTTACATCAGCACTTTTGTGTCTCACCGCATCAATCAGCAAGTCTAATACCTCCAATGACAAGAAGCTACATCTGCAATCCTCCAGCTTCGAGCACAATTCAGCTAGAGACAGAAACAAGCCTTGAAGACGTTTAGGCTGGAGTTCACTACCGTTCTTCAAGATGTCAACAATATTTTTGATTGCATTGGCATCATAAGCTAACTTTTGCAACTCCTCTTTGTCAGCAATCAAACAAGATAAACCAAAGGCAGCATCATCTCCAGATTGACCAGGGTCGTTAAGAAGCTCGAGTAGAGTTTTTATCAATCTCGATTTGGTTCCAGTGTTTAGGAAATAAGACGGAGAAGTGTTGTATATAACAACTAATAAGAGACAAGAAAGCAGCTTCGTCCTTGGATACCTATCCTTTGTTAACTCAGTTACGGAACTAAAATATCTCCCAGACTCAAGTCCAACAAAGTTTGAAACAGCTTCAGGGTTATTCTTCAAAATCGTGGCTAAAGATTCAAGACAAGCTTCTCTTTGTGTTAAAGAACCATCAAGAAGGATAACAAGCTTCTCCAATACACCAGCTTCCAAGAGAACCTGTTGCTCTACACTTGTTCCACAAGCATGAGCTATAATGCTCGCACCAAGCCCACTAACATTCTCATTATTGCTATTCAACAACGAGAAAAGAAACTCCATGTTTTTCTCTTGAAGGAAATCGTAATTTGGAGCTTGATTAGATTGAAATATCATTCTAAGTGAACGAGCTCCCGCATCTACTACCTGAAGTATGAACACAAAAGAAAACATTGCTGTTATATACAAAGAAAATGCCTTTCTTGCTACTACAATAAGAAACAACACAAGTACAGATTCTATTCATAGTTAAACCTACTTCAAAGTTGAGAGGATCAACATAACTCCAAAGGTCAATACTTTAATTCCTCAGATGCAGCCAATTCAAAGGTGAAAACTTTTACCCCAAATTCAAAACTAGAAAGATCACAGAGCAAAAGAAAAGCAACAAGGAACAGAGAAGAATCAACCCAAATAAAACCTAATTCAAACCTGAGAGGATCAACAAAAATTCCAGAGGTCAATGCTTTAACTCATCAGATACAGACAATTCAAAGATGAAAACTTTAAACACAATTCCTAAACTATAAAGACTACACAAGAGTCAATATAAATCGTTTCAAGCTTGTTACGAGAGTCCCTATAGTAATTCTAATGTCAATTTGAATCTGGGGAAAATTCAATTAGACTTTAATAAATAGATAAAAAGTCAATAAAATTTTCAAAAATTTAACCTTTTCGTCAGGATTAGTAAGGAGGCGAAGAAGATGAGGGAAAACTCCAGCGTCAAGAACAGCTTGAACTCCGGCTTCAAACCCACAAGCGAAACTACCAAGCGCCGCCGCAGATTGAACAAGGATGTTGTTACATTTAACCGAATCATCTGCATCTGAGAGAGCCGAAGCTATGGCGGGAATAGCTCCAAGTTTGAGGAAAGATAACTTTTTTGTACGATTTCCGATAATCTGGTTTTTGACCTCACGAAGGGCCTTAAGCTTGACTTCAGGGTCAGAGGAAGCGAGACGAGAGAATACATCAGCTTGACGATTACCGGAGGAAGAAGAAGAGGAGGAGGAGGAAGAAGAAGATGCGGCGGAGGAGGAGGTGGTAGGCATGGTGGCGGAGATTTAGTTTCTCCGGTAAGTGGGGAAATCGGGAAAAAGGGTAATTAAAGCTTCTTAGATTGGAAAAGAATGGCAGAGAAGTTCCGTAAAGGTTTCAACTTTTTTTGATGGTTTTGTTTTGTTTAATAAAAATTAGATTTTTTTATTTTATTTGAAACTAATAATTGAGAGAGAGTAGCTATTAGCCAATCATGATAAAGAAGAGGTTTCTAAACATAGGCTCTTCATTAATGAGAATGAGAATGAGAATGAGAATTTATTTTGTTTCAGAAATTTATTAGAGATCATATTCAGATCCTTATTACGATAATTACTCTTTTTTATAACGTGGATGATACTATTAGTTTTTACATGGACGATCAAATATTTGTCCAGAGACTGTATTATCTGAAACTAAATTGACAAAAACAATAAATTCATTTAATCTCTAACTAATATTTGCAAGACAACCATAATTTTCTTACAAATAATCCATTTTGAAACTTAACATAAAATTTCTGAAAAATATCGAAACAAAACTGAAAAAGATAATTTCATTTAATTTCAAACTCTTATTTTCAAGACAAGTATTTATATTTTTCTTATAAATAATCCATTTGAAACTTAACATAATTTTCTGAAAATAGCGAAAACCAAACTGTCTCACTCAAACCAATCCAAATTAGTTGATATTTAATTTATATTCTTTTAAATATTTTACGAGCTAAAACTCTCTGATTTATTTGATCGCCGTATTTTTCATATATAAATATGGAAATATGTTTACGTTAGTCCTAGATTAAAAAAAAAATCTGAAAGAATTGGAATAGTAATCTCTAATTTTGGATACACCAAGATTAACAGTAAACCGCAATTGATTTATCTGTGTCTCCAGATTAACAGTACTCTCTAATTTTATTCAATTACAACCTCATTAGAATAAAAAAAAAGGTTCAAGAACAATTTAAACATGCTCTTCCTTTTAAATTCTTTCTTCACCTCCTAAGAAAAGACCAAGGTCCTGTTCCTGTCCCAATCCTGTTACAGGTCACATTCACATTCTGTTATAAGTTAAAAAGCTTTTTTACCTTTTTACATAAAAAAAAACAGTTTTTCAAAGATTTTTTACCGCCAGAATCCAACGGCTGCTCTAAGACTCATGTAGATAGTAAGACCAAACCAAAGTCCAATAAACCCATGAGTCCATGAGAGAATGAGCAAACACAGAATGCTAACTATAGCCACCAATACTAATGAAGCTGCGGCGTAACCAAAATCAGATGCTCCAAAGTTTACTCCATCGAATACAAACGCTAAAGCATTGATTGGTTGTGTCCCTGCCACAAACTTTAAGAAACAAGAACCGGTTTAAACCACAATGTTATGGCATTTGGTTTGATTATGGATTTAAGGGTAAGGTAGTTATTTACCGGAAGTCCTATGCTAATGAGGTGTAAGACTTTATCATCTTTTGTAAATACTCTTGCTCCAAAATGTAATCCTACTCCAAGTATAACCGCGAGTAGAAACCCGAGAACCAGTCCCAACTGTCACAAGATTTAGTAGTTTTTGGTTAAGTTTCAAATTGATCGTAAAACTAAATCTTTACAGTATAAGTAGCCTTGATTGTGTTGGTTGTACCTGCAGTACACGAGAAGCGGTAGCTGCAGCTCTTTTGTAGTCTTTTTTGGCAAACGCGCTCGCTAGTATTGCCTTAAAATCAAGAACCATATTGTTAAAACTTTAAACCATGCGGTTAATCGGAAAAAGAAGCGATGAATAGAGAGATCATGAGCTAAAAACCTGGCCAGCTACAGCATAGCCATCTGCAAGAAGTGAAGTAGCTAACCAAACTTGCAAGCAAACTTGGAAAGCTGCCATGGAAGTTGATCCTTCTCGTGCAGCTAGTGACGCGGAAAGAGTTACGCAGAATGTTACCGCGATTACTCTCATTAGTAAAAGAAAGCCTGAGAAAGAGAGAAATCACATAGAAAAATAAGAACCATATGGTATTATCAGAGATTTCACTATGAAACAACACACTGAAAGTTTTCAATGTATTTTGCAATACCATTTTTCATGAATCTAGAGAATTGAAGATGTTTGGTACTCATGTTGAATATATCAACTTGGCCCATCAGTTTCCACAAGAGTATTCCACACATAAGGTACCTGAAAATGAACATAAAAATTAACCGCTAGTAAATTAAAGTGAATGTCATTTTGAGATTATTCAAGATTATTAAACTCACTGGGATATAACATGAGCAGTGGCTGCTCCTGTTACGCCTAGACGAAAAACGAATATGAAAATCGGGTCGAGTATTATGTTTGTCACATCTCCAATCACTAAAAAAATGAGATTAAAAACAAAGAAAACTGTATCATCAGTATTGTCCTGTTTCAAGGATTTTAAGCATAATATATATGGGTGATTGTTATATATAATCGTCCATTTTTTGTATTTTATCCTATATATAAAATGGTGTTACCAGTAGCATATAAAGGAGTTTTCGTGTCTTTAAAACCGCGGAAAACGCCTTGTGTTGCGAGTGAAAGAAGAACAGCGGGTGCACCAAGTGATCTCAAAGATAGATATCTTTGAGCAGGTCTCAGCATTGGAGAATCCTGTAAAAATTTCAAACCATGTTTAAGATATTTTCAATCTCATAGTAACATCATGCATTTATCGAGTCCAAAAGATCGATACTTTACGTGTTTAACTCCCATGAAATTCAAGAGAGGTTTTGCAGCGGATATAAGAAACACAGCTTGAAAAAGA
Organism: Cardamine flexuosa; assembly: GCA_963555745.1. NCBI lineage: Eukaryota > Viridiplantae > Streptophyta > Magnoliopsida > Brassicales > Brassicaceae > Cardamine > Cardamine flexuosa. Next base: position 26,539,666 of record OY743214.1, on the reverse strand, counting down.
CCAAGAAAGCCTCCAATGATTAAAGCAGATGAAGCTGATGGTATGTTTCTTTTCTTTACTGGAGATTTACTAACAACACTAAAGATACTGCAACTGGTTTTAGAATCATCTGATAAAGAAACTGAAATAAACATGAACAAACTAATGATTATTATTACTACCAAAAAAAAAAAAGTTATGATGTTGCCAATAACATATTATGTATGTTACCTTTATTGTTTTCAGGAATCAATTCTTGAGTTTCCTCGTTTGTATTGTTAGTACCAGTTTCAATACTTTCTTTATGATCTTGAACTGTGTTTTGCTGAGAACTACAAGCATCTTCCTCTGCTACAAAGGAAGTTGTGATGCTAACGAGTGGGAAGATCGCGATTCTTGAAACTTGGTTGAACAAAGCAATAGAAACTCCAACTGCAGCAAGCTCTACAGGACCTGTGTAAATCATCACCAAAGATTAAAACCGAAACTTTCCATTTTGAAACAAAAATCAGCAAATGAAAGACTTGTTGTTGTTGTTACCAATTTGGCCTATGAAGGCTGTGTCAACTAGAGATGCAATAGGATCAGCTGTTAAAGCAAGTGCTGCAGGTAAAGCTATTTGTGCTATCTCTAAACCAAGCTCATCAAGTTTCAAAGCTGATCTGATACATCAGAAAGTATAACCAAATTTTTTAGTTTCCTCAAACTATTATAGCCAAAAAAATACAAAATAAAAATTTCCTCAAACTGAAACAGAATTATTATACAAAAAAAAATGTTTACCTGAAATCAGTAAAGAAGATGCAAAGAGGGTTTCTAGGAAAATCAGTGTTGTAGACATCTTCAGACATCATCATTAAGAGATGTTTCTGAAGTTTCTGAGCTTCACAAGTACATAAATGAATCTGTACGCAGAATCTAGCAAAGTAATTGATTCTCTGTTAGGTAGGTGACATTTCATTAGATGCCCCTAGAAAAAAAATAACATAAAAAAGACAATTTATTCAACATATAAAGCGGTTCCAAAGCGGTTTGAACTTTGAAGGCTAACCACACATTACAATTACCTTAAGATTTCAAATTTTTGATGACTTTAAGTCAAGCTCAAAATGTTGTTTTGTGTCCAGAAACCTAGATGGTTCCAGAAAACTCCAGAATTTTTGTTCTAAGGCTAAGAACAATTGAGCTTAGATCAAAGGCTGAAACTTTTCCCTCCCCCCTTCAAATACAGAAATAAAAAAGATTAAGAAAAAATATATTTAAGAAATAAGCAATTAAAGAAGATAAATTTGTTTATAACCACAGATTTTTCTAGCAATGAAAGTTTGGTTAACGTCAACTACCAAATAAAAAAAATCGAAAAGTTGATTCTCTTTAATGATAGAAAGCTACCCAACAATTTGATGAAATCTTTATGAAAGAAAACAAAAAAATGGGAATTTAACTTTAATCCAAAATGAATAAGAATTCTAAAAAGGTGATTATGAACAAAGAAAGAAACATGTAACGTAAGAGGAAGAAACCACCTTTTTTTCTGAACCAAGAGAGGTCAATAATGTCTCTTTTCTTTTTCTATTTTTACGAAACAATTTCCCAGCAAAATTTAAAACCTCAGTTTTTTTTGTTTTCAAGCAGTTCGCAAATGATGTTACGCTCAGTTTGGATTTTGGAAAATTCAAAGAGTTAATTTTGCATTTGAAAAAGGGTTTTGGGAATAAATCTCAATGAATTTGAATGAAAATGATAAAATGGAATCAATCAATGAGTAGGAAAGTTGACAACAACAAAAAATCAAGGAGTAAACAAAAAAAAGAATTTGAAAAATAAATGGTTGAGACGAAAAGCTGATGCGTCTCGATGGAAGGTGGAACGTGTTTTAAGTTAAAACATTGGAGAACATACAGAAAATTTTGTTGTCTTTTGAAGGGGAAAAATGTATTTTAATAAATTTAAAAAATCGTGAACCTTGACTATTACTTTCGACTCTCGCATAATGACTTACATTGGTAAACTAAAACAACAAAATCACAGAAATGAGGTATATCAAAAAATTTTCGCAAAATTACGAATTTGGTTTGTAAATTATTTTTTTAGTTGTTACTTTAGATAAAATATGTTTAGTTATTCAAATATTCTTTTAATTTTGTTTGTATATGATATGAAAACATTTAAGTTAATTGTATTAAATGAAAATGATTTTTTTTATAGAATATACACGTTTTGTAAACAATATTTGTTGTATAATATACCCTCCCAGGTTATGAACTAAAGTCACAATATCCTTAATTAATTGAGTTTAGAAAAGGTCAAAAGGATATATTAGATAATTTGATTGTACTTACTAGTTAATCAGAAATAACCTTTCCCATATGTACCTGATATCCTGAGCTATAACCTATATATGTGTATATAGTTTAAGGTAGATTTTTGTAATTTTCTTTCTGCGGTGGAAGTTTATAATATATTCCTTTAATTAATTAGTTTTTAAAATTATTCTTTACATATTTAGGAATATCTCTATATAATTATTTGAACAATGTTAAAACAAAAATAACCTTGCATTTCTATGTGATATTACAGCAAATGCCATTGGACAATCTTTTTATTTATTTTCAAATCTTACTAATAAGTAATAAATATAAAAATTTCATATTTAGTTAATCAATTCCCTAATAAATAGCACAAAAAATCAGTATATAGATATTTCAAATTTTTAATTCATAATATTTTAAGTTTAAATATGAATTTTATAAATTAGATTATTTAAAAAATATAGTATTTAATGTTTTTAAATAAAGGCATTCATGATATAATAAATATAGAATTATATTCCCTTTAAGTGTAATTCATTTAAAAAAAATATAAATTATTCTTTACAAATGAGGAAGAGCGATTAGATGAAGTGTTTTGTTGATATCAGATGAATTTGTTTTTGTTGTTTTTAGAAATATATAATAATTTAAAATTTAAAACTTAATTAATCAAATATATATTCATTAAAATCAATTAAGAAAAAATGTTTTTAAGGGTTTTGGTCTGGTAACGAATTATATTTTTAAAATTATTCAACTAAACATTGTAATTTAAAGTATACTATATATTGTTGGAAGAAAAAAGATTATTTCAATTTTTTTTTTATAAAGTTTGAAAGCTAATCACATATTACATGTATCTTTGACGTTAAGCTATAGATGATAGTAAGCTTAAAGATATTTGAAGAAGTTATAGCCAGAGATTTTCTATTACTTCCATTACGAAAGAAATATTTTTTCTAATTAATTTCCATTACCAAAGAAATATGTTTTTTTGAAAAGTTGATGCTGATGTTGAGAGAAAACTATCCAATAATATTTTTCTTTTGATAAACTATCCAACAATCTTATGAAACATGAATAAATATTTACGATAAATAAAATCTAAACTTTGATTTTGATTTTAATTTTTCTTACTACTTACTCAAAAATAACATTTCTCATATCAGTTTAATGCTTGAACCATAATTTGATACTACTTACTACTTGTAATATACCGTAAGCAATTAGTGGAGCAAAAAAAAAATGTTTTCTCTGTTTGATATGCCTTAGATACATATGCACAAAATATGTGCACACACAATCAAATTTAACAAATTAGGGAAAAAAGCTAAACTATACAAAACAAAATCAAGCTCGAACGATTAAATCAAAATAAAATTCACATTCCTCCAAAACTATGCAGATGCCCAACTTCAGAAGTGAGTTCAAAACCTCTAAGTTCTGTCTCCTCAATAGCTCTGTAGTCCTTTATGTACCCATTGCTGTCACAAACGGACGAAGGTAGAAGTAAACGAGACCTGCCAAAATATACAAGAAATAGTACATATCAATAACATTCATAAATCATATTTTGGGGATAAAAAATGTAATTTACCGCTGCTCTAGCCTTTGGAACTTCTACAACTAATTGTAAAAGCTTGAGCAGCCTCAAGACATGGTCAGTCCACTCCGAGGTGAGCAAATCTGAGTGACACTTCTATGTGTTTGCATAAGCTATCTCCTACAAAGACATAAAATAAAACAATAAGTTTGAAGAAAGAAATGTAAAATACATATTGGTTATTATTCACAAAAACATAAATATTATGAACCTGTACTAAGAGAGCCGTGGTCTTAGAATACCAGAGAAGTTGTGCCACGTTTTGATCATTTACTGTGTTTGTTAGCTCAACCAAAGCTTTGGCTCTGAGATGATCAGGCTTTTCTGAATCACTAAACTTGATCACATATTCCTAAGAAGACAAGTATCAGATAAACTGAGAAATTCAGTACTAGGGAAATTCAAATAAAGGAATTCAGTACTTACCATTAAGCTGCAAAATTCTTATTCTGCAGCTCTTATGATCTCTGTGATCGTTGCTTCATGTTCTTTCAACTCTGTGTAGAACTCACCCCTCACCCTAACGATTGACTTGACAAGTCTACATTGAAAACAAGTCTAAATGTTATTGAAGAAACATTTATTTATATTGGACATATCAAATGATTTTATAATCGGTTTGAAGAGACTTACCCACTGAAAAAAACATTGTCTTCCTCCTAAGAAGACCATTCCTAAGCGAATGGATCGCTGAAGGAGGCGGGTCAGAGCGTAGTCATCCCCAAGTTGAGATCCATGGGCTGTGGCCACACACAAAGTGGTCATGTGATCAGCCACAGCCCTATAGGCCGTTGTCACATAGCTCATCTCTGGTTTGTATGTAGGGCCTTTGGTGAGCTTAAAAAAAACCGGCATGAGATTAGATAAATGATAAAGTCGCATAAGAACATTCATAAGGTCCAATATCATAAGAAACCGAAATCGCATAAGAAGAACTTACCTTTGAAATGTCTTCGTAATGGGGTATGAATAGGTCTGTGTCATAGCTACTGACCTTAGCTTGAAGAATAGAAGTCAGTCTTTCAAAGTCAAGTCGTGTATCGACAGTTTTCATGGATCCATAACGCTATTTTAAATTAAAAAAACAAAGAGATATCTATAAAACGAGTAAAAGGAAGTAAATAGACTTTGAATATTTCCTAATAAAGAGTGAATATTCCCAAATATATACCTGAATGAAGAGAAGATTCCATATTTGCATACATGTTGCAGCATCATGATGGTAGTAGTGCATCTTACTACAGAGACCTGTATCTCCTCCCATTGCCCAGAAGTTGTCCTGCAATTTCACACAATAAGAAATGCATATGGTACAAGTTATAAACTGTACATTTATGAAGCAAACCTACTTTGTAACCACAGGGCAGCACACGTCGAGATGGAAGAAACCTTAGCCATATATCTCTGGCTTCATTATCAGGTTCAAGGCCAGCTTTCTCATCACCTCCAAAATAGGTAGTGTAAATGTGATCAGCCTCTAGGCCATAGACCTGAGGCATGAAAAACAAAGGGAGGCAATGAGATGAGGAAGTGCAACTTAACAATATAGGAGAAAACAGTACACTAAATCTCATGCGTATGTACTCAAATCACATAACCATAGTTCTACTTAACAATATAGGAGAAAACAGTTCATTGTATTGCAAAACAAGGCTGCACTAGTTCTAATTACCTTGGTTAAAAGCTCCCAAACCCATGAGATGGCTTCCTCCTTGAAATAATCTCCAACTGACCAGTTACCAAGCGTTTCAAAGGAGGTGTGATGGTAAACAGGTGTACCCACTGATAGACCCGGCCGTGCACACCCAATGGGTCACCCGGCCCACTTTCGTTCATGCCCACTTTTACTCACTTTGTAAAGCCCATCTAGGGTAGAAGTTACTAGATGGTTCTAGAATACGTAGACCCTATAAATAGTGTATTGATAGGACTTTATTGGAGGTCAATAATTACACCTAGGGGCTAGACACAACTATTATACACTCCGTCGGCCACTTTTGTCTCTATTCTTCTACAGATCGGGTTCAATATCCGACCTCGACTATCCTATCTTGAAATCCGACCTCATCTATCGTATCTTCGTAAACCGATCTCATTTATACTTGTGTTGCATTCACCTACAACACCCACCTTCTCGAGATCACTATGACTTTCACCAGCACGAATCCACTTTTGGGAGTGGCATGCACGCTTTAGATTCATGAAATTGCTCTGTGGATCAGCCACCTCCAAGAATATCGGCTCAAACGTGTTCCTTCCTGCAAAGAAAGCAAACGCCCGACACAAGTTTAACCATCATTCACTTTCTCTTAGTTTTACCTGACCCCAGCGAGGAATCAATCACAGGACATTCGAAAACAAAATCCTGGTAGAAATAGTAACACATGAGAATGAACAACAAGGACATAGCAAACTCCACCACTAGTATCTGATGCGGGATCAACATCAAAGTGACTCCAGAAATAAATTAAAATCCGTATACAAGTCTAAGATTACTATCCAAAAGGCATTTCCGCAAACTTATACAGAACGGAATCAGACATTCAAACGATCAAATAAAAAAAACTCACATACCACCGCTAGTGAAGAGAAGAGTCTGATCAACTTCTTCAATGTGACCTCTCTCTGAAGAAATCGAGATAGCTATCTCTGATCCTCTTCCCAGACCAAATCATCTCACCCATAGCTAGCAAAGAGAAAATTCGATTCTTCTGAAATGATTGAAGACGACGAACATGACTTTTCCTTAGAGCAAACGCGAAAAAGCTATCTCAGTTTCAAACCTGAAAACACTGTTTTTTCCTGCTTGCTTTTTGGGGGGGACATGGCGGTTTCTTACATAACTAATCATATTAGGTGACGCTATGCTGCAGGTTTTATTTTTTAAAATTATTTATATTTAGTTTTAGTGAAATATTTTTTATGAACAATTAATTTTTTTTATAAACCGACTTATATTTAACTATTATAAACTATTTTAATATTTTTTTAGATTAATGAGTAATTTCTTAAAATTGAATTTGATTTTGATTTGAGTTTTATAGTTTAATATTTTATGTGTGAATGTGTGATATGTTATGATAAAAAAAAGACTTGTGATAAAAAAAGACGTATTAAAGGAAATAATGTTATTATTAATTCATTTAGTTTGAATATCTAACATAATTAACATATAACATTATTATTAGTTTTTCTCTGTAGTGTCAATGCTTCACTAATTTTTTTTTATTTTCTTTGTTTTAGTGACACATTAGTGTATTAGATATCATGCAATCTTTTTTAAATGTAGAAAAATAAAACTATTAGAATAATAGTTAATGGTTTATCCTACAAAAAGTAAAACCATTAGAAAAATAATTAACTATTTACATTTAACTTAAAACTCTTGTTTTTATCAAATCTTTTTAATATTATGCGTATAAATATATTTTAAACTCTATAAATTTTTTTAAAACCATTCAAGAAATAACAAACAAACTGTAATGGATGTTTTATGGACAAAATACATCTCTTACTTTGTATCAGTGACATAAAAGTGAAACATATTAGAAAGTTTTGGACAACAAAATAAGTTTTACAAGCACCTTTTTATTTACATTTCACATAAAGTGTAACTCTTACCTGATAACTCTTTTCTCTTCTCCTTCTTCTTCACCCATTGTTGTACAATCTCCATTACTCATATTTCTTTATTCGTATCTAACATATCAAACAAGTTTTTGCTATGTTTTTTATTTAGCTTTCATTCACTGGAAAATATTCATTAATAATTCTTAAAAGTTTCGTTTATGAGGAAAGATTCTTAGAGTTTATAATCATGGATGTAAAATATTGAATAAACTCAAGATCTTCAAAATAATTTGAGGATACCATAATCAAAGACCCCTCCCCCCAATCCAAAAACTATAATTCTCAAATCTCTGTCTAAAAATTCAACAGCCTAAAAAAAAAAAAAAAACTGAGACTCAAGGAAATCCAAGCTATGGACTTCAATCCAACAAAAACAAATTAGTATAAGAAAATCTAAAACCAATGTTAATCAAGGACATGAGACTCGATTAGATCGGTTAAAAATTAGATAATCAAGATATGTATTTTTATTCATGGTAAAAAATAAATATTATATAATATGTATAATTAAAATGATTTGATTTGTTCATAGTGTTTTTATTAATTTATTCATGGTAAAAAGTAAATATATTAGGAGGTGTATAAATAAAATGATATGATTAATTTAGAAAATTTCTTTAGTAATTTATTCATGATTAAAAAATTAATATTATGATTATTATCTTATGTGTGTAATTAAAATTATTTGATTGGTTTACATAGATTTTTTCATTAATTAATATGGTATAAAAAATCTGATGTGTTTACTTATGTGCACAAATGAAATAATTTGATTCAATGTTCAACTTTTTCATTAATTGACATGTCAGTCTGAGAATGAAAGAAAAAGTTGATTTGTCAATAATAGAAAAAGCATCTGTCTTATTATAGTGTTGATTATTAATGAGGTCCTTTGGTTTTTAAAATAATAACCAATGTTCATTGGGCTTTTTGCTTCAATTTACACCCTGTTTCTACTATCTCGGTTCAATTTTTGTTTAGTTTGATTTCAAATTAAACCGGTTTAAGTTTGACTTAGGTCCATTTGTGTGATTCTCTGTACCATTTAAGTCGAAATCTTAAAGTACAAGATTGGTTTGGTGTTATTTGATTTCAATTTACACCTTTTTCTACCATCTCGGTTCAATTTTTGTTTAGTTTGATTTCAAATTAAACCGGTTTAAGTTTGACTTGGGTCCAATTGTGATTCTCGGTACTATTTGGCATATTTTCTTCTTCTTTGATCACATAATTTAGCGTCATAGGAAACGGTTTAACCAGTTCTTGTGACAATATTAGGCCGTGAATCACCAAAAGGTTTCCCATAAAACAAATCAGAATGACAGTTATACACATACAATAAAGACAAGGAAGAGTCACAAAATCACAGAACCCTGATGTCAAGCAAAAGGTGCATGGGTCTCCCCAGCTTTAGTATTTTGTAGCTTCAAGAAAATGGATCCTTAGGGATTGTATCTTACAAAGGCTTCTCCTTAAACTGATCTTTATTATCAAAGTTACAGTCGAAGATTAAATAAGAAAACATATATCTACAATACGAGAAAACGCCACACTATTTAAAACACTTTCAAACTGAGATTGTATCTTACAAAGCTTTCCACATCCTGCAATCCAACTCCTTCACAAACAGTCTTCAACGGTGTCCTAACTGAATCCGTCATTAGAGAAGCATCAGTCTCATTCACGACTCTTAACATTTGGGCCATCTCGACACTTCCCCATGCACTTGCAAGCCACAGCAGATCCATCCATACCCGTCATTGCCCTTTGAAACTCATCCAACAACACAGCTCCTCCTGATGTCTTACACTTCCCTACCATACACACTTCTACTGTCTGTCCAGGATTGACCATTGAAGGAAAAACTGCAGATGCAGCAGCTGATTGAAGCAGAGCAAGCTGCAATGCATCACCAGTGTTCTCTCCTTATATATGTCTCTTTTTCGTTTTATAGAGGATTCTTGGGCCTAGATATCAAATATGGGTCTATGCATGACGTAACTTCGTTTTTGGATTATCAAAGTTCCGTCAGTATACCTTTTTAAAACTCTTTTTGTTACTATAAGTTTTAGGTAAATAATTAATTTAATATTATATAATAGTAATATATAGGATTACACATAACAGCGTGCAGGTTGTCTAGGAAGCTCTCTAGCCATCATTAGAAAAGAAGCCAAGTATCTTCCAGTGAGTTTTTCTATCTTTAGTCTAAATCTTTTCGTTTTTAGTTTATTTTCCATTTTTGGTTATACATATTAAAACACTACAAGTCTTTAACAGATTATAGGATGGTCAATGTGGTTTTCTGATTACATTTTCTTGGAAAGAAACTGGTCTAAGGATGAGAATACCCTCAAGGTTAGTTTTTGCTCTATTCCTCTCTTGAGCTTAAAGTTGATAATGTTTATGTGCTTGAAACATCATTCTTTTTTACCTTCTTGTAGACAGGTTTTAAACGACTTGAGGACTTTCCTATGACATTTTGGTTGGCTCTATTCGTTGAAGGAACTCGTTTTACTCAAGAGAGACTCTTAGCTTCTCAAGATTACTTGGATCAAAGGTTTTGAGGAAAATTACTTAAAAGCTTTTGAAGAATAGTTTGTTGAAAAATACTTGAAAAACAAAATAGACAAAATTTCCTATTATCAAAGTGCTAGCAGGAAACAGAAATTATATAGATCCATCCATTTCTATAAATTATCAATTTTCATCAATAAAACTATATTTAAATCAACTTTCTGATTTCTGAATTGATTGAAAAAAGAAATCCAAATTGGGCTAAAGACATAAGATATCATTTGAAATATCCCTTTCCTAATCTCATACTGAGCCTTGCGAGCTACCAAACTGTGCTACCCCGCGATAATACAAATAAACGTTGGAATTGTTGTCTTTGGTGGTGATACCGTTATAAAAGAAGGAAATCTTGTCAGGAGCCATATGTGGCGAAAACTTCATAATAACGGTGAAAATAGTAATGTTAGTGATTTCAATTTGAAAGAAGGTATACCTAAGGGGCTGTTCACTAAGAGAAGGAAGAGGCTAGCGAAGAAGGGATCCTCATTCCCTCTTTAGTCAATTCTAGGGATGTTGTGATAGATAATTTTACCCTACCCTGTCTCTATCTATAAAAAACCTTGTTAAAAAAAATCCTGTTCAAAATAACCTTAAAGAAACCATGAACCATTAGGGTTACCCAAACAGAACTCTATAGATTTTAGGGTTATCCATGGGTACCCATGGTACTATATTTCATTTGCTTTTTTTTTTCTATTTTTTTTTTCTTCATATGCTTCTTTTAGTTTTATGTTTAATTTACTATTATATATATATATTTTAATAATTTTTAAATAATATTAAACTATCATTCTTGAAAATATGAACTCAATAACTTTCAATATAAATTCAAAAATAAAATATTTGATGATAAAATAATACAATTTTACATTTTAACGGGAAATCACGAAATCATGTTTTTTTTATGGTTTCTGGCGGAAAAATGAGATTTTACATTTTGGTGGGAAAATAAAATTTTACATTTTTGGCGAAAAACTAAGATTTTACGTTTTCGATGGGAAAACGCGATTTGACGTTTTTTGGCGGAAAATTGAGAATTTACATTTTTGGTGGAAAAGTGAGATTTTACTTCTTTGACGGAAAAGTGAAAATTTACGTTTTTGGCGGGAAAACAAGATTTTACGTTTTTGGCGGAAGAATACGATTTTACGTTTTTGGCGGGAAAACAAGATTTTACGTTTTTGGTGGGAGAATGCGATTTTACGTTTTTGGCGGGAAATTTAGATTTTACGGTTTTGGTGGAAAAATTAGATTTTACGTTTTTGGCGAGAAAATGCGATTTTACATTTTTGGCGAAAAACATGATTTTACGTTTTTGGTGGGAGAACGCGATTTTACGTTTTTGGCGGGAAATTTAGATTTTACGGTTTTGGTGGAAAAATTAGATTTTACGTTTTTGGCGGAAAAATGAGATTTTACGTTTTTAGCAGAAAAATTAGATTTTACGTTTTTGACAGAAAAGAGATTTTACGTTTTGGCAGGAAAAATAAGTTAAAAGAATGAAAATTTACTTTAGTTATTTTTAAAAAATTATAAAGTAAATACCAAAATCCGATAAATATTTCATTATAAAATAATTTTGAATAGTTATTGATTTGATAAAAAAAAAAAGCACTGTTTTTAGTTAGAAAAAAAAATCCTATGAGTACCCTAAACCCTATAGGATATGCCAAAGAGGGTAATATTTTAAACTATGCTCGTCCACACAAAACTCATGAGATTTATAATAGAAAAAGTACGATAATGAGTTTTAAATATTTGAAAGGATTAGGGTTAATCCATAGGATTTTTACCCATGACAACATCCCTATTCAATTCTAATCAAAAAATCAGAGGAACACTGTATTAATTTCTCACTCCCTCTAGTTGTTGGATGAACGCCGGCCGGTTTGGTTATAAAAGGATCCATTTCTTGTTTTTGGATTATTATCTAAGAAATATCAATAAACTCATTTTTGTTTTTAGATAATCTAAGAATATATGAGAGGTATTGGTCAACTCTAGAGTCATACAATAAATGGATCCTTTTATAACCAAAAGAATTATCAATAAACTCATTAATACATAGAGCAAAAAAGGTTTACTGTTCGCCAGAGCTTTTTTTTATTTTTTGTTGTTGTCAAGAGCTTTTGGTTTAGAGTTTTAGATTTTTATTTTTTTACAAAAAAAAATTAATATCGATCTAAAAGTTTATCCCAGTGCCGGATAAATCCGTTAAATTTGTTAGACTAAAGGTGATTTCTATAAAAAATAAATAATAATGAAATTTTCACTTGGATTCTAAATATAAAACTATTCTTGGGTTCATCTCTGGGGGTGAACCCTTTCATTCACCTCCCTATGTTTTAACCAATCAAATTGTCACATAATATCTTATTTATGTTATGTAATATTATTATTAATTACTATTTCTAAATCTAATTAATTATATTAATCATTAATCATTTTCTAAATAAAACAAATACAAATATATCAACAAAAATTATCTATCAATAAAAATAATAAATTAAAATATAATTAAACAAATGAAATAAATAAAATAAATTTAGAAAAATTAAATAAATTAAGAAAATTAAATATTTTAATATCTCGAGATCACAAAATAACCTAAAGCATTGTATGTTATGTTTCAGCCACTCGTTACGTTGTTTCCCTTGGGTTCGCTAAATTGTATCATTAGGGTATATTTTTATATGTTTTTATATATTTTTCGTAATTTATTTTTCATAAAAATATACCTTAATGACACAATTCAGCGAACCCAAATAAAACATCAAAACGAGTGGCCGAAACATATCATAAAATCCTTTAGGTTATTTTGTGATATTAGTAGATTTAATTTTCTTAATTAATTAATGTTTATAATTTATTTTATTTGTTTAATTGTAATTTTAATTTATTATTCTTGTTTAAATATAATCTTAGTTATTATATTTTTATTGATTAGATTTTAAAATAGTGATTAATGATTTAATCTAGTTTTTATGTTATTATAAAAGAGTGATTAATGGTTTATGAATTAGATTTAGAAAGAATAATTAATAATAATATTACATAGCATAAATAAGATATTACGTTATAATTTGATTGGTTAAAACATAGGGTGGTTCCTAAATGTATCCATTTTCAAATTTATAAATCAATTAAATACTTTATTACACTATATATTTTATTTTAAAAATCTATGAATAAATTAGTTTATTCCTTGGCACTGTTCATAAGTTCATAGAAGTTAAAATATAATTCAACATTTGAAAATAAAATCAAAAGATTGTTAAAGGAAAAAAGCCACTAAATGACACGTTGAGAATTCACGAAACCAAGACAGAGATAAAACCCTCCGGTTCAAATCGCCGGCGAATACCGATGATCTCCGCCGTCGCCAAACCATTCCTCTCTCCTTCTCAAACGCTCTTTCGCCTTCCTCTTTCTTCTTGCTCAATTCCATTCCGCGTTTTCCCCTCATTCTTCTCCTCCTCCTCTTCCTCTCATTTGCCGTCTCCTCAATCTTCTAATCCAGTTACGCCTCTTCTATCTCCTGGCCGTAACTATAGTCGCCATGCCTTTCTCGTTGACCAATACCTCTCATGTTCCATGCCTGAGAAGTCTCTTCGTGTTGCTGTACTCCTCAGTGGTGGCGTCGATAGCAGTGTCGCTCTCCGCCTCCTCCACGCCGCTGGTCACTCCTGTACCGCTTTTTATCTCAAAATCTGGTTTCAGGTGTGCTTCTTCTTCGCCATAGACTATTTACATCACAATTGGAAAACATAGACTTATTTGTTGGCCTTTTCTAGAATTTTGGATTGTGATGTTTTATGTTTTGTAGGAAGGTTTTGAGAATTTCTGGAATCAGTGCCCTTGGGAAGATGATTTGAAGTATGCAAAGCATGTCTGTGAGCAGGTCTTGTTATTGATAAACCCTAAACCCTGTGATTATCTTATGGAATTGTTGATTCTTCAAAAGGTTCAAACTTTTTATACTTAACAATGAAAGGACGATGCTTACTTCTTCTAGTGGTGTTGTTTTACAGGTTGATGTGTCTTTGGAGGTTGTGCATTTAACAGATGAATATTGGGAAAGAGTTGTAAGTGCTTTCTTCTTTGCTTCTTTTTGGAAATGCTGATAATTGGTTTCTTTTAGCTGAGGTTGTGATTGGATTCAGGTGTCATACATTATTGAGGAGTACCGTTGTGGACGTACACCTAATCCAGATGTTTTATGCAATACTAGAATTAAGTTTGGTAAGCTCTTCGACTAATACAGTAGTTTGTAATCAAGAGTTTTTGCTCGTGAAAAAAAGAAAGACTTCTGCTTTCGGTTGAAGTGTATACGTTATTGTGTCGATGTTATTTTGAGTAATCAACTATAGATTGACCTTATATTTTCAGGTGCATTCATGGACGCAATCAGTGATATGAAGTATGACTACATAGCTTCAGGTCATTATGCTAAAGTGGTCCATCCTCCTGCTGACCAAAATGATTCATCATCTGTTTTGGAACTATCACAAGACATGGTACTTACTCCAATTAAACACTCTTGACTTAATCTGTGGGTGATTTTCTGATAAGCATGTCTTTGTTGAATTTGAGAGAACATCATTTGTTGGGTTTAATGTTTACGTTATGCCTTATGTTGTAGGCTACTAATACTTCTTAGGTACATTGCTTTTATTCTCAGTACCTCTACCACTGAAAGTCCGTATTTTTTTTATTTTTTTCAGGTGAAGGATCAGACTTACTTTCTCTCACATCTTTCTCAAACCCAACTTAAGCGACTGCTTTTCCCACTTGGTTGTGTAAAGAAGGTATTCGAGGAAGTTCTATCTTTGCAAAGTTGCGAGAAATTTTAGTCCCATGCCTCTGCTCTTTACAAAAAAAAAAAATTAATGATGGAAACATTTTGATTTCTTAGTGATGGTTGTCATACATGTTTGCCTTTGTTTTCTGATGTACAGGAAGAAGTTCGCAAACTAGCCTCACAATTCGATTTGCCAAATAAAGATAGAAAGGATTCGCAAGGAATATGTTTCCTTGGGAAGGTAGACTCTCTTGTTTGTCTTTCTGGTTTACGATAATTTACCTAGTGCATGTCTGAAACCTATGACTATGGTTTTCTGTAATAGATAAAGTTCAGCGATTTTGTTGGAAGACACATAGGAGAGATGGAAGGAATTATATTGGAAGCTGAAACTGGGGATTTTCTTGGTAACCATCGGGGATTTTGGTTTTACACAATTGGACAACGCCAAGGCTTGCGTTTACCTGGTGGGCCTTGGTATGTTTCTTAACTGATCGTAGATATTTCTGTCATTGGTTGTAATCAGCTTCAACAGTGTTGAGACAACAATTTGGCTTAACTTCTCATTACATGATGAGTAAATTCTTTTAGCTCTTTAATTTTGGCTGTTATATCATGCTCCCTTTGTCCATGTGCAGGTATGTTGTTGAAAAAGACACCAAGAACAATGTAGTGTTTGTCTCCAGAAATTACTACTCAATCGACAAGAGAAGGCGGATTTTCCGTGTTGGCTCCTTGAGATGGCTTAGTGGTAAACCGTCAAGCAATGTCAGCGAGCTCCGTTGCAAGGTAAAGAGCAGTATATGATTAATTACTTTCTACACGTGGTAGTTTGTTTACTTGGCACTGATATGCTGAGAGCGGCTTTTATAGGTCCGACATGGGCCTGGCTTCTACAGCTGCAGTTTTGAAATGGAAGGAGATGGAGATGTTGCGGTTGTACACCTAGAGGAAGACGATCAAGGTCTAGCTGCTGGACAGTTTGCAGCTTTTTACAAGGGAACCACTTGTATTGGTTCAGGCGTAATTCTGGAGTCATGGGACGATCAATGTTTCCCAGTCTGCGCAAAAGCCCTTGAACTCGCAGCAATGGAAGACAAAACCAAACTCGGGAAACCTGTCAAAATCAAGACGATGCCAGTTACGTCATCTGTAGAGGTTGATCCAGGAGAAGAAGGCAGTGCAGAAGAAAAGCTGGTGAATGCATAAGAGACGTAATGCAAGAAATGGTTCTGTACTCAGGTATCACCCACAAACTCTGTAGATCTGAAGCTTTGAGCTGAGAGGTGATAACAACATAAGACATACCACTAGGAGCTTCAAGATTTTGATGGGATTGTTGTATTATACATGAAAATGTACTGTGAAACAAATTTTACTATATAGTTGATCCCATTATGAGGTATGAGTTTGTTATTTTTAATTACATTTTATTCTACTTCATGGGAGAGCTTTACATGCGCACATGTCTCCATGTGTTTGTCAACTAAAATATAGTAAGAGAGAGAGAGAGAAAAGCTTCAAGGGCTTAAAATAGAGCTTGAAAAACGCTCTTGCATCAAAACAACAATGATGTTCCTTAATTCTCATTTCTCTAATTCCCCAAAAAGAAAGAGATAACAGTCATTTTCTATTGGTGTCTTCTCCAACAATTTGTCATTCTCTTCTGTTGCTTTTTGTTGTTCTTTATCTCTCTCAGACATGGTGATGCCTGCAGCTCTGGTCTTTATCCCTGTTGGTGTCCTCTTCTTGGTCTCAGGCCTCATCATCAACATTATTCAGGTCATCAAAACAAATTCATTTCCATTGTCTTTCTCCATGGAAGAAATAGACAGCTGAAACATTTTGTTTTTTTAGACGTCTGTTACAATTGAAATTTCCACTGATTAAAGGTTTTGGAAACGTTTTCTGTGTTTCCAGCTTGTGTTCTTCATCATTGTTCGTCCATTATCAAGAAATTTGTATATAAGAATCAACAAAACCGTTGCAGAATTACTTTGGTTACAGCTCATATGGTTGATTGATTGGTGGGCTTGTATAAAGGTTAGTGATTTCATGAATCTTGATTGGTCTATACATAGGTGACAAATCTAATATATGTAATATTGCTGCAGATCAATTTATACGCTGATGCAGAGACACTAGAGTTAATTGGTAAAAATATGATTTATGAGCTTAATGCGACTGAAGTCACAAGTACTGGAATTTACTATTTCATGTTCTTGATAACTTTCAGGGAAAGAACATGCACTTCTGTTATGCAATCATCGAAGTGACATTGATTGGCTTATTGGATGGGTCATGGCTCAGGTGTTTCTATCTTCCTCTGAGACAAAAGTCTATTGATTCTTTAAGTTTGAGGAAATCTCTGTCTCTGATTGAATATTATTAATAATATATAACAGCGTGCAGGTTGTTTAGGAAGCTCTCTAGCTATTATGAAGAAAGAAGCCAAGTATCTTCCAGTGAGTTTCTCTATCTTTTGTCTCAACCTTCTCGTTTTTTTAGTTGGTTATATTTTACTAAAACACTACAAGTCTTTAACAGATTATAGGTTGGTCAATGTGGTTTTCTGATTACATCTTCTTGGAAAGAAACTGGACAAAGGATGAGAATACCCTCAAGGTTAATTCTGCAATCTCTTGAGCTTAATGTTGATCATGTTTTATGTGCTTGAAACGTCTTTTTTTGTTTGTTGGCTTATTTCAGGCAGGTTTTAAACGACTTGAGAACTTTCCTACGACATTCTGGTTGGCTCTATTCGTTGAAGGAACTCGTTTTACTCAAGAGAAGCTTTTAGCTGCTCAAGATTACGCCTCTATCAGAAGCTTACCGTCTCCTCAAAATGTCTTGATTCCTCGTACAAAGGTGAGTTTCAATCCAAAAAAAACACTTACTTCTTTGCTTACTATAAGCTTTGACTTCACTGGATTTACATATAATATGCAAAATCAGGGATTTGTTTCTGCGGTGTCTCACATACGATCATTTGTCCCTGCGATTTATGACTGTACCTTAACCGTTCAAAACAATCAGCCTACACCAACTCTGCTTAGTATGTTCAGTGGACAATCATCTGTGGTACAAAAGATTACATTGTGTCTTTTTTTTCTTAACATAAATTAAGTGTGTATGCCTACTTTATCAAAATCTCTTTGTTTCTTCTTTCTTAAAGGTGAATTTGCAGATGCGACGTCACAAAATGAGGGAGTTGCCAGAAACCGATGATGGCATTGCACAATGGTGCCAAGATATATTTGTCACCAAGGTTCACCAAACTATTATCAAAGCTAAAATTCATGTCTCTAACTGCTTACTCAGTGCTTACTTGTTTAATCAGGATGCTCAACTTGAGAAATACTTCAAAAAAGACGTGTTCAGCGACTTGGACGTTCACCAAATCAACCGGTCAATCAAACCATTGATCGTAAGAAACATCACACATTGGATTACTGCAAAATGCTTATAAAACTGTTTCTCTTGTGAAATCTGGTAATGTTGTTGGAAACAGGTGGTCATCATTTGGGTATGTCTACTTATATATGGCGGTTTCGAGCTATTCCGATGGCTCTCCGTGGTGGCCTCGTGGAAGATCATTTGTTTGTTTGTGCTCTTCTTGGTGATTGCAACTATAACAATGCAACTACTGATTCAATCCTCTGAGTCACATCGTTCAACACTGGCCAAGAAACCTTTACAGGAACAGCTTATTTCTGCTTAGGGCTAAAGAACCTCTGTTTAACCCAGAGACTTTACGTAGCCTTGTTCTTTACGTAATTGTTTTTGTTAGTGTGTAACAATTATATATTGTTTATCTAGATTGATCATTTAGTCTTTTGTCTACACAACAACCTAATTTCATTGTGAAGTCATGTATAAATTTTTGAATCAATGTGAAGTCTTTGTCTCTCGTCTCCCTCTTCGATCCTTTCTTCTTCGATCAATTTTTATTTTTTATTTTTTTATGTATGGTGAACACTGTCAGATGTGGTGAACACTGTCAACATTTTATTTTCTTTTTTATTAATGGATAGTAGCATTCTACGTCATGGGAGAACCTTACATGCGCACATGTCTCCATGTGTTTGTCAAATAAAATAACTTTATTCTTTTGCAGGTCGCTAGCCACCAAATTTCCAACTCAGATCTGAAACCAGCGATCGTTTTACAAGTGAGAGACAAGAAATTTGGAGTCGGAGCGGCTGTGTTTTTTGATAGCTAGCTAAAAAGTCCAGCGACACCTGCGATTGAAAATCTGGAGAAGAAACTCTACCAAAAATATGTTTGATTAAGATATGTTATGATATAATATGTTTGATTCAGTCCAGCGACATGTTGATCTCTTCGGTTCTTGTCTTTATCCCTATTGGTATCCTCTTCTTAGTCTCAGGCCTCATCATCAACACCATTCAGGTCATACATTTTCATCTTTTTTTTTTTTTTAACGAATGTAAAATTATCTTTACTAAAAAACCTTTGTTACATAGAATGCATCCTTTGTTCAAATCATAGGAAGATCAAAAGAGAGAAAAATAATTGAAAAAAAAAAACAGAATATAATTTTTGAATGAAACCAAAATGCAATCATCTTCTTGCCGCAAACCAGAGAATTAAACTTTCATTGAAACTCATTGAGGATGGATTCTGGATTGATGATAGGCGATTGCGGACGATGCGGTCTATAATCTTGTTTAAGCAGCTCGGCTAAACCAGGATTTCACCATGTCTACTTCTATTGCTGTTCTCTCCAAATGGTATGTATAGATGCTTGAAAAACATACCTCATTATGAACCTTGGTGTGTAGCTCATAGTTTGGTCAGACAACATAACTAGAATGTCGCTAAAGCTACTAGTATATCTATGATCAAGAATCCCTCTTGTAAGCTTGTCCCATACTTGTGAAGTATAGCTACAAGAGAAAAAAAGGTGATCACGAGTTTCAATTAGGTCTTGACAGAATACACATTTCGGATCAATTTCCACATTCCACGCTATCATTTTATCTCCCGTGGATAGTCTATCATGCACAGCTAACCAAACAATAAAAAGAGTATTTGGGAGTTTCATTAGGAAACCACACTCCCTTATACCATTGTTTACGAAACCATACATCTTCCTCTTCGTTGTCTTCTCCATGGAATAAACATACAGAGCTGTTATTATTGAAATTTTCCACCAACTAAAGGTTTTGGAAATATTATGTGTGTTCCAGCTTGTGTTCTTCATCATTGTTCGTCCATTTTCAAGAAATTTGCATAGAAGAATCAACAAAACCGTTGCGGAATTACTCTGGTTACAACTAATATGGCTGACTGATTGGTGGGCTTGTATAAAGGTTAGTGATTTCATGAATATTGTTTGGTCTATGACTATACAATACATACATAGGTGTCCAAGTCTAACATATATGATATTGCTGCAGATCAATTTATATGCTGATGCAGAGACTCTAGAGTTAATTGGTAAAAGATTATTTATAAGCTTTATATATGTGACTTAAGTACTATCAAGTATTTGAATTTAATGTTTCATGGTCTTTATAAAATTTTTTAGGGAAAGAGCATGCACTTGTTTTATGCAATCATCGAAGTGACATCGATTGGCTTATTGGATGGGTCATGGCTCAGGTTTTACTATCTCTGTCTGAAACAAAACTCTATTGATTCCTTTAAAATTTGAGGAAATCTCTGTGGATTGATAACTAGATTAGGGGCGGGTTGAGATTTCAAAATATATTAAACCAAAAATATTAAAGGAATTTTTGCTATGTGAATAAATTAATGTTTGCTTCTAAATTTTAATTTTATAGTTAAAATATTAAAGGTATTATATAAACTTTGAAGTTTGAACCTTCTCACATGAAATCGTAATTAAAGGGATTGAAATTAAAGTCAATTAAATTATCAATATGAAAATAATATATCAACATTTAGGGAGGGAGGGAGGAGGAGATAAATAATAATATGAGAAATTATTTTGTCAGTATACCTTTTTAAACTCTTTTTGTTACTATAAGTTTTAGGTAAATAATTAATTTAATATTATATAATAGTAATATAGAGGATTACACATAACAGCGTGCAGGTTGTCTAGGAAGCTCTCTAGCCATCATGAGAAAAGAAGCCAAGTATCTTCCAGTGAGTTTTTCTATCTTTAGTCTAAATCTTTTCGTTTTTAGTTTATTTTCCATTTTTGGTTATAAATACTAAAACACTACAAGTCTTTAACAGATAATAGGATGGTCAATGTGGTTTTCTGATTACATCTTCTTGGAAAGAAACTGGTCTAAGGATGAGAATACCCTCAAGGTTAGTTTTTGCTCTATTCCTCTCTTGAGCTTAAAGTTGATAATTTTTTATGTGCTTGAAACATCATTATTTTTTACCTTCTTGTAGACAGGTTTTAAACGACTTGAGGACTTTCCTATGACATTCTGGTTGGCTCTATTCGTTGAAGGAACTCGTTTTACTCAAGAGAGACTCTTAGCTTCTCAAGATTATGCCTCTATAAGATGCTTACCGGCTCCTCGAAATGTCTTGATTCCTCGTACAAAGGTGAGTTTCAACAAAAAGCAAAAGTTACTTCTTTGGTTAATTACTACAAGCTTTACTTCATTGGATTTACTTAATTACATTTATATTGTACATATAATATGCAAAATCAGGGATTTGTTTCTGCAGTTTCTCACATACGATCATTTGTCCCTGCGATTTATGATTGTACCTTTACCGTTCAAAACAAACAGCCTGCACCAACTCTGCTTAGTATGTTCAGTGGACAATCATCAGTGGTATAATTTTGTTTTTGTGTAAAAAAACTCTTTGTTTTTGTTTATCGAAAAAAAAAACTCTTTGTTTCTTTTTTTCTTGAAGGTGAATTTGCAGATGAGACGTCACAAAATGAGCGAGTTGCCAGAAACCGATGATGGCATTGCACAATGGTGCCAAGATATATTTGTCACCAAGGTTCACCAAACAATATTATCAAAGCTAAAATTCATGTCTCTACATTGCTTACTCAGTGCTTACTTCTTCAATCAGGATGCTCAACTTGAGAAATACTTCAAAAAAGACGTGTTCAGCGACTTCAACGTTCACCAAATCAACCGGCCAATCAAACCATTGATCGTAAGAAACATCACACATTGGATTACTGCAAAATGCTATAAACTGTTTCTCTTGTGAAATCTGGTAATGTTGCTGGAAACAGGTGGTCATCATTTGGTTATGTCTACTTATATATGGTGGTTTCGAGCTATTCCGATGGCTCTCCGTGGTGGCCTCGTGGAAGATCATTTGTTTGCTTGTGTTCTTCTTGGTGATTGCAACTATAACAGTGCAACTACTGATTCAATCCTCTGAGTCACATCGTTCAACTCCGGCCAAGAAACCTTTACAGGAACAGCTTATTTCTGCCTATGTCTAAAGAAACCTCTGTTCAAGTCAGAGACTTTGTGTTGCCTTGTTCCTTTACATAATTGGTTTTGTTGGAGTGTAACAATTAAATTGTTTATCTAGATTGATCATTTAGTCTTTGTCTACTCAACAACCTAATTTCATTGTGAAGTTTATTTATAAATTTTATGTTTTCAAATGTGTTTATTTCTTCAAAAGTAACCATCATATTTGATCTTGTGAAAATCTAACTCATTGTCATTATAGTTTAACGAATGCCTATAATTTTATGAACGGTCATTCCAAAAAAATTAAGAAGCAATATATCTGCAGACCACAAATTCCTTATTGTTAGCCTAAATAAAACAAAATAAATTATTAGAGATGTTGTATGATTTTTAATCATAAAGGGAAAAAAACAATTTACACTATAATTTGCGACCATAAATTTCATCACAAATATATTTCAAATTGATTACACAACAAAATAAGATGTCATTCTTGTAGAAGATAATTATTTTGATATTTATATTAATTTTAGAGTAATAATAATATTAAATTTTAAGAAACAATTATGAAAAAGTTAAATAATGTGTTATTTTAAATACCAAAGTTAATGAAAATGTGTGTTTACTATTTAAATATCATTTGTCACTAACTTTGGTATTTCAAATCACACATTAGTTAATTTTTTTAAGTATAGCTCTATAATGGGGTATTTTATCTCTCTAGGGATGCTTTTGAAGAGTAATTCTCAAATACTAAAATAATCGCGCCACTGATTACAAAAAGATAGACAATTTTTTTATTTTAAAGAATACTAAAACAATTAACAAAAACATAAAAAAATGCAACAATAAAAACAACAATAAACAATATATAGGGAATTTTCTAGAGAAAAAAAGTTATTGTTTGGGCCTTGCCAATTAATGAGCTAGAGAAAAAGTCTATATATAGAGATTTTTTTCGAGCCCAAACAATACATTAAAACTCTTTGGCCCATCAATAGATACAAAATAATAACTTTTTCTAAGCCCAAACACTAGCATTTTTTTAACCCAGACAATAACCTTTTTCGAGCGTAGAAGACAATTAGGTTTAACATTTTCATTTACCTTCTTCTTCTTTTTCTATTTTTCTCATTTTGTCGCTAGTTTCTCCGCCGCTTTTCAATGTTTCATCGTTTCTACATCCGAGTTGGCCATTAAATCATTATTCTAGAGGTACGTAAAATTTCCGATTTTATGTTATTTGATGATAGTTGTATTAAATAGTGGGTTTTCTTTGGGATAACACAATCCACTTAAGGTTTATTTTTTCTTACTTTCTCCTTAAATCAGCTTTAAGACTTTTTGATTTCAAACATTATATGTATATCTTTTAGTTTTGGTTCATGCATTGTTGGTTTTTGAATCCGATGTAATATTATATAAGTAAAATTGCTTGGGTATGTTTTGTTTTAGATATTCGCAGTAAACAATCGTAATGCCTAGATCTTCATCTACATTTATAACTATTTGGGTTCTCTACAGAAAAAATATATCCATCTATTTTTTTTTCTTGTTTTGGATCTTGTTAAATCTGTTAATATATTAATAAATTTGATATATATATTTTTCTCTTAACATCTATTTTTTTAAAATATGTGCATACTATGGTGTTTAGAGTTAATGGCATGTATAGATAAAATCTAAACTATAATCTTTCACATAAGATCGAATAATGGTGATGGAAAAAAGTCTAGGAAATGACTTTCAAAGAAAAATATGTTATCTCTAAGAACGATTGATAATGATTGAAGAGAATCGAGATAAAGTTGAGAGAAGAAAAATAAATAAAATCTGATTTTGATTGATTAAGGTTCAGGGATAGGATGTTGGTGGAAATACAGAGGCATTAACCAAGATTACATTTTCTCGGTTTAAACACAATTAAACCAAAACTACACATTAAAAAGATTAAACAAACAAAATAAGATGAAGAATGCTGTGGTTTAATGCCTGGTTTATCTCTTCTTCATTTGATTTTGTTTGGTTTAATATTTTTAATGTGTGTCTTGGTTTAATTGTGTCAAAACCGAGAAAATGTTGGTTTGGTCAATGCCTATGTATCCTCAGCCACCATATCCTTCCGAGAAACCTTTAATCAATCAAAATCTGATTCTCTTCTCTCAACTTTATATCAACTAGGTTAATACCCGCGCATATGCGCGGATTTTATTATAAATTATTTTTCCTAAATTGTTTTATAGTCATTTTTATTCATTTACTTAAAAGTAATGAAAATACATATGAAATTTAGGAACTATATTCAATAATACTTACCAATAGATTTCTTAAAAATAAAATAAAAACTAAAAATAAGTCATAACAATAAAAAAATCAGAATAAATCACAAATACAACCGACAATATATACCTACTCATTATTCAACGTTAATATTCACAACACACGCTTCACTTTTACTTGGAAAAAATAGAATCATGTTCAACACTAAATCAGAATAAAATTTCGATATAGGAATTCAACGCTAAGTATTCTTACTATTCGATATAGTCCCAAAAAAATCAGAATAAAGCACAAATACAAGAAACTATATATACCTACTCATTATTGATTTTATAAAAAAATGAATAATGTAACTATTTAAATACAATTATAAAAAGATAGTAACGAATATGATTTAAACATGTAAAAAGAAGATGATGAAAGTGTAAGATAAATTAAAGCTTCATATTATGTTATAAGAATTCAATTTGAATTGTTTATATTTTACTGATTTTAAAGTATTTAATTTAAATGAGTTGATTTGTTATATAGAATTAATAATTGTTCATAAATGATAAAATGCTCATGTGTCAGCAGAATATGAAAAGAAGAGGAGGCTGATGTGTCAAGTCTGGAGAGTCTCCCTTCTCTCATTATATATAGGACTACGGGTAATTCCGCGCTTTGCGCGGGCGGACATTAAAAATTTATTGCATACTAAATTATTTATTTGATGTTTGTAAAAGTATATTTTCCAAAAAAAAATGAATTGGATAATTTGTTTGATATATAGTTATTTTGAACTGAATGAGAAGTGCACAATCATAGTTACTCATGAATGAAGTAATGTTATGTTGTTATTTCTCTCGGACCACAACACATTATTTATACTGAACATTCTTTTGTGCAATTTTTTAAAGTTATTTCTAGGGTTTTCTGCGAAAAAACCAGTGAACTTATTAAATTTTGCAAGAAAGACACCCATCTCAAAACTGTGCAAGTTAAACTAGTGATGTTCACATGGCACCGCTATATAACCACAACGTATATCGTTGACATGGCACCGTTTTACTCTGTTAAAAAATCGACGGAAACATAAAACGACACTGTTTTAAAGATAAAATACGTATCATTTTTTTCAAGTAAAAACAACATGATTTTTGTTGTTTTCACCAAAACAACATGATTTTTTTATTTAGTTTGATATTATCTATTTTTATTTAATATATTTTTAAAAAAAATCTTCTTCTTCTTCCTCCCTTCGATCTATTAACATTTTTTTAGAAAAACCAATACCCATAATTAAATTAAAACAGATTGATAATGAATCAAAGATATTTTTTGTTAAATAACGAATCAAATATCTAATAAGAGAATGTGATACTAATCCCATCCTTAGAGCTCTGAGTAGATTTAACATCAATCTGTTCTTCTTCCTACAATTTTTTCACAAAAATCAATCTGGGTTAGGTTTTTAATGGCGGAATCGAGTGAGCCACATATATTTGGGTTGGTGAAGATGTTTGTTCATACAAAGGAATATTCTGCTCTTGTACATTTGTAATCTCGATAGATCTAAACAAAGAAAATCTCAAAGGCACCATTGTTAAAGACCTTTCTGTACTTTCAGATCTAATCATTCTTCATCTCAAATAGCAACAGATCCTCATGTCAGGTCCCAGATTCTTTCAAAACCTAGATACACTTTAAGAACTCGATCTGGGTTTTAGACAATAAAATTTTTCTTTTTTCAACACTTCTAGAGCTTTACAGGTACCCACAAGTTCTTGAAGTTGCTCCTTTGGACAGTATGCCTTACATCAGCCAATTAGTTGGTCATGCTACATGCATGTCGAGCCAAAGGAATAATGCAGAGAGAGGACCACCAAAAATTATCTTTCTGCCTTCTGAATCTACTTCAGAGACTGCAAACATCATCGCTCACATGACAAATGAAGTTGCCCTCTCTGGAAGTGCATCAATGGGAAATATTGGACCAAATATTGGTTTGATTGATATCGCTGAGTCCGACGACTCCTACTACTTTTGGGTTTCCTTGCCTGGTGTCTCAAGAGATGAAAGTAAGTCTCTTAAATCTTTACATCTCTGTTTTGCTACGTAGTTTTGAGTATGTTTGTTTACTCAATTGTCTTTTGTGTACTTTTGCTGAATCTGACAGAGGACTTCAGCTGTGAGATAGAGCCAGTCGGTAAGATAATGATCAAGGGAACAACATCTACGGGAGAGAGGACTGTCTGCAAGTACAATCAGGTCTTCAAGATGCTGTCTCAAAACTTGTGGCTTCCAAGACACTTCACTATCTCTTTCCAGCTTCCAGGTCATGTGAGCAATGAAGAATTCAACGGTAACTTTGGGCCTGATGGTGGTCTAGAAGGTGTGGTGAAGAAGGTTTACTATGAAGACGAAACCGAATGTTATGGATGTGTTTAGTTTTTAAAATTAACCTAGAAACAATGTGGTTTATGTAGTATTTTCTTGTTTTGTTCAAAAATGTTAATCTTATTAGAATTGTTCCATAATTTTAAATATTTTACAAAAAAGATTGGCTTCTTCCACCAACCAGTCAGCCATATTAGCTGTAACCGTTGCGGAATTACTCTGGTTACAGCTAATATGGCTGACTGGTTGGTGGGCTTGTATAAAGGTTAGTGACTGCATGAATATTTTTTGGTCTATGACTATACAAGTCTAATATATGTGATATTTTGCAGATCAATTTATATGCTGATGCAGAGACTCTAGAGTTAATTGATAAAAGATTATTCATGAGTGTGAGTTAAGTCTCAAGTATTTGAATTTAATGTTTCATGGTCTTGATACACATTTAGGGAAAGAACATGCACTCATTTTATGCAACCATATTGGTACCGGGTTTAACACCCTACCATAAACTCGACCCAAATCGATACCTATTCATTTAAAGCCCAAATCGACTCTGGCCCATCAAGAGAAAATCATCGACTTGCACATAAAGTAGCCGACCTGCGAGATAAGAAAAGTCTACTCGGAAAATGGAAAAGACGAGCAAATAAGGAAAGTCCAATTAAATGCCTATGAACCGACTACAAATCATCATGGAATCGTTATAAATAAAAGGCTCCCAAGACATTGAGCGGCCATCCGAAAATCATTGAGATTCAAGAGTAGACCTAAGCCCTAGAATTCACAGCTTTTGTCTCCTCTTTACTCAAGAACACTAAAAACTCTGTAACTTGCTTACTAAAAAATCAATAAAGATCATACTTTCTGCTCCTAACTTGTCTTTGAAACCCTAAATCTCATTGTTTGAGCCTACGGTTTGACAAACCATCAAAGTGACATTGATTGGCTTATTGGAGGGGTCATGGCTCAGGTGTCTCTATCTCTGTCTGAAACAAAATTCTATTGATTCTCTTAAAATTTGAGGAAATATCTGTGGATTGTATTGTATATTACTGATAACTAGATTAGGGGCAGGTTTTATATTTCAAATATATTAAATTTAAAACATTTGTAGGTATCATATCTTAAAACATTTTTAGAAAAATACTATAAATCATTTTTATTTAGCAAAGAGAGTTATTTTCATAATTTTATTTTTGGTTTTCTGCAAAAAACATCAAACTTATTAAAATTTGTAAGAATGACACTCACCTTAAAACTGTGCAAAATAACTTAGTGATGTTTACGTGACACTGCTATATAGCCACAAAGTGTATCGTCGACATGACACCGTCCACTGCTGTTACAAAACTAACAGAGAGATTAAAACGATGTAGTTTTGGTCTTTAAAACTACATGCTGTTTTGTTGTAAATGATGATGTTGTTGCTGTTTTTTACCTTGCAAAACAACATGATTTTTATATTTACATTTAGTTTTTTAATTTAGAAAAATGGAAATTGATTTGGGAAAAAAATATAAAATTGTCTTCTTTCTTCTTCGTATGTTCTTCTTCTTCTTAGTATATTCTTCTTCTTCACCATGTTTCCACCATATATTCTTCTTCTTATTATGTTCTCCTTTATTTTCTCACATCACACGAAATCAAAATCTCAAAGTGTACCATTTTCGAAATCAAAACAACAATAACAACAAATCCGGATTCATATATTTGTAAATACATTAACAACAAATTTACAAATAGAAACATCACCACAAATCTGAGACAAATGTGAAAAAAATCAACAAAACTAACAAATAGAAACATCACCACGAATCTGAGACAAATCTAATACAAATCTAACAACAAATCTGCAAATCTAACACCACGAATCTAAGACAAAGCCCAATTAAATCAAAACATAAAAATTGAAGATCCCAAAAAATGATGAACTCTAACTTTAATTTATCCCCAAATCCATCTCACGGCCAATACCACCAACACCACCGATACGACTTTCTCTCTCCCTACTTCCCATTAACTCTAATTTTAATTTCCCCAAATTGATTTTTCTTTTCAATTCTAAATCAAGAAGAAACATAATCAATATCATTTTGGTCAGTGAAAAATGAAAATTTTAAGTTTCAAAAAAAAAAAAAAATATTGAAAATTTAAAAATCATGTTGTTTTAGCCACAGAAAAATAACAAGTAATGATCAAAACATTGTGTAGTTTTTTTGTCCTCAAAACTACGTCGTTTTGAGATTCTGTCAGTTTTTTAACTGAGACAAGCTGTGCCACGTAGACGATACACGTTGTGGCTATATAGCGGTGCCACGTAAACATCACTAGGTTATTTTGCACAATTTTAAGGGAAGTGTCATTCTTGCAAATTTTAATAAGTTTGATGGTTTTTTTGCAGAAAACTCTTTATTTTTATGTGAATAAATTAATTATTGCTTCTAAATTTAAATTTTATGATTAACATATTAAAAATATTATATAAAATTTGAAATTTCTCACCTGAAATCGACACGTCTTAAAATTGTATCCATTAAATCACTAAAAAAATGAACTTTATAGAGAAAAAGGCTATTGTTTGGGCCTTACCAAATAATTTGCTAGAGAAAAGCCTATATAGAGAAAAAAATTCTGAGTTCAAACACTACATTAAAACTCTTTGGCCCAGCAATAGATAAAAGGTAATAAGTTTTTTTAAGCCCAAAAAATAGCCTTTTGCGACCCTAAACAATAACCTATTTCGAGCGTAGACGACATTTAGGTTTAACATTTTCATTTACCTTCTTCTTCTTTTTCTATTTCGCTCACTTAGTCGCTATTTTCTCCGCCGCTTTTCAAGGTTTCATCGTTTCTACATCCGAGTTGGACACTAAATTATTATTCTAGAGGTGCGTGAAATTTCTGATGCATCTTATTTTATGATAGTTCTAATAAATAGTAGGTTTTTTTTGGGATAACACAATCCACTTCAGGTTCATTTTTTCTTACTTTCAACTTGAATCAGCTTTAATGCTTTTTGATTTCAAACATTATATGTATATCTTTTAGTTTTGGTTCATGCAATTGTTGGATTTTGAATTGGATGAAATATTATTTAAGTTAAATTGCTTGGGTATATTTTGTTTAAGATATGCACAGTAAACAATCATAGTGAATAGCTCTTCATCTATATTTGATATTATTTGATTTGATTTCTCAATAAACAAAATATCCAACTTTTTTTTTGGTTTGGATCTTGTTATCTCCGTTAATATATTAATAAAATTTGATATTATTTTTTCGGTTAACATCTATTTTTTTAAAATATGTGCATATTATAGTATATAGAGTTAATGGCATGTATAGAGTTAGGCCATGAATGTTTAAGAGTTTTCTTTTCTTTTCTTAAGATTATAGATTTTTTTTAGATTCTAGCTTTTAGATTTATTTTGCAAACAAATAAATAAAAAATAAATTGAAAAATTTGAAAAAAATATCATGTTTGAAACTCAAATAACTCATAAAATCTGGATTCGTTATTTAATAGGGAATCCACTTTTCACATTATCTTGATTGGATAATTAAGTGGTTTTGGAAAATCAAAAAACCATTGTAGAAACTACAGCCATTCAAGGCCTTAATGGCATGTATAGATAAAATCCAACTAGAATCTTCCACATAAGATCGAAGAATGAAGTAATATATGTTCTCGAGTCCAAAATGAATTTTTCCATAATGCTTCTTCAAGAGAACTGCTGCATTTGATATTGTAGGATTGAACAGTCGCATCACTTCACAGCATTTTATGATCCTTAACAACCTAAAATGAAAATGATTATTGACAGAATTAATTGTATATTATTTAATGAACAAAAAATATTGCATGTTTCAATAGAAATATGAACTTAATTGTTACCTTCTCAAGACCACCTCGAGATGTGACCTCGACGTAAAGCTTATACAAGGGTATGCCAGTTCCACCCATAATGATAATACGACTTCTTCAAACAAACAAGAAAATCATTAACAATCCATTAAATGACATCTTCTTCAAGAAAATTGATCAATTAAAGCACAAATAATGAAAATTATAAACCATAAGAGGATAGAAAGCAATCTCCATTTCCCAGCACTTACTTCAAAACAATTTGGCCTTAAGATAACCAAAACAACTCATTCTCATTAAACGTGGCTTAAGTACATTTCAAGATTTTTATTATAAAAAAAAAAACAAATCATATTTGTTTTGGTTATCTTAAGGCCAAATTGTTTTGAAGTAAAATGCTGGGAAATGGAGATTGCTTTCTATCCTATTTTGGTTTGTAGTGTTCATTATTTATGCTTTAATTGATCAATTCTCTTGAAGAATTTTTCATTAGTGGATTGTTAATGATTTTGTGTGTGTGTGTGAAGAAGTCTTATTATCATTATGGGTGGAACTGACATACCCTTGCATAAGTTTTACGTCGGGGTCACATCTCGAGGTGGTCTTAAGAAGGTAACAATTGGGTTCATATTTCTATTGAAACATGAAATATGTTTTGTTCATTAAATAATATACAATTAATTCTGTCTATAAATCTTTCTCATTTTAGGTTGTTAGGGATCGGAAATGTTGTGAAGTGATGCAACTGTTTGATCCTAAAATATCAAATGCTGCAGTTCTCTTGAAGAAACATTATGGAAAATCCTTCTTGGACTCGAGAACATGTATAGACCACGAATTCATTCTTGTTAACCTAAATAAATTTTTTTTTTTTTAATTAGAGATACTATTGATTTTTTTTGGGTCGTCAAACCCCATATATTAAGTAATTGATTCTCCTCGGAGGAGAGTCAATCAGGAACCAATGTGCTTACATTGAAAAAACAAAAACCTCGTGTTCTTGCACATTTTGCAAGATTATCGGCACAGACGTTCTGACTACGAGGAATGTGTCTAATCATAAAAGAACTAAACGAATCCCTAAAAAGTAAGAAGTCTTGTAACTCTGAAGCAAATAAAGACCACTCTTGCGGACTTGCTGTTATTCTGATGAGACCTGCACAGTCGGTGAAGAATAAGACCTCCGAATATGAGTTGGCAATCAAGTACTGCATAGCCCATACAAGAGCCTCCAACTCCGAGTGGAGTGGGGAAATACATCGTCGCGAGCCTCTCAATCCTACATGGTGCATCGTCTCTCCGATAGTGAATATCCATCCTTGACCGCTCCTAGGATCAGTACTAATCCAAGATATATTCGTATAACAAAGTGGGGTATTAAAGGGTAGACTCTCCTCGTGCTCGTTCCCCCCTACTAACTCGGTTATGTCTTCCTTGGTGTTAGCTTGCTTCCAAGCTTCTTCTTCATGAGTGGCTAGATAAAGAATATATTGTGATTGTTCACTAACATCCTCATATATTTTTCTGTTCCTTGCCTTCCAAATATACCACATGATCCATGGAAATATGCACAATCTCTCCTCGTCCGCCCCATAATCTTTCCGACGCTAAAATAGGTAGTCGAGATTGCAAAACAGCGACTGCGTGGGGAAAATATCTGGAGCTGAGGAATATTCGATAGTGCCCAAACTTGTCTAGTAGGGGGACATTCAAAAATAAGGTGATTGATTGTCTATTCTTCCGCACCACAAAGTTGGCATCCTTTGTCTTGACTAATATGTCGGTAAAACAGGTGTTGACTAGTAGCCAGAAAACCTGATGGGCATTTCCACCCAAAATGTTTTTGTCTTCATGTAGTTTTTAATTTCCAAGCTTGTGCCTTTAGTGTTGTCACTCTTGGTCTCTGAAGAGGAAGATCACAAGCAGAATGAGAGAGAGCTCTGTGGCCCAGTATCCAGATCTAACAGAATAGTTACCTGACTTAGTTAGAGACCAACTATATCCATCACTAGGTGCGTTATGACTAGGTTTGATTCCTAAAATCTGAGTAATTTCTTTCAGGGGGAATAACTCCCAGAGACTTTCTGACTTCCATCTTTTGGTCTCAAAATCGATCAAGGTGTTGACAAAAACCAAGGGACTCCTTTCCCCTCCTAGATCCTTTGGAGGTCTAGCATGATCATCTGGAATCCATGGTTCCGTCCATATGCTCGTCCCAAATTCTGACCCGATTGTCTTTCTGATCACTAATTTAAGAAGGGTTTGGCCGCAAAAATACTCCTCCATCCATATGAGGGACAATTTGATACATTTATTTCTAACGGATTGCAGTATCTTAAGTATCTCCCTTTTAATACTTTAGCCAGTAGAAAATCAGGGAATCTGAGTAATACCCATAATTGTTTGACTAACAGTGTGATGTTGAATTCATCCATAGTGCGGAATCCCAAACCCCCATCTGCTAGCGTTGTACACAATTGATCCCATACTATCCAGTGGATACCCCGACTATCTGCTTTCTGGATCCACCAGAAGTTAGCAATCACACTATTCAATTTGGAGTTGATAGCCTTTGGTAAAAGATAACACGACATAACATATGTCGGAAGGGCTTGTGCTTCTGACTTGATCAGAACTTCCTTTCCTCCCTTGGATAGGAACTTGGAAGTCCTCGATTTCACCCGTGTTTGCAGGCGGTCTCGAACAAAGGCAAACACTTAGGTTTTAGACCCATGGATTTTCTCCGAGAGGCCCAAGTAAGTTCCCATTCCTCTTTCTTGGTTAATACTGACAATATTCTTGATCTCCTACCTCATCTGAGTGGGAACATCTGCACAAAACATAATCGATGATTTTGTCAGATTAATTTTTTGTCCTGACGCCTCACCATATGAGCGAATAATATCAATAACTTACGTACTCTAGATAGCATCTGCTTTACAGATGAATAGACTATCGCCAACAAATAATAGATGGGATACTCTAGGGCTTGCACTCGAAATGATTTGCCTTGGAATCAACTCCTCCTCCTGATGACCCCAAAAATACATTTATTTCTGTATTTGACATATGTGAATTAAAAGAAAAAACAAATCAAGAAAAATATACAATTAACCATTGGCTTAAATTAATCACCCTCACAATATCAAACACAATAACAAGAATAAAGCAATCTCATATTATGTTTGATGTTTTAAGGGTGATTGATTTAAGCCAATGGTTAATTGTATATTTTCTTGATTTGTTTTTTTAAAAATAAAAATCTTGAAATGTACTTAAGCCACGTTTAATGAGAATGTGTTGTTTTGGCTATCTTAAGGCCAAACTGTTTTGAAGTAAAATGCTGGGAAATAGAGATTGCTTTCTATCCTCTTATGGTTTATAGTGTTCATTATTTGTTCTTTAATTGATCAATTCTCTTGAAGAATATTTCATTTAAATGATTGTTAATGATTTTTTATTTTTTGAAGAAGTCGGATTATCATTATGGGTGGAATTGCCATACCCATGCATAAGCTTTACGTCGATGTCACATCTCAAGGTGGTCTTGAGAAGGTAACAATTAAGTTCATATTTCTATTGAAACATGAAATCTTTTTTGTTCATTAAATAATATACAATTAATTCTGTCAATAAATCTTTTTCATTTTAGGTTGTTAAGGATAAGAAATGCTGTGAAGTGATGCGACTGTTCAATCCTACAATATCAAATGCAGCATTTCTCTTGAAGAAGCATTATGGAAAAATCCTTTTTGGACTCGAGAACATGTATAGACCACTAATTCATTCTTGTTAACCTAAATAAAACTTTATTTTTTAATTAGGGATATTATTGATTTTTCTTTTTGGGGTCGTCAAACCCTATATATTAAGTAATTGGTTTAGTGATTCTCCTCGGAGGAGAGGCAATCAGGAACAAATGTGCTTACATTGGAAAACAAAAAAAACTTGTGCTCTTGCACATTTTGTAAGATGATTGGTACATACGTTCTCACTACGCGGAATGTGTCTAATCATGAAAGAACTAAACAAATTCCTAAAAAGTAAGAAGTCTCGTAACTCTGAAGCAAATAAAGACTTGCCATCATTCTGATGAGACCTGTACAGTCGGTGAAGAATAAGACCTCTGACTATGAGTTGGAAATCAAGCATTGCATAGCCCATACGAGAGCCTCCAACTCCGAGTGGAGTGGGGAAAGACATCGTCGCGAGCCTCTCAATCCTACATGGTGCATCGTCTCTCCGATAGTGACTATCCATCCTTGACCGCTCCTAGGATCAGTACTAGTCCAAGATACATCCGTATATCAAAGTAGGGTATCAAAGGGTAGACTCTCCTCGTGCTCATTCCCCCCCTACTAACTCGGTTATGTCTTCCTTGGTGTTAGCTCGCTTTCAAGCTTCTTCTTCATGAGTGACTAGATAAAGAATATATTGTGGTTGTTCACAAACATCCTCATATACTTTTTTGTTTGTTGCCTTCCAAATATACCACCTGATCCATGGAAATACGCACAATCTCTCCTCGTCCGTCCCGTAATATTTCCCACGCCAAAATAGGTAGTCAAGATTGCAAAACAGTGACTGCATGGGGAAAATATCTGGAGCTGAGGGAATATTCGATAGTGCTCAAACTTGTCTAGCAGGAGGACATTCAAAAATAAGGTGATTGATTGTCTCTTCTTCTGCACCAAAAAGTGGGCATCCTTTGTCTTGACTAATTTGTTGGTAAAACAGGTGTTGACTAGTAGCCAGAAAACCTGAGAGGCATTGCCACACAAAATGTTTTAGTCTTCATGTAGTTTTTAATTTCCAACCTTGTGCCTCTAGTGTCGTAACACTTGGTCTCTAAAGAGGGAGATCACAAGCAGAACGAGAGAGAACTCTCGTGGTGCAATATCTAGATCTAACAGAATAGTTACCTGACTTAGTTAGAGACCAACTATATCCATCCCTAGGTGCGTTTTGACTAGGTTTGATCCCTAAAATTGGAGTAATTTCTTTCAGGGGGAATACTCCCGGAGACTTTCTGACTTCCATCTCTTGGTCTCAAAATCGATCAGGGTGTTGACAAAAACCAAGGGATTCGTTCCCCCTCCTAGATCCTTTGGAGGTCTAGCATGATAATCTGGAATCCATGGTTCCGTCCTTATGCTCGTCCTAATTTCTGACCCGATTGTCTTTCTGATCCCTGATTTAAGAAGGGTTTTGGCCACAAAAATACTCCTCCATCCATATGAGGGATAATTTGATACATATATTTCTAACGGATTGCAGTATCTAAAGTTTCTCCCTTTCAATACTTTAGCCAGTAGAGAAT
The DNA here is from genome assembly GCA_963555745.1 of Cardamine flexuosa. Classification (NCBI taxonomy): domain Eukaryota; kingdom Viridiplantae; phylum Streptophyta; class Magnoliopsida; order Brassicales; family Brassicaceae; genus Cardamine; species Cardamine flexuosa. Next base: position 26,503,514 of record OY743214.1, on the reverse strand, counting down.
CAGAGAATCTGAGTGTGGAATCCCAACCCCCCATCTGCTAGCATTATACACAATTGATGCCACGTTACCCAGTCCCGACTATCTGCTTTCTGGCTCCACCAGAAGTTAGCAATCGCACTACTCAATTTGGAGCAGATAGCCTTTGGTACATAACATATGTCGGAAGGGCTTATGTTTGTGACTTGATCAGAACATCCTTGCTTCCCTTGGATAGGAACTTGGAAGTCCACGAGTTCACCCGTGGTTGCAAGTGGTCTGAACAAAGGCAAACAGTAGGGTTTTAGACCCATAGATTTTCTTCGGGAGGCCCAAGTAAGTTCACATTCCTCCTTCTTGGTTAATACCGAAAATACTCTTGATCTCCTACCTCATCTGAGCGGGAATATCTGCACCAAACATAATTGATGATTTTGCCAGGTTAATTTCTTGTCCCGACGCCTCGCCATATGAGCGGATAATATCAATAACTTATTTACTCTGGATAGCATCTGCTTTGAAGAAGAATAGACTATCGTCAACAATTCATTAAATGAAATCTTCTTCCCAGTATTTTAACAAATGAGATAAAACTATTGATCACTGTATGTTAACAAATGAGATAAGTTTAGTATATTTTTCATGTTCTTGATTTGATTTTTGGGTTTCACACTATTGTTTTTTTTTATCTGTAGGAATTGAGAGATTTAACGGATGATGGATCAAAGATCAGAGTCAAGAAGATTGGACATCTTGACGTAAAACCTTTCGTAAAAGCAAGCATGCAGAGATTTACCAAGGAAGATGCTGAGGTCGAGTACTCAAAATGGGAAGAAAACCTCAAGGATCCACATAGGCACCCTTTCAAATGTGTAGTGACCGGAAACACAATGAAGGTTTGATATGTCATTGAGATTCTTTCCCACATCATTTGTTTAGTCTTGTTTCTTGTTGAATGACGATGATGTTACATGGGGTTATGGTGCAGGAAGTGGTAGATGAAGAAGATGAGAAACTTAAAATTCTCAGAGAAGAGTGGGGAGAAGAGGTGATGAAGGCAGTAAAGACGGTACTTGAAGAAGTTAATGAGTTCAATCCAAGTGGCCGGCACATTGCTCACATTGTCACAACACTGTGGAATTCAGAACAGGGAAGAACAGCTACACTGAAAGAAGCCATTGCTCACATGATACGTGAGAATCCCAAGAATCCGAAGCGGCGTAAGAATTTGTAAAGTGTTTTATGTTTCTTGTAATTCAAACTGTATCGAGCTCTCTTGTCATTGTGTTTCTCATTTAGTATATCGAAAGGACTAAACGATCTCAGCCCAAGGAGTTGTTGGTTTGGTAATATTTTTGATGTTTCATAAGTTATTTAAGTAGTGAAGTTTTTATTGCAGTGAGTATATGTACGTACATATTTGCATAATTTTTTATCTTCTTTTAAGTTACATGGACATGAAATTCTATAATCTAGACTTGTTTTTCAAGTTTTCTATATTTATATTAAAATATTATACTCTTATTTTGCAGCGGGATGCAAAGACCAAGAATGAAAAATAAGTCTAGATTATAGAATTTCATATATTTGAAAAACAATTTGTTGGCCTTGTGACAAGAGGGTTTTCTTTTGTTGAATTAGTAGTGCTTGTGTAAATCATATATTGTTTTATGTTTTCATTTTTTTGTTGTTGCATAATACACTATATTTATGTTTTTAAATTGCAAAAGTACTCTATATATATATATATATATATTTGTTTAATAATTTTTTTTATTACTATTATGTGTCCCCTTATTTAAATTATAAATAAATAATTATCATTAATTCATTACGGTTTAAAAATAAATATTATTGAATATGATGACATATGAAGATTAAAATTCAAAAACATTGGATAAGTAAAATGAAATTGTTCACAATTTTAGGAAAGACATCACATGTAATTTTTTAAAAGACTTTCTTAAATCTTATTCATTCATTATGAAATTACCATTGGTTTGATCCATAATCTTTTCATTTTCAATGCAATAGTGATAAGATAAACATATTTTTCATTTTCAATACAAATATTACAAGAAAACATTTGTATAGTCAAACACATTTGCCAATAAATTTTATATTTCAATTCATATATTATTTAAATTTTAAAGAATACTAAAACAATTGTGCAGATTACAAAAAAATAGACTAATAAAAATAATAAGTTAAAGAATACTAAAACAATTAACAAAAACATTAAAAAAATGCAACAATAAAAACAACATTATAGGGTATTTGCTAGAGAAAAAGTCTATTAATTGTTTGGGTCTTGCGAAATAATTTGTTAGAGAAAAATCTTATATAAAGAGAACATTTTCGACTCCAAACAATACATTAAAGTTCTTTGGACCATCAATAGATAAAAAGTAATATATTTTTCCAAGCCCAAACAATAACATTTTCGAACCCAAACAATAACTTATTTGGAGCGTAGAAGACAATTAGATTTAGCCTTTCATTTATCTTCTTCTTCTTTAGGCATTAACCAGGATTACATTTTCTCTGTTTAAACACAATTAAACCAAAACTACACATTAAAAAGATTAAACCAAACGAAACAAAAAGAAGAATGCTGTGGTTTAATGCCTGGTTTATTTCTTCTTCATCTGATTTCGTTTGGTTTAATATTATTAATGTGTAATGTTGGTTTAATTGTGTCTAAACCGAAAAATATAGGTTTGGACCGTTTGGTTAATGCCTATGTATCCTTCAGCCAATATCTTTCCGAGAAACCGTAACCTTAAATCAATCAAAATCTTGATGCTCTTCTCTCAACCTTATATCGATTCTATTCGATTATCAGTCTATCATCCTTTATCATCGTGATCATCATCATTCTTCGATTTCTGTGGAACATTTTTTTTCGGATTTTATCTTTCGGTCAACAACAGAGTAAAACCCAACAATCTCCTCGGAGATTTTAGCCGCCGATCTCTGGAACGCCATCTCCAATGAGGTAAATCATCATATCTGCTTTAAATGCCTCATTTTTTTCCTTCTGGTTGTGTATTCGTTTTGTTTTTTGTGAAGAAATTGTCCGATGAAATTGTATTTAGCTTCATTTCTTCCATCATAATTCATTGATCTGTCGCTAAAATATTTGAAGTTAGAGTTCGATTAGGATTTAAAACTTTAAGATTTAGTCTTTATAAGTATGAAATTTACTTCCGTTGTTATAATTTGCACTTATGAAACTGCAAAAAAAAGTTTCATTTTTATGTATGTACTTGTAAGCATTAGTGATTGTTGTTCTGAATCAATACTTAGTTTGTGTATTAGATTATCTAACCAGTGCCATTCCCATTGTTTTCAATTCTTATTGTTGTGTATAGGAACCCACAAGTTCTTGAAGTTGCTCCTCTAAACAGCTTGCCTTACATCAGCCCATTGGCTGGCCATACATCAATGTCCAGTCAAAGGTCGAATGAGAATGCACTGAGAGGACCACCAGTAGTGATATTGTTGCCGTATGAATCAACTTCAGAGTCTCCTAACATCATCACTCAGATGAAAAATGGAGTTGCCCTCACTGGAAGTGCAGCCATGGGAAGGATTGGACCAAATATTGGTTTGATTGATATCGCGGAGTCTGACGACTCCTACTACTTCCGCGTCTCCCTGCCTGGTGTCTCAAGAGATGAAAGTAAGTCTCATAAATCTTTACATCTCTGTGTTGCTATCGAGTATGGTTGATTACTCAATTATTTATTGTGTGCTTTTTGATGAATCTGACAGAGGACTTCAGCTGTGAGTAGAGCCAGACGGTAAGATAATGATCAAGGGAACAACATCTACGGGAGAGAGGACTGTAGGCAAGTACAATCAGGTCTTCAAGATGCTGTCTCAGAACTTGTGTCTTCCAGGACACTTCACTATCTCTTTCCAGCTTCCAGGTCCTGTGAGCAATGAAGAGTTCAACGGTAATTCTGGGCCTGATGGTGTTCTACAAGGTGTGGTGAAGAAGGTTTACTATGAAGACTAAACCAAATGTTATGGATTTGTTTAGTTTTTAAAAGTAAGGTAGAAACAATGTGGTTTATGTAGTATTTTCTTTTTGTATCAAGAATGTTGTAAATCTTATTGGAACTTTTTATTTTTGGAACCATATCGTTGATTAGTTAATTTTAAATATCTTACAAAAAGATTGGCTTCTTCCCCTTTTCTCTCAATTCCTTATGATCCATTGAAGCAATTTAAATCTTATTATTAGCCTTGTTTATAAGGTTATATGGTCACATTGTTTCAGTTTTGTAGCACTCTTAGTTTCTAGAAGTCTAGTCGGGGAATCAAAAGGACACCCATATCATTTTTAGATGATTTGGTTTTTCGTCATGTCAACCAAACTGCGAAAGCCATAACTCTAGCCCGAAAGAACGCATGCAAATTACCGAAGGTGAATGCCATGAAATGATGGAGTCGGTGTGGACTTCAGATGGCAAACAAAAACAAAAACTAGCTTTAAAACCTTTTTATCAAAAGAATATGACTGAAAATATCTCAATACTCAAATCAAGAACTAAAAAATGCCTTATAGTTTTATGATTGATTTTACAAATTTATCATTTCAGAATTAAATTGTTTATATAGATTGATCATTTAGTTATTGTCTACTCAACAACCTAATTTCATTGTGAAATTTATGTATAAATATAATGTTTTCAAATGTTTGGATTTCTTCAAAAGTAACCATCAAATTTGATTTATTTTGAAATTCTAACTAGTTATCATTATAGTTTTACGCATACCTATAATTTTAAGAATGGTCATTCCAAAAAATTAAGCAACAATATATTATAGGATTAAATACAAAAAAAAACTTTTTGAAAATTTATTTCCAAAAGGGAATCCCTATTGCTTTTAAAATTCTTTCCATAAGACCCTTAGTGTAAATAAAACAAAAAATAATAATTAGAGATATTGATGGCTTTTAATCAAAAATAGCTTTGATTGACCAAAGTATGTACTATCATAAAATATTAGTTTCACAAACAATAGGAAAAAAAAATATTTTAGCTAATTCTTTCTTAGTGATGTAAGAAAAAAAAAAGCTGATTCATCCTAGTTATTATTTATAATAAGTTTGGGAAAATTATTCAAGATCCGAGATCTGATCCAATTGGTCATGAAAATACGATTATCCAGCTTGATGGTTTTGGATCTGGATGGTAAAAATTTAGATCTGAGGATTCAGGTAATAGGAAAGTAATCTCAAAATAGCATAGCTGCTCTGAGAAGTTATTATAAGAAGATTTCTAGATACCTTTCGCGATACAAAGAGCTTGGTATTTATAAGATTTGGTGTCGGCTTCTTCAAGTCAGTTTTGGACCTCATGAACTTTTTGTTGTGGTTTCCTATTCCGACTATGAATCCTCTGTTTAGCCAGTCTGACCTCCTAAGTTCTGTTTTATGAGACCGGTTTAATCGGTTCGATTCTATGAGACTGGTTTGATCTGTCTGTTTATCTGTGGCCCAATTTGATTGAACGTTTGCGATGAGTCGGAGTTAATTAGAATCGGGTCTGAGACGGCTTCTAAACCCGCTAAAACAAAGTTTAATCACAATAGAAACCTTAATAAATCAAAATTAATGGAACATTAATCAATCAAAATTATCAAAATTCATTTATAAAATGATACTCCCAGCTCAAGAACACCACATACATAAATCCATAGTATTTTTCAAATCCTAAGATCTCAACTCAAATGCTTCAACAAGATTAGATGTAGAATTGTTAATCAAAGATCTAGAAGTTCTCAAACACCAACTACATAAGAAAAAGGCAATTGCTCAATATGTCTAGAAAGTTTAAAGGGGCAAAACAAAAGTCAACAGTATACTTTGCGACCATAAATTTCATCACAAATATATTTCAAATTGATTACACTACAAAATAAGTTGTCTTTCTTGTAGAAGATAAGTATTTTGATATTTATATTAATTTCAAAGTAATAATAATTTTAATTGTTAAGAAACAATTATGAAATTTTAAATAATGTGTGATTTGAAATACCAAAATTAGTGACAAATGTGTTTTACTATTTTGGTATTTCAAATCACACATTATTTAAAATTAAAAAAAAAAACTATAAAAACTTGTGCAGATTACAAAAGAAAAAGACCAATACAAAAATTAAAGAGTACTAAAACAATCAACATAACGTAAAAAACAACAAGAAAAGCAACAATAAACAATATATTGGGAATTTGATGAGAAAATGGCTATTGTTTGTGCCTTGCCAAATAATTTAGTAGAGAAAAGCCTATATATTGGGAATTCTAAGTCCAAACAATACGTTAAAGCTCTTTCGTCAATCAATAGATAAAAGGTAATAGCTTTTTTGAGTCCATACAAAAGTCTTTTCCGAGCCCAAACCTTTTTTGAGCATATGAGACAATTAGGTTTAACATTTTTATTTACCTTCTTCTTCTTTTTCTATTTCTCTCACATTGTCACTAGTTTCTCCGCCGTTTTTCAATGCTTCATCGTTTCTACATCCGATTTGGCCAATTACTATTCTAGAGGTGCGTGAAATTTCTGATTGCATGTTATTTAATGGTAGTTCTAATAAATAGTGGGTTTTCTTTGGGATAACACAATCCACGTAAGGTTCATTTTTCCTTACTTTCTCCTTGAATCAGCTTTAATGTTTTTTTTACTTCAAAACTTAAATGTATATTTTTTAGTTTTGGTTCATGCAAATTTCTGTAATTGCTGGTTTTTGAATCCGATGTAATATTATTTAAGTAAACTTGCTTGGGTTTATTTTGTTTTAAGATATGCACAGTAAACAACCGTAGTGAATAGATCTTCATCTATATTTAAAACTATTTGATTTCTCTATAAAAAAAATATCCATCTATTTTTAAGTTTTTTAGATCTTGCTAACTTTGTTAATATATTAATTAAATTTGATATTATTATTCTCTGTTAAAATCTATTTAAAAAAAATTATATGTGCATATTATGGTGTTTAGAGTTAATGGCATGTATAGAGTTAGGCCATGAATGTTTAAGAGTTTTTTTGTTAGTTTTTAGATTGAAGATTTTGGTTTTTAGATTCTACCTTTTTGATTTTGCAAGAAAATAAAAGAAAAAATAAATGGAAATTTTGACAAACAAATCTCACGTTTCAAACTCAAAATCTAAAAAAAAAAATGGTTTTGTGTTTTTGTATAGAAATTTGCAAAACCTAATAAAATCTGAATTCCTTATTTATTAGGGAATCCACTTTCACATAATCTTGATTGGATAATTAAGTGATTTTTAGAAAATCAAAAACCAAAAACCATTGTAGAAACTACAACCATTCAAGGCCTTAATAGCATGTATAGATAAAATCCAAACTATGAATCTTCCATAGGAGATCGAAGAATGTTGATGAAAAGTCTAGGAGATGACTTTCCAAAAACAAATATGTTATCTCTACGAACGATTGATGATGATGATGATTGAAGGGAATCGAGAGAATGTTGAGCAAAGAAGAAAATATCAAATCTGATGTTTGATTGGATTAATGTTTCTCAGATGGATGGTGGCTGAAGGATACAGAGGCATTTAACCAAACCTACAGTTTCTTGATTTAGATACAATTAAACCAACTGCACATTAAAAACATTAAAGCAAACAAAATCACATTAGAAGGTTTACTATGAAGACCAAAAAAAAATATTAAACCAAACCAAACAAAAAATAAAATACTACATAACCCAAATTGTTTCTAGGTTAATTTTGAAAACTAAACAAATACATAACATTATGTTTAGTCTTCATAGTAAACCTTCTTAACCACACCTTCTAGAACACCATCAGACCCAAAACTACTATTGAACTCTTCATTGCTTACATGACCTGGAAGCTGGAAAGAGATAGTGAAGTGTCTTGGAAGACACCAGTTCTGAGATAACATCTTGAAGACCTGATTGTACTTGCATACAGTCCTCTCTCCAGTAGTTGTTGTTCCCTTGATCATTATCTTACTATCTGGCTCTATCTCACAGCTGAAGTCCTCTGTCAGATTCAGCAAAAATCACACCCTAAATGATTAAGTAAAATAAACATACTGAAAACTATGTAGCAAAACAGATAAGTAAAGGTTTATGAGACTTACTTTCATCTCACGAAACACCAGGCAAGGAAACGCGAAAGTAATAGGAGTCGTTGTACTCAGCGATATCAATCAAACCAATATTTGGTCCAATCTTTCCCATGGCTGCACTTCAAGTGAGGGCAATTCCATTTTTATCTGAGAAATGATGTTAGAAGTCTCTGAAGCTGATTCAGAAGGTAGAAATATAATTGATGGTGGTCCTCTCTCTTCATTCTCATTTGTCCTTTGACTCGACATGGATGTATGACCAGCTAATGGACTGATGTAAGGCATACTGTTAAGTGGAGCTACTTCAAGAATTTGTGGTAGCTCCACCTAACAGTATGTCTTACATCAGTCCATTAGCTAGTCATACATCCATTTCAAGTCAAAGGACAAATGAGAATGCATAGAGAGTACCACCAGCAATTATATTTCTACCTTCTAAATCTATTTCAGAGACATCTAACATCATCGCTCAAATGAAAAATGGAGTTGCCCTCACTGGAAGTGCAGCCATGGGAAAGACTGGACCAACTATTTGTTTGATTGATATCGTTAAGTCCAACGACTCCAACTACTTTTGAGTTTCCCTACCTGGTGTCTCAAGAGAGGAAAGTAAGTCTCATAACTTTTTCCATCTCTGTTTCGAAACCTAGTTTCGAGGATGTTTACTCAATTGTTTATATATGGTGTGCTTTTTGCGGAATCTTACTGAGAACTTCAGATGGGAGATAGAGCCTGATGGTAAGATTCTGATCAAGGGAACAACAACTTCTGTGGAGAGGTCTATGTGCATGTACAATCAGGTATTCAAGATGCTTTCACAGAATTTGTGCTTTCCATGCCACTTTACTATCTCTTTCCAACTTCCAGGTCATGTGAGCAATGAAGAGTTCAACAGTAGTTTTGGGTCTGATGGTACTCTAGAATGTGTGGTTAAGAAGGTTTACTATGAAGACTAAATAGAATGTTATGTATTTGTTTAGCTTTTAAAATTAATTTAGAAACAATGTGGGTTATGTAGTATTTTTTTTTTCAAGAATATTAATCTTATTGGAACCATATTGTTGATTAGTTTATGTTTATGAATCTAACATCAATTATATATTAAAAAAAATATTGGCTTCTCCCCCCCCCCCCCAATTTTCTCTTAATTCTTGATGATGCATTAAAGCAATTTAAATCTGATGTAACTTAACTCGATTATCAACTTGTTTATAAGGTTCGATGGTCACATTGTTTTAGTTTTGTAGCACTTTTTGTTTCAAGAACTCTATTGGGGGAATTAAAAGGATCAAGCATATCATTTTCAGATGGTTTGGTTTCTTGTCATGCCAACCAAACTGCGAGAACTATAACGTGTAGTGTTTTTACTCGAGATGGTCATATTCGGTCTTATTTATCACTTGGTGGACCTTCTTGGTATTTTAAACAAGTGTTTGAGGAGAGTAGAGGCTGATATTTTCTCTTTCTTCTGTATGGTAAAAAATAAATAAAAATTCAATTGTAACTAGGTTAACTCGATCCCTAGCCAATGGACACATTCAATCATGCACATTACAAGTTGATCCAATACATCTTTCACAATAGTTTAGCAAATGTTAACATATATAAACATGATTTAGTTGTATGAAACTTGGAGAAAATTAAATCTAGGGTTTCAAATTTGGGATTTCATTCCTGGAAGAAATTAAATTCTAATTAATATAGAAGAAATGAAATCTCAAATTTGAAACCCTAGATTTAATTTTCTCCAAGTTTCATACAACTATGTCATGTTTATATATTTTAAATATGACTGAAAATATGACTGAAATTATCTCAATACTCAAGTTAAGAACTACAAAATTTATTGTAGTTTTATGAATGTTTTTATAAATTGTCATTCTAAAAAATTAATAAGCAATATAAGTGTAGACCACAAAATCATTCTTGTTAACCTAAATAAAATATTTTTTAATTAGAGATACAGTATTATAAGATTTTAATCATAAAAAGCTTTGATTTACCAAAGGATGTACTATCATAAAATATTTGTTTCACAAACAATAGAAAAATAAAATAATATATATATATATATATACATTTACTGCTCACTGCTTGGGTTAATTGTTTTTAAAAATAGTGGCACCTATGAGTCGAACCTTTGAAAATGGACATTTACAATCGAACACATTACCAGTTGATCCAACACATCTTTAACAAAAATGATGCAAATGTTAAAATATATAAACCTAACTTAGTTGTATGAAATTGGGGCAAAATTAAACCTAGGGTTTCAAATTGAGATTTTATTTCTACAATAAAGAAATTCAAACTAAATCTACAGTAGAAGAAATGAAATCCCAAATTTGTTAAAACTTAAAACTAAGGCTTCAACTTCTGGTAATACTTCAATAACTCACATTAGTTTTGATTGTGAAGAAATTCCACATTTTGTCGTTAAAGAGAGTTCTTAATTACCCAATATATTTTTTAATATTTATTTATTATTATCACTTCGATCAAGAGTTTACAAAATTACAGAGATATGATCCATGTACATATACTCAAAACAAAGAGGCTAAAGATAGATAAAACGTAAAAAGTGAATTTTGACGATTCTTCTTCTTCAGAAGTATCTTACACGCAAACATATGAACTACAATCTGTTATATTCCTTCTCCATACTCGAAATTAAGCTATTGCCATTCTTGGTTATCACCCGACTATGAAGCACCATATTAACATCAAAAATCTCAAACACAATGCATGAAGACTCCACTCCACATCCAGTGGTTGATTCTGTATGAATTTTTCTTTCGCCTAGACTTAACAAAGGAACATAAAACCAGCAGGACCACCACAACTGATAACTTTGCTGGAATCAAACTCTACGAAGAGAGACATAAAATAACTCTAGGAAATTACCCAATGATTAGTAGTTTGTGGCCATAACGTGAATGATGATGGAATGGAATCGATAAATAAGATATAAGAACATATTATTATAAGAATGAAATCAATAAATTAGATATAAGAATGGATTTTCATTTCTTCTAGATTTATTTCAGATTTTATTTCTTCTAGAAATGAAATCCTAAGTTTGAAACCCTAGATTTAATTTTCTCTCAATTTCATACAACTATGTTAGGTTTATATATTTTTAACGTTCGTAAAAGCAAGTAGGAAGAGATTTACCGAGGAAGACGCTGAGGTCTAGTAATCGGAATGGGAAGAAAACCTCAAGGATCCACATTGGCACCCATTCAAATGTGTGGTGGCCGGAAACACAATGAAGGTTTGCTATGTCATTGAGATTCTTTCCCCCACCATTTGATTAGTCTTGTTTCTTGTGAATGATGACGACGATGTTACATAGGGTTAAGGTGGAGGAATTGGTGGATGAAGAAGATGAGAAACTGAAAATTCTTAGAGAAACTGAAAATTCTTAGAGAAGAGTGGGGAGAAGAGGTGATGAAGGCAGTTAAGATGGTACCTCGAAGAAGTTAATGAGTTCAATCCAAGTGGCCGGTGTATGAACGATATTTCTACAATAGGGAAAAATGAATAAATTATAAAGTTTATTGTGGAGTAAAATAATACCGATACAAGAATTAGGAATGAGATTTTCAGAGGCGAGACACTCTTTCTTTAATTCTGAAAACGCCCGATAGTGTGACGGTTGGATGACGTTCTGAATCCCAAGATACAACTGCAACTATTCTGTTTTGCACAACCCAAGAACAGAAGCTAACGAACGCTAGTAATGTGTGTACTCTCAATACTCAAACTTTAAAAAAATAAGAAAGAAGAGAGAAGAGTTGCTGGATTTTGTTGTTGAAAATATAATTTCACAAAACTTATCAATTGTAATTCTGTGTGTCAAAATGAACAAGACAATGACTTATTCTAATAGTCAAAGTGTTGTTAGTCACTTGTTACACTATGAGGTCAGTGCACTAATGAGTTAATTAATTTAATTAATTTTCCATACTAATTGAGAGAATAAAACGTAAGATGCATTAGTTGTTGCATTGTTGTTTTACGTTTTGATCAGAGTAGATATTTGACTTTGTTAACATCAAAACCAAAACTGATTTAGGTTGAAATGGCCACAAAATCATCTCAAATAATTAACTTAATAATGTCAAAATATTTGATAAATTTAAACAATAATAAATGTATAAGTTTAACCCAAAACATTTATATGAATTCAGTCCAAATAAAACTAGTTATTGGATGTGTGGTCTATTATCTCCTATGTATATTTTTTGTGGGACAAACACATATAAATGTCATTTGGTCAATCCATGTTAACTTTTTAAGCTTTCAAGTTACCCATTTTGAATTCTCATTTCGTATTTAATTTTAATCCAATTTTGACAAATGAATACACTATGTTATAGTGTTTATTTCAAGGAATTCACATCATTTTTTTATCCGTCCAATTCGGCAACCGAATGTCACCGGAAAAATGATTAGTTCCATTTGTCATAAAATGGATTCCAACAGCCGGCACATTGTCACAACACTGTGGAGTTCCGAACAAGGAAGAAGAGCTACACTGAAAGAAGCCATTGCTGACATGGTATGTGAGAATCCCAAGAATCTGAAGCAACGTAAGAAATTGTAAAGAGTTTTTTGTTTCTTGTAATTCAAACTATATCGAGCTCTGTTATTGTGTTTCTCATTTAGTATATCGAAAGACTACACGATCTCAACCCAAGGAGTTGTTGGTTTGGTAATATTTATGCTGTTTCATAAGTGATTTAAGTAGTGATGTTTTTAGTGCAGTGAGTAATATATACGTATTTGCATAACTTTATATCTTGTTTTATGTGACATGGATATGAAATTCTATAATCTAGACTTGTTTTTCAAATTTTATATATTTATGTATGTTAAAATATGATACTCTCATTTTGCAGCGGGATGTAAATACCAAGAATGATATCTCATTTTTGCACTAGTCAAATTTTATATTGATTTACTACAATTTTAAGATATACTTCCAAATCTATTCACTTTAGTTTTTGGTTTATATTGTAAAATTATATATGTTCCATATTTTGTATTTCAGTTGATGAATTTACTACGTAGTAGTGTATGTGCTAAATACTGTTAAAATAATATGTTTTTTCTAGATATTTTTTGAATCCTAAACTTTTACTTTGGTTTGATTTTCATGATCATTTATTGTATATTATATTTTTCGAAGTGTTTTTAGCCAAATAGTTAAATCTCCATTGGAATTTGATTATAAATAGTCCCATTACCCTATATGTACATGGATTAGAATGAGCCAAGTTTTGTCGATCCAAATGATCTATAAAAGAAGATCATCTATTATAATTTCTAAGGTAATTTATCCATTTGGTTTGACCTTATCCGCCAACCATACTTTTCGATACCAAATCCCACTCGGACCAGAGGTTTTCTTAGTTTAGATTTAGCAAATGTCATAAAAAGATGATTTACTAAATAAAGAAAAAATATTTTCCACACAAAAACACTAATAAAGGTTTTCTTAGTTTAATTTTAGCAAATGTCATAAAAAGATGATTTACTAAATAAAGAAAAAAAAATTTCCACACAAAAATTTATAAATACTGCATGTTACGTTGATACCTTTATAACTACAAAAATTATCATAGATCCATAAAAAAAATGGATCGTCTCATAATTTTTATGTTAGTAATTACTACTATGTGTTTTGTGCTAAATGAAGCTTGCAAAAAGCACCATGTAGTAATTCATAACGAAATCGGTCCTGGCATTATTCTCAACATTGCATGCCGAAGCGGAAGCATAAATAACCCTCCTGACAGATTTCACAAAATGAATTACAAAGATCCTTTCTATATCATTGAATTTGAGGATTTTCCTAGGAATCCCCATTGGACAAAATTTTATTGTCTTCTTAGTTACGGGACTAAACCAAGATATTTTTTCGATATTGAAGTATATCGTCAAGCCAGGTGGGCTCGATGTGGTCAGCTACGTTCATGGATTGCCAGAAAAGATGGGATTTGGTTTACGAGAAAATATGGGAGACCACCGGGTCACGTTCTTAATTGGAAACAATAGTAAATTTATTTTTTTTACTTTTTCTCCTAAGCCATCAGTCTAATTTTGGTGGTAAAATATGTTACAAATTATTATTGTAACAAAAATAAGAATTCATTTGATGTCTATATATTCTGCATCAATGTTTTAAATAATATGACAATAGTAAATTATTTTATACGATTTCTTTTTAAAGAGATGTCTGCATCTGTCTCGTTTTTTACAAGAAAGTGTTAACAGTTTCATCCAATAAGTTCTTTATCAGTTTTATTCCAAGTATAGTACTAGTCTATATCCGAAATCAACATGGCTCGAAACCTCACTCAACGAGCTCCTCATATATCTACCAAGACAATTCAAGCAATCATACATCTTCTCAGATTCAGGTCTCGATTTATCCCTAACGATGAACTCAGAGACAACTCCATTAATTTCAATAGAACTGCAACCTGGAGTCTTCTCTACACCTCTCTCATTCATCATCCTCCTCGCTGTCTTCGCATCTTCCCACATATTAGCCTCTCCATACATGCCATCCAACAACACATAGATCCCACTATCATCCGGATCAAGTTCTATAAGCTTCTTAGCCGCTTTCTCTCCCAACTTAACATTACTATGCATCCTGCAACCGAATAGTAAAGCTCCCCAAACCGCAGCATCTGCTTCCATTGGCATACTCTCCATGAGCTTCTCTGCTTCTTCCAACAGCCCGGCTCTTCCTAAAAGATCTACCATTATAGAGTAATGTTTTAACTGCGGGTTTAGTCTGAATCTAGACTTCATCTGAGAGAAATAATCACGGCCGGTTTGGACCATTCCTGCGTGACAACAAGCTGATAATAACCCTATGAAAGTTATCTCATCGGGAGCTATCCCTGCATCGATCATTTCGTCGAAGTACGATATAGCAGCGGATGCATCTCCGTGAAGAGCCAAGCCACCGATTATCGCTGTGTATGTAAGCGAGTTTCTCGTTTGAATCCCATGGAAAACATTGCGAGCTTCTGAGATGTTACCACATTTAGCATACATATCGACCAACGAAGTTCCTAGCGCAACGTTGAGACTAAGATTATGTTTCTCGATGTAATGATGAATCCAAATGCCAACGTCAAGAGCACCAAGCTGAGAACACGCAGAGAGGCAATGTATCATTGTGATTTCGTCGGGCTTTGTACTACTTGTTTGCATCTCCTTGAACAATGCCAAAGCCTCTTGGGAACGCTTGGCTTGGACTGAACCACCGATCATAGCATTCCACAGCACAACATCTTTTTCTTCCATACCATCAAAAACCTTCCTTGCAACATCAAGCAAACCACATCTAGCGTAGCCTGAAATCATCGTAGTCCACGACACAATCGTTCTCTTCTCCAACTTATCAAATATTCTTCTCGCCTCGTGAATATCTCCGCATTTTGAGAACATATCCATCAAAGCATTAGCAAGAGGAACTGTCATCTTCAGTTCATTTTCCTTCACGTATTCATAAAACTCTTTCCCAAGATTCAAATTTCCCAACATTGAACATGAAGAAACCAATCCAATCATAGTCACATCATCTGGCTCAACTCCTTCAATCTTCATTAGCTTATAGACTTGTATCGCCTTCTCCGCTTCACCAATCTTCTTATACCCATTAATCAAAGAATTCCAAGAAACCAAATCTCTGACAGGACTTTCATCGAACACCTTCCGCGCATTATCCATTTCACCACAAGAAGCAAACATATGAATCGAAGCATTATGCACATGACTAACCAATTCCAATCTCATCTTAAGAACATGCCCAAGAACCATTTGACCTAATCTACACAACGCAAGATCAGCACAAACCTTGAACAAAACCGGAAAAGTGAAATGATCAGGTCTACACTCAAAACCATGTCTAAGCATATCCTTATAAATCAAAATCGAATCTTTAGGATTCTCACTATGTGAGAATCCTCTAATCGTAACATTCCAAGAGAATGCGTTAACGTTCTCAACACCTTTCAGAATCTTCACACAGTAATCGAGATAACGAGATTCTGATAATGCGCAGAAAGCAATTAACCTGCTTGAAGCGAATGGATCCAGGATCAAGCCAGTGATTATCATCTGAGCTTGAATTTGCTTCAAATGGAATAAGGATTTGCATTTTTCGAGCAACGAAAGAAGAGGATTTTGGAGAACGAAACTGTGAGTGGAGTTCCAGTTTATGGGTTCGTCTCTGTGATGAGGAAGGGACCGAGTACGACGCTGAGAATGAGAATATAGTGACCGATTGAATTTGGGTATTAGAGGAAGAAGAAGCTTGAGTTTACTCACATTCGATGTGTTCATCGGCCGTTGATTGTCGCCGGGAGAAAATTTTCGTCTTTCTTCTCTCCGAAAGACTTATAATTGGGCTATAGGCCCAATCATTACTGCAAATTGGGCTTTATGAGATGTTTTTACACAATTTATCGATTAATGATCATATGTGTAAACTGTAATTAATAATGTATTCTGGATGTGAGAAAAATAATTTTTCAAGTAGTTAAAATTATAGATTGATCTCTGTGAAAATATGAAATTTTTTGAAAAAATTAATAATTTTAAACTTTTCAAATATTGTTCATGAATACTATTAAGTCTAATAATAAATCTGTATCCAAAGAAAACAAATCAAACAATCATAAGACTTATAATAGATAGTAGATTTATATGATTGTTGATGTGATCGAATGTGTGTATAAGTGTATTGAACGAGAATTATTAATTCACAGTTCGATCAATATGATAATAACTTTTTTTTTGTCAACAACATGAATTATACTAATAGATTACGTAGGTTTAAATTGTGATATACTTCGACGATATATACTAGCATAAACTATATAAACTATAAACTAGTATGTTATATGTTGTTTTCAAACTTATGCATATACAAATCACACATGTATGCATATAGATACATACATGCCTGTAACTATATGTTTTTTTTTTAATACCGAGACAGATGTAAACTGTATATATGTTACTATGCATATTTGTAAGAGAACATTAAAACAAAAAAATGGGTCAACTAGATAGATCAAAATTAAGTCGTATTAATATTGTGGTGCATAGATAGATAAAAATGTTTGGAGAAAAGAGAACAACGAAGAAACAGAAGACAAAGGACGGTTTGAAAGAAGGTACTCATGCAATTGCAAAGTGCAACCACAAAACATTCACACTCGTGCTATCTCGGGAACATCGATCTCATGTTTTAATATTCTCTCATTTTAATAATATCAAATGTAAACTGTGTCCCAAATTTTAGTTTGGACTTTGATCTTAAGATCTTCGAGTTCACACATATTGGACCAAACCACATTTTATCTTCAAACACACGATCTTTGACCCATCTTCACATGTTTAACCTTACGATAAGCTAATTAACAGCTTGAAAATTTAGTAATAAATGTTACCGTGATGGCGTGTAGAAGTTATATTGGCTTTTAGAGTTGTATATCTAATGAAAATGTTCATAACAATATATTTTACTTTTAGATTTTCATTTGGTTTATTTGGTTTTTTTCAGTTTGTCTACTTGAGAGAATTGCAATTGGGTTAGAAATTCATATAGCTCTGTTAAGTCTATGTGATTTTACATTGAAGAATTCTGGCGGTGTCCTAGTGGTAAAATACAATCCACCTAAAAGAAGTATTAACGGGACATTTTATTTCTTCTCGTAAGAATAAATTCAACGACTTTATAAGGGAGTATCCGACCAAAAAGAATTTTAGTTCTATTTGGTTCGTTAGACTAACTCACTTTCTATGCATAAATTTTGAGCTGATTTAATTTAAATTTTCACTTATTATACAGCTATTACATATAGCAACAAATGAGTAGTCTATAGAGGAAAAAAATTAAGTATCGTATCATGCTAGACGAGTGAAAAATAAACGCAAACCCTTTAATTAACAAACAAAAATTATTGAAAATAACGCATTTAAAATTTGTAATATATATTGTTACAATCCATTATTGATTTCACTATTATAGAGAAAAGAAAAAAAGCCACAAATGAGCACGTATGTGCAAATCTGTGGTAGAAGCGTATGCGCGAATCGGGACGTAGATGAATTTTAGTGAAAAAAGAAGAGGCAAATCTTTGATAAAACAGTAAAATACATATTTACGTATATATGAATAAGAAATTGACATTATCATTCCCAAGTAATATGTTTCTGAAGCGGAGCCGACATGGAGACGAGACCACCAAAGCAAGTGCTGTCTTAGATCACAACTATCTCCTTTCCCAAAGCCATCAATATATTATCCCCACAACACCTAATTGTTTTATCAATATATAACCGTTCTCCAAATATACACAATTATCGGTATTCGATGTTTGAAGTGGTGAACAAGCCTTTAAATCCTTGATTCAAGGTACATTCGAGGATTAATAGTTGGTGTCTTTGTGACCAATTGCTTCACGTACTATTCAAGTTTCAAAATTTTACGCTATTTTATATCCAGTTTAGATAGGATTTAGTTGTGACATAGTAAAAACGCATGTTGATTGATAAGAGCATCTTCATCATTTGAGAAATTCTCGTGAATATATCTCAATTTTATTAAATTAATATTTGTAATAGTATATTTTAATTATTTGATTATTAAAATAAATGAACCAATCACATTTTCCTATTTGATTATTAAAATAAATGGACCAATCACATTTTAACAAGTATAAAATGAATTACTTTTTAAATTTCATTTATACAATGACATTCCCAGCTCAAGAACACCAGATACATAAATCCATAGTATTTTTCAAAATCTAAGATTTCAACTCAAATGCTTCAACAAGATAGATGTAGAATTGTTAATCGAAGATCTAGAAGTTCTCAAACACTAACTACATAAGAAAAATGCAATTGCTCAATATGTCTAGAAAGTTTAAAGGGGCAAAACAAAAGTCAAGAGTATACTTTGCCACCATAAATTTCATTACAAATATATTTCAAATTGATGACACTACAAAATAAGTTGTCTTTCCTGTAGAATATAAGTATTTTGATATTTATATCAATTTCAAAGTAATAATAATTTTATTTTGAAAAACAATTATGAAAATTTAAATAATGTGTGATTTGAAATACCTAAATTAGTGACAAATGTGTTTTACTATTTTAGTACTTCAAATCACACATTATTTAAAATTTAAAAAATACTATAAAACTTGTGGGGATTACAAAAAAAATAGACCAATAAAAAATTAAAGAATACTAAAACAATTAACAATACGTAAAAAAAACAACAATAAAAGCAACATTAAACAATATGTTGTGAATTTGATAGAGAAAATGGCTATTGTTTGGGCTTTGCCAAATAATTTGGTAGAGAAAAGCCTATATAGAGAGAATTTTTCCAAGTCCAAACAATACATTAAACCTCTTTGGTCAATCAATAGATAAAAGGTAATAGCTTTTTTGAGCCCACACAAGAGCCCAAACCTTTTTCGAGTATAAAAAACAATTAGGTTTAACATTTTTATTTACCTTCTTCTTCTTTTTCTATTTCTCTCACATTGTCACTAGTTTCTCTGCCGCTTTTCAATGTTTCATCGTTTCTACATCTGAGTTGGCCAATTACTATTCTAGAGGTGCATGAAATTTTCGATTGCATGTCATTTGATGATAGTTCTAATAAATAGTGGGTTTTCTTTGGGATAACACAATCTACTTAAGGTTCATTTTTCTTACTTTCTCCTTGAATCAGCTATAATGCTTTTTTAATTTCAAAACTTATATGTATATCTTTTAGTTTTGGTTCATGCAAATTTCTATAATTGTTGGTTTTTTAATCTGATGTAATATTATTTAAGTAAAATTGCTTGGGTATGTTTTGTTTTAAGATATGCTCAGTAAACCGCAGTGAAAAGATCTTCATCTATATTTAAAACTATTTGAATTCTCTATAGAAAAATATCCATCTATTTTTGAGTTTTTAGATCTTGTTGATTCTGTTAATATATTAATTAAATTTGATATTCTTTTTTTCTCTGTTAACATCTATTATAAAAAAAAATGTGCATATTATGGTGTTTAGAGTTAGTGGTAGGTATAGAGTTAGGCCATGAATGCTTAAGAGTTTTTTTGTTAATTTTTAGATTATAGATTTTGATTTTTATATTCTACCTTTTGGATTTTGCAAAAAATAAAAGAAAAATAAAATGGAAATTTTGAAAAACAAATCTCACGTTTCATACCCAAAATCTAAATAAAAATGTATTGTGTTTTTGTATATAAATTTGCAAAAACTAATAAATCCTGGATTCCTTATTTTTTAGGAAATTCACTTTTCACATAATCTTGATTGGATAATTAAGTGATTTTTAGAAAATCAAAAACCAAAAAACATTGTAAAAGCTACAACCATTCAAGACCTTAATAGCATGTATAGATACAAACCAAACTAGAATCTTCCATAGAAGATCGAAGAATGTTGATGAAAACTTTAGGAGACGACTTTCCAAAAAAAAAAATGTTATCTCTATGAACGATTGATGATGATGATGATGGTGATTGAAGGAAATCAAGAGAAAGTTGAGCAAAGAAGAAAATATCAAATCTGACTTTATATTGGATTAATGTTTCTCGGATGGATGGTGGCTGAAGGATACAAAGGCATTTAACCAAACCTACAGTTTCTCGGTTTAGATACAATTAAACCAAGACGACACATTAAAAATATTAAAGCAAACAAAATCACATTAGAAGGTTTACTATGAAGACTAAACAAAATATTAAACCAAACCAAAAAAAAAAAAATACTACATAACCCAAATTGCTTCTAGATTAATTTTGAAAACTAAACAAATAAATAATATTATGTTTAGTCTTCATAGTAAACCTTCTTAACCACCCCTTCTAGAACACCGTCAGACCCAACCATTGAACTCTTCATTGCTCACATGACCTGAAAGCTGGAAAGAGATAGTGAAGTGTCTTGGAAGACACAAGTTCTGAGACAAAATCTTGAAGACCTGATTGTAATTGCATACAGTCCTCTCTCCAGTAGTTGTTGTTCCCTTGATCATTATCTTACCGTATGGCTCTATCTCACAGCTGAAGTCCTATGCCAGATTCAGCAAAAAAACACACAAAAGACAATTGAGTAAATAAACATACTCAAAACTATGTAGCAAAACAGAGATGTAAAGGTTTATGAGACTTACTTTCATCTCACGAAACACCATGCAAGGAAACGCGAAAGTAGTAGGAGTCGTCGGACTCAGCGATATCAATCAAACCAATATTTGGTCCAATCTTTCTCATGGCTGCACTTCTAGTGAGGGAAATTCCATTTTTCATCTGAGCAATGATGTTAGCAGTCTCTGAAGCTGATTCAGAAGGTAGACATATAATTGTTGGTGGTCCTCTCTCTGCATTCTCATTCGTCCTTTGACTCGTCATGGATGTATGACCAGCTAATGGACTGATGTAAGGCATACTGTTAAGCGGAGCTACTTCAAGAACTTGTGGTAGTTCCACCTAACAGTATGCCTTACATCAGTCCATTAACTGGTCATACATCCATGTCAAGTCAAAGGACAAATGAGAATGCAGAGAGAGGACCACCAGCAGTTATATTTCTACCTTCTGAATCTATTTCAGAGACATCTAACATCATCGCTCAAATGAAAAATGGAGTTGCCCTCACTGGAAGTGCAGCCATGGGAAAGACTGGACCAACTATTTGTTTGATTGATATCGTTAAGTCCGACGACTCCTACTACTTTCAAGTTTCCCTACCTAGTGTCTCAAGAGAGGAAAGTAAGTCTCATAACTTATTCCATCTTTGTTTCGCAATCTAGTTTCGAGGATGTTTACTCAATTGTTTATATATGGTGTGCTTTTTGCTGAATCTTACTGAGAACTTCAGCTGGGAGATAGAGCCTGATGGTAAGATTATGATCAAGGGAACAACAACTACTGGGGAGAGGACTATGTGCAGGTACAATTAGGTCTTCAAGATGCTTTCTCATAATTTGTGCTTTCCATGCCACTTTACTATCTCTTTCCAGCTTCCAGGTCCTCTGAGCAATAAAGAGTTCAACAGTAGTTTTGGGTCTGATAGTGTTCTAGAATGTGTGGTTAAGAAGGTTTACTATAAAAACTAAATAGAATGTTATGTATTTGTTTAGCTTTTAAAGTTAATCTAGAAACAATGTGAGTTATGTAGTATTTTTTTTCAAGAATGTTAATCTTATTGGAACGATATTGTTGATTAGTTTATGTTTATGAATCTAACATAACCCACATTGTTTCTAGATTAATTTTAAAAACTAAACAAATAAATAACATTCTATTGTTAACATAACCTGCATTGTTTATAGTGAAGAGGTTCTAAAAGTAAAAGCATCTCCATAAGGGTCTCTACTTAATAGAGATGATAATAGAATTATGATAAAACAAAAGAGAGATAGATAGATTCATGACAAGAATCTCTCATTTGATAAACTTATTTTACTATTATTATCATATAACTGATTTAATTATTTTTCTAATATTAATTTAATAAAATAAGTAAGCTATTAAAATTAATAATACTAAATTTTTAACTATGTTTAAAAGGTCTCTTATTGAGATATATTTGATGGAAGTGCTCTAAAACAAGAACAATGGTATCTCAAAAAAAATATTCTCCCTTTCATACCTTTTTATTACATTTTATATTAAAATTTTGAGAAATTCTTATTAAAACTCCTGATGGATCAAACAAAAATCCTTCTATAAACTGTATAGATCATTGAAGCGGTGGCTAAGAACACCCACATCAATGAGATATTCTCATCAGTTTCTTAAATATAAAATAACAATAATTTTATTATTTTATTAAAATTTAAACAAAAAAAGAATAGAATAAACCAATAAAGATATGACAATTGTATAGAGACTCTCCTTATGAGGTTATTATTTAAGAATAAAAAATACTTGAGTTCACTTTTAGTGATGAACCCTTTTGTTCACCTTTTATTTCTCTAATCAATCAAAATATGTCATGTAATATTATCATTAGTTACTCTTTCTTAATCTAATTAATTAATCATTAATTACTAAAATATTAACTAAAACTAAATAAACAAAACATATAAAACTATATACCTTTAAACATATAAAAATAAATTAAATTAAATATTTTAAATTTTTTAGCCCTTGGGTTTTCCAAATTGTATCTCTTAGGGTAGCTCTGGACATTCGGGTTCGGGTTGGGTCTTTCGGGTTTTCGGGTTTAGGATTTGAGATACTTTGCATGTATTCTTATTTTTTGGATCGGGTTCGGTTCGGGTCTATACAGGTTCGGTTCGGGTCCGGATACCCGAAATATTAAGAAAAAAATGAATAAATTTGAACAAAATTTAGTTAAAACTGAATAAAAATTTACAAATATGATTAAAATTTTACAAATAATATAGTTATATTAGATATTTTGACTATTTTAGTTTTAAAATAACTGATATATCTAAGTTTATAATTTTAATTTTAGATAATTAGACTATATTAAATCTAAATATAAATAATATTTGTGTATATATATATATATACATATATATATATATATATATATATATATATATATATATATATATTCGGGTATTTTGGATACCCATTCGATTCTTAGTTCGGTTCGGGTTTGGGTTTTGGGTTTAGGATTTGAGATAATTTTTGGGTATTTCTAAATTTTGGATCGGGTTTGGTTCGGGTTTTCTGGTTGGTTCGGGTCGGGTATTCGGGTCCGGTTACTTTTTCTCATGGCTAAGGAATAGTTTTATATGTTTTATTTATTATATATTTTTTTTATTATTTAAATAATAAATAAACAATTAAAAAAATTATATTTAGATTCGCTGAGTTGTATCCATTAGCATATAATTTTATATGTTTTATTTATTTAGTTAATTTTATTATTTTGGACTAAATATAATATTATATAAATAATCTTATTAGATGAATTTTCTTAATTTATTTTATTTATTTAATTGTAATTTTAGTTTATTATTTTTATTTAAATATGATTTTAACTGACATATTTATATTGATTATATTTATAAAGAATTATTAATGATTAATTGATCAATTTAGAAAAAATAATTAATAATAATATTATATGTTATATTTTGATTGATTAAAAAAAATGAGTGAACCCAAATATTATTCTTTTTAAAAGTATTTTTTTAAAAAAAAATTACTTTAAATTCACCCTTAGTAGTGAATCACTTTTCTTTTTTTCTTTATTTTATTTTATTTTATTTAACTTTCCACTCTTATTCTTTTAAGTCCAAGGATCTAATATTTGACTTGCATATACATATCCACCACTGCGCGAGTCCCGAAGATGGTTTCTTTATTGCTTCATGAACTTTCTTCTGAGGTCTTTTCTTCCCTCTTCGTACCCTTTTCTATCATCATGAATATTTTCCACCGCTTCGTCACATCTCAAACGTGGCATACATATATGATATTTATATATACACTCACACACCTATCTATATATACACGCACTCACACTTACACTCACATCCCTATCTCCTCTCTCAAGCTAGCTCAAATCCATCAACCTTATAGATAGGGTGCTTTTCATCTTCTTCTTCTTCTTCTCCTCAAAGTCATGTCTAATCCAGCTTGTTCCAATCTCTTAAACAATGGATGTGGCCATAGTAACTTCAACTATTCCACTTCTCTCTCTTACATTTACAACTCTCATGGAAGCTTCTTTTACCCTAATACCACAAGCCCTAATTACACTACTCCTACTCAAACTACTTTCTCTTCCCCTAACTCACCCCCACTCAGAGAAGCTCTTCCTCTTCTTAGCTTAAGCCCCATAAGGCACCAGGAACAACAAGAGGAACACTATTTCATGGACACAGATCAGATCAGTTCTTCAAACTTCATTGATGATCCTCATGTAACTGTGGATCTGCATCTAGGATTACCAAACTACAGTGTTGATGGGAGCATTAGGAGTTATAAAGCTCCTGATACAACTACCGAGGAGCAAGAACAAGATCAAGACCAAGGAGTAGAAGTCACAGTTGAGTCCCACTTTCATGATGATGATGATGCTCATGGAGATCTATACAGAGGTCATCATCATTACTGGATCCCTACTGCTGCTCAGATTTTAATCGGTCCTACACAGTTCTCGTGTCCTCTTTGCTTCAAGACATTCAACAGATACAACAACATGCAGGTATTACACCATTGATCCAAGAATCAACCCTAAAGTCTAAACTCATTTATTAACAACCAAAAAAAAAAAAAAAAAAGTCTAGACCCATTTTCTTTAACAAAAAAAAATGTCTAAGCTCATTTCAAGATTTGATTTATTTTTCTTCAAAACGGAATTTAGTCTAATAGATTCTTTTTTTCTTTTGGTGTGGTAATAAAACGTATTAGAACTCGTTATTGATTAGTGGATATTTAGGGGTCTTTTCATAGTGGTAATTAACAAGTACTTTTGGTAATTGCTACTATATGCCTTAATGATGTTTAGTAACTCGGAATGATTAACTTTTAAAAATTTGATGGTACACGTCAAATCAGTTTCAGGGTGTTGAATGATGATGGCTATGTAAGATCAACTTATAAAGGGATTTAAGTCGGAAGATTTTCTTTAACCAACAGTCTTATTGTCAGACTGACTCTTTAACCCTGCTTAGTCCACCTCCATCTTTATTGTCTCTCTTGATTTTTGTGAACTCATAAAACCCCAATTTATTTATTTTTCTTAAAAGGCTAAGTAAGATAAATGTCTAGCAGATTCTTTGTGAATATAGACTTTGTTTTGTAGTATAAATATATTACCCCAAGATAGATACAGTCATACAGCTAATAATTATTTCATGCCAAAAGCAACATTTTACCTGAAATAAAGAAGTTAAGATCTACATCTCCAACTTTACCAAAATTATTTAATATTTCACATTTGTAACTTAAAGTTTTTTTTTTTTTGTTAAAGCATATTCTATCTTATATAAGGTTGATTTTTGTTTCAACTTATGTGCATATGTTTAATTAGAAGAAACCCAATAAATTCTTTTCTAGAAAAATATATATGCAAATACAAAACTCAACCCAAAAGAAATACCTTTCCGTTTGCATTTTTTTTTTTTTTTGGCTAAAGCTTTGTGTTTGCATTTACAATTTAAAAATGCGGGTAAGAGATTTATTTTAACTAATAATCGTAAACATGTATAGTCCATATGTATCCTAAATTCCTAATCTTACTTTATTTCTAAGACTGCATTCGCTGTTGTGATTCATGACCTGAAAAACGTTTTATTATAGATGCACATGTGGGGACACGGCTCAGAATACAGAAAGGGACCAGAGTCCCTTAAAGGAACCCAACCAACAGGAATGCTAAGACTACCATGTTTCTGCTGTGCACCGGGCTGCAAGAACAACATCAACCACCCTCGAGCCAAGCCTCTCAAGGATTTTCGAACCCTCCAAACACATTACAAGCGCAAACACGGGTCTAGACCATTTGCTTGTCGTAGATGTGGCAAAGCCTTTGCAGTGAAAGGAGATTGGAGAACACATGAGAAGAACTGTGGTAAGCTTTGGTATTGCTCTTGTGGCTCGGATTTTAAGCACAAGAGGTCGCTTAAAGACCACGTCAAAGCCTTTGGGAATGGTCATGTTCCTTGTGGGATCGATAGCTTTGGAGGAGATCATGAGGACTACTACGAGGCTGCTTCTGACATCGAGTAATATGGAAGAGGATTGCAACCACAATGAGTGATAATTAGGGGTTTTGTTTTTTCTGTTTTCTCTTGCATCAATTAATTGTATGCACGTGTTCTTATGCTTTGTTCTTCGTTTCTTACTTTTAAGTTTCAACCCCTTTTTTGTCAAAGAACCTTTAGTTTTGTTTTCTACTGGTTTTAACCTTTTTTGTTTTTCTTTAACCGTCTTATTGTTATTAAAAAATGTTACAATTACATGATCATGAAAAAAGAAAAAAATTTATACAATAAAAGAAAAAATAATATGTTTTAGACGTGACCCTTTGGAGTAGTGTTTCTTTAACCAATTTATCAGCTATTTAGTTATACTCATAGGGAACATTAGTCATAGATATATTGATAAATCGATCTACCCAACTGCGGATATCAACTATTAAGGGATTTTTTACTGCATTTCTTTGGTGTGCTTGTATTAAGGAGTACAATACTTGGCAATCTGTTTCCATAATGAGGTTCCGATATCCTTGATACTAGAGAGATCGAATGGCATGGAGAAAAGCCATTCCTTCCGCTTCAAGGAGTGATGAACTTTGTCGTAGTTTGGATAACCCAGAGAATTTATAACTTCCGCATTCATCTCGAACAATCCATCTAACTTATATGTGAGAATTGTTGTGCATAAACCTTGCATCAATGTTACATTTTAAGAAGCCAAGAAGGGGTTTGGTCCAATGTGATACAGAGGAGGGAGACTGGTGTGGGCGTAGAAGTGTTGATTAAGAAGACGACGATGTTGAAGACAACCATTCAATCGTATTTTCTTCAGCCCTGTTTTAACTTTTAATTAATTAGAAATTAACTAAAGATTTGTTCCATTTACTTGAGATATTAATTAATCTTATTTATTTTCTTTTCAAGTGACTAGCTTTCACATATATTTAGCAATTTTTAAAAGAGTGTACTTGTGTTGCAAACTTAGTTAAGATACCAAGAAAAACCTAAGTTTTGATTTCAAAGGGGATGTTTATCTATTTCCGTTATTTCTATCGTCACTGATGCTCGATTTTTTCAATTTCTTTTTATATATTTTCAAACAAATTAAAGAAAAATTATGTTTCTTATAAAATATTATGAAAAATACAAATGCAAACGCAATTTGTTTTCTTCTGTTTAATTATATTTGGCGTTACGTTTATAGTTAATAGAAAAAAGTAGTGTCAAACGATTAACTAGCTATATTTAAAAAAATGTAAATTAATTTACATTTTTTCTTCAACCATAGTACATTAATATATCTATTAACACAAACAAAACAAAAATGAAGACCCAAAAAAAACTGTAATCGAGACCTAAGCCACTTTTTTTCTTGTGAACACAACTAAGGTATTTTAGAGTTTAGATTACCAAATAAAAGTTTAGAATTATTTCGTGAAAACAAAACTAAAGCTTAGGATTATGTCTAAACAATATCTAAAGTTTATGAGTTTTAAGATATTTTATTATATCAAAAAAAAAAGAAAAAAAAGAAGTTAGGGGTGTTTCGGCAATTCTACCAAATTGAAATTGGTTTACCCGCTGGATTCTCTTTAGGCTTTATCCGTATGGGCCTATGGACATTAGTAAAACCGCAACGGATCGTTTTGAACCAAGATTATTTCTGGTTAAGAAAAACCAAGGACATGTGTATTGTAGAAACTGTAGAAGAGAACGAGACGCAAGGTTTCATAGATATACGCCAAAAACAAAAAAGCGATGAACTTGATTAGAAAGAGAGATGGGGATTTCATATGGTCTCTACTCTAATTTAATTAGGCGGATCATGTTCTTTATGTATTTCAATTTAGAGATACGTTTCGTTCAACATTGAAAACGTTATCAATCTATTTAGAATCCAATTTTTTTTTTATACAATAATAAACGAACGTTTTTAAAACCAATGTTATTTGATTTTATAGAGTACATGAAACTAAATGTAACATGTTTATTAGATTGATGTTACATATTGCGATTGTTCTTACTCTTATGAATAACTTGAAAACAATGAAACCACATTCTTTGTTTTAAAAAACAAAAAAACAATGGAACACATTTTATTTGATAAACTTCTTGAAAGAGTCTTTATTCATTGAGACTCATATCTTTAAAGAGAGCTCAATTCTTTGACAAGTCTTTCTAAATCTTCAGTTGAGCTTCCTCCAGCATCAGTCGCAGCTCGTGCCTTCCCTCCCATCTCCTTAGCCCGAGCACGTACCTCTTCTCCACACTCACCCATTGTTTCAGCTATGATCCGACCCAACTCATCCGGATCCGGCAAAGTTGTACCCCCTTCACAGACCCTAACTGCCACACCCTTATGTTCCACAAGTAACCTTGCATCCACAAACTGATCTGCTTCCATGGGCCAGGCCAAGATCATGGTTCCACTAGCCATAGCTTCCAGCACCGAGTTCCATCCACAATGGCTTAAAAACCCACCAACAGCTACGTGACTCAACACATCCATTTGAGGAGCCCACCCTCTAACAATCATTCCTCTACCCGCGACCCGATCCTCAAACCCATCGGGTATCGGGTCTTTTCGGGCCACCCAAACGAACTTTGTCATACTCTTTTCAAGACCAAGAGCCAGAGCATCACACTGCTCTTTGGTCAAAACTTTTTGACTTCCGAAGCAGACGTAGAGCACTGATCCGTCAGGACATCCATCGAGCCAACTCAGCAAGGCCTTTGCATCTACATCGGAATCAAGATTTCCTCTACCTAAACCGATTGAAGAAACCGGACCAATACTGAAAATCCGGTTATGATTCACATTCTTCTTAACACAATCCATGTACTCCTTTTCAAGACACTCACAAGAATTGAAAATACAACCATAGCTCGAAAAATTCATGGCGCTGTCTTTCACATTTTCAAGATCTTCCAGTACCAGAGTTTGAGGGACTAGCGCCGGGAGATGCTCTTTCTTGAAAACAGGCGAATGAGGAAGATCCGAGAAACAGATAGGTTCGGTAGATTCATAGAGATGAAGCTTATCAAAAATGGAATCGACAATCAAGGCTAAGAACGCTCCAGAGGTAAAGAAAGCAAAGCGAGGAATACCAAGATCCTTAGTCCATCCGAAGAAGAAATCAGAGATGAGTGCAACCGGAGGATTGGGATGAGAACTTAACCAGTTAACAATAGGCTCTCGAAGCTGACGAAGAGAAGCCATCATCAAGAGAGTCCCAGAACCACCAAGGTCTTTGACGTTTTCAACGCCGGAAGGGATTGAAGGATGGTGAGGGAAAGGAAAAGTGACGGCAGTAACAGCCGTTGGATGATCGGTGAGAAGAGAAGAGAGGTAAGGAAGGTTTTTAGGAGTGATGATGATGGAGACTGTGAAGCCATGTAGACAGAGCTGGTGTGTTAAGTCAAGAAGAGGAAGCAAGTGGCCTTGTGCTGGAAATGGAAACACCATGATGTGTTTTGATCCCTGCGTTGGCATTGCTTCGGTCATTTCAGCGATTGTTGTGTTTCAAGAACTATGGTGGTGAGATATAAAATGTTGGGTGCTAACATTTATACGTTCATTGGCATTTTATAGATGTCCTGTCTACATTATCATGATGATTATGTTTACAGCTGTCCTAGATTTTTCCCTTATTTTGACGTCATATAATTGGTTCTTGTTTATGTAATTAATACAAATAAAGAATTTTATAATCTAATTTTAGTTTATAAATCTGTATGTTAACAAAAGTTGATAAGATTGTTACATGTGCTAGTTTTCAATTTGGACCTAAAATTGGGGAAAAATGTTGATAGTAATATAGAAATGAAACCAAATGGAGAATCACATATATATTTTCTATTTATAATTGATAATGTAGATATGTATCAAAACAAATATATAATCAACTATTTTTTCTTTCATATCCTCATTATCAAATATTTCTTTATATATATCTTCTTACTATATAAATTTTGGTTCATCTCACGAGAATTCGGCAAACTTCAAAACTATAATAACATGATTGAAACACATTAAATTTTCAAATATTGTCATGTTTCAATTACATTAAAAATAAATTTAAACATATTAAACTATAATTATACTAGATTAGAACCGATAGACGGGCTTTCTAAACTTTAAAAATAAATTTAGTTTATGTAAATCCAATAAATTAAATATTTGTTGTTAATAAAATATATTAACTTACTTTAGGGAAAGAAGTAGAAAACAATGTTCCTTAGAAAAAATAGTTATTTACTTAACTTTATATCTTACGTACATTAATAAATTAATTTAACTTTCTAAATTATAATTTTATTATTAAGATATTAGAATGTATATCTTGTCAAGTAGCTTTTGATTTCATCTTTTTATTTGTTTTTTTATAACTGTGTGAGATATGTCCTAAAAAAATACTAAAATTAAAAAACCCAACCCGAATCTGATCCGAAAAGGGATACCAAACCTAAATCTAACCCGACTAAAAAATGAATGAGTCCTAGACTCCTATATCCAAAAAATTGAACTGAGAATCAAATGGATACCCAAAATATTCGAAGTATATATCCAAAAATATTAATAATACTTAAACTTGAAATAACCCAATTACCTTACAAGTACATTTATTTTTAGAAAATATATATTTTATATAATAAGATATTTTCATATGTTAATTATTTATGTCTTGAGAAAATTTATCTTTTATATAATAAGATATTTTAATAATTTAATAATGCAATTATAGTATCCACACGGATTTTTTTTTTTTTTTGAATAGAATGTTAAATTTATTCAACCCAAAAACTATTGTACAATTCAGTGCTACCTTTTTAAAGAAGTTTGGAAATTACAATCTAATGCAAAGTATCTTTATCTTGTGGCAAACCACAGCTCTATCCCTTTTTTGTATTGCTGATCACCAACGTTGTGAATCGAGGATAACCTGTTGCGAACTTGCTTTATGATTTTGGCGATTAGTGTTGGTGCTTTTGGAACTTCCCCATGTCTCCTATTGTTCCTTTCTCTCCAAATTGTATGTAGGGTTGTTTGAAAAGCATACTACTGCAAGAGGAAGAGTTGAACCTTTTCCAAAGATGTGTCTATCAGCAACTTGATGATTTGATTCCAATCTGTTGTGTACTTCACCTGGAGCAGTTTCTTCACCAAAGTGGTCCATATCTGTTCCGAGAAGCTACGTGAGAAATAGAGGTGATTTCGGGTTTCCAACTCATTTTGGCACAATACGCAAGAACCACACTCCATTGTAACATTCTATCTGCAGTTGATAATCTGTTGTTTATTTCTAGCCATGAATGGAACACATACTTTGGGGTGTAGTACGCGAACCATATTCCTTTAATTTCCACCACTCTTTTATAGGTTTAACTTCTCGCACTAGGTTCCAGGTTTTGTTGGAGACAAATTTTGAACTGTATTTATCACCCTTACTTTTCCACAAGACTGTATCTTCGCTTACAGAGCTCTGCTTTTCCCTTTGAGCGCTGATGAGCTCTTCGATTTTGTTGAAAGTTTCTGACCTGTGGCATTTTCTGCGATGCATTAGACTGACCTTATTCTACTGTAGAAACCTTTGAATACCCAAATCAATCAAACCTCTTTCTCCTGTCACCTCAATAAGTCTTCCCCAATCCGACCAATGATCATATCAGAATGATGTCGTTGCACCATTACCAACTTCCATTTTGACAAAAGACTTGGCTAATTCTCTGTATTTGATCAGCTTCCTCCACATCAATGATCCCATGGATGTGGATTCTCTCACAGTCCAGAAATATCCTTTTTGGATTAAGTAAATCCGTATCCAGTTTACCCAAAGAGAAGAATGGGCGGAGAGTATCCTCCAGATCAGTTTTAGACAACACACTTTATTCACTTCCCCCCAATTGTCGTAATCCCAAGCTACCTTCCTCTTTGGGCTTACACACATCAATCCATGCCATCTTCACTTTATTAGGATTCAAATTAGGCCCTGACCAAAGAAATGCAGAACCAAGTTTAATCATCTATAAAAACAAAAATTCTATAAATAACTCTATCATCTAACTTAAAACGTTTTCTACTTCTTTCCTAAAAAGATTTTATGATATATTCACTTGTAATAAAATTTTAATTTTTCGCTTAAGTTAAACTTACTTTAAATTTTTATATGACAAGTTAAATTTATTTTAAACCACGGTGTCGGTCTGACAGATTTAGTTTTAGCAGAGAAAAAAAAAGAAAAAAGGTTTTCTACTTTCCATATATTAGAAAAAAAAAAGGGAAAAGTTTGACTTATAATTCTTCACCGCCTTCTGAACCCTATTTATATCTTAAGTTTCTCAACTAGGCTTTTTATTCAGTCCCGCACTTGTCGATCTTGTCATAGCTCTCTCTTCCGAATCTTCTGGTATGTCACGACCTAGGGTTTAAGATCGCACAATTACTATTTCCATGACTCGATCTCGTACTCGTCTTTAGTTTTTTCGTATGATTTTTCCAGT
The DNA here is from genome assembly GCA_963555745.1 of Cardamine flexuosa. Classification (NCBI taxonomy): domain Eukaryota; kingdom Viridiplantae; phylum Streptophyta; class Magnoliopsida; order Brassicales; family Brassicaceae; genus Cardamine; species Cardamine flexuosa. Next base: position 26,470,140 of record OY743214.1, on the reverse strand, counting down.
TTCTGCTACTTTTTTCACGTTGATCGTACGATTCTTATCGAGTTAGGATTACGTTTATGATTTCTTTGAATTGGTGTGTTTCTTTCTTCGGTTGAAGATTCTTTTAAGTCGTAATCTTAATATCTTGTTCTTTTGGTTTGGTAATACGATTAGTTTTGCCTTGTGTTAATTTCTCGTGTTGAATACAGAACTTGCTTGATCTTCAATGGCGCCGCAACCTACAGTTTCCTTGGAGAAAGGATGGGCCTACATGGAGACTGGTGTTAGAAAGATACAAAGGATTCTAGAAGGATTGCCTGAGCCAGCAGTTTTGCCGGAAGAGTACATTCTTCTTTACACGACAATCTACAACATGTGCACTCAGAAACCTCCTAATGATTACTCTCAGGACCTTTACGATAGGTACAAAGCAGCAATCTCCGATTACAATCAGCAAACGGTGGTTCCGTCTTTACGCAACAAGCATGATGAATATTTGCTGAGCGAGCTTGTTAAGAGGTGGTCTAACCATAAAGTTCTGGTTAGATGGTTAACCCGCTTCTTCTTCTACCTTGACCGTTACTTCATTACTCGGAGGGGTCTTTTATCACTGAATGATGTTGGCTTGTCATGCTTCCATGACCTTGTTTATCAAAACATCAAGACTAAGGCCAAAGACGCTGTTTTAGAAGTTATTCATAAAGAACGTGAGGGGGAACAGATTGATAGGGCGTTACTGAAGAACGTAAAAGAAGTCTACGTTGGGAATGGTATGGAGAAATACAAAGAGGATTTCGAAAGATTCATGATTAAGGACACTGCGTCTTACTATTCTTGCAAGGTGTCAAGGTGGATCCAGGAGGATTCTTGCCCTGAATACATGCGAAAGTCCGAGGAGTGTTTAAGAAAGGAAAAGGAGAGAGTCGGTCACTATTTTCACCAAACCACTGAGCCAAAACTAGTCGAGGTAGTGCAAAATAAATTGTTGGTAAAGGTTGCAAAACAGCTTCTTGATAATGAACACTCGGGGTGCGGTGTAATGCTAAGAGATGGGAAGATGGATGATCTCTCGAGGATGTACAGGCTTTACAATCCAATCCAGCAAGGGTTGGATCCTGTTGCTGACGTGTTCAAACAGCATGTTACTTCAGAAGGGAATGCACTTATCAAACAAGCACACGACGCAGCTGCAAGTGCCGGTGGCGCCGCCGGGGAACAGGTGCTTATCAGAAACGTGATGGAGCTACACGATAAATACATGGAGTATGTGAAGGAATGTTTTCAGAACCATACGCTATTTCATAAGGCATTGAAAGAGGCGTTCGAAGTCTTTTGTAACAAGTCAGTGGCTGGACGTTCGAGTGCGGAGTTACTTGCAACGTTTTGCGATGATTTGCTCAAGAAGGGAGGAAGTGAGAAGCTGAGTGAGGAAGCTATTGATGTAACGCTTGATAATGTGGTTAAGCTTCTTGCTTACATAAGTGACAAAGATCTTTTCGCCGAGTTTTACAGGAAGAAGCAAGCACGTAGGCTCTTGTTTGATCGTAGCGGTAGTGACGAACTAGAAAGAAGTATGCTTACAAAGCTCAAAGAACTTATCGGTGGCCAGTTTACTTCTAAGATGGAGGGTATGGTGACGGATATGACATTGGCCAAAGAGTTCCAGAGCGAGTTTGTTCAGTATCTACCCATAACCAATGCCAAAAGCGGGATTGATTTAACCGTCACTGTTCTTACCACTGGTTTTTGGCCAACTTACAAGACATCTGACATCAATCTACCCAGTGAAATGGTCAAATGCATTGAAGTTTTCAAAGGCTATTATGAAACTAAAACCAAGCATAGGAGACTTTCATGGATATATTCTCTGGGGACTTGTCATGTTGTTGGTAAGTTCGATGCAAAACCAATAGAGTTAATCGTATCTACCTACCAGGCTGCTGTGCTTTTGCTTTTCAACAACACAGCCAGGTTAAGCTACAAGGAGATCCTCGAACAACTCAACCTTGGCCATGATGATCTTGCCAGGCTACTTCATTCGCTGTCATGTGCTAAGTACAAGATTCTTTTAAAGGAACCAGTCTCAAGAAGCATCTCTAAAACCGATTCTTTTGAATTCAACTCCAAGTTCAGCGATAAAGCGCGGAGGATTAAGATCCCTCTTCCTCCTATGGATGAACGTAAGAAAGTAGTGGAAGATGTTGATAAAGATAGACGCTATGCTATTGATGCAGCCCTTGTTCGGATCATGAAGAGCAGAAAAGTGTTGCCGCATCAACAGTTAGTCTCCGAATGTGTCGAGCATCTTAGCCGAATGTTCAAGCCTGATATTAAGATGATAAAGAAACGGATTGAGGATTTGATCAGCAGAGATTACTTGGAGAGGGATACAGAAAATCCAAACACTTTTAAATATGTTGCTTAGTTTTTTTAAAAAGGTTTAACTATTACTCTTACTCTTTAACCTAGTTTTGTGTTTTTTATTATTATTATGAAGTCTCTCTTGTAGAGGACTCTCTTGTTGTGCTTGGGGTTTTTGCTTTTCCTACTGTTTCCAGTTAACCAGTTTTTTGTATACACAAACCATCATTGCAAACCTAAGCGTGTCCGGGTTTGAGTCTTTGAGATTATTAAAAAAAAGCGATGAACTTGATTAGAAAGAGATATGGGGATTTCATACTACTGTTTACGGTCTATCATTTTAAATTAGGCGGATCATGTTCTTCAAGTTTTTCAATTTACTTCTTAAGTATTACGATTTCCAAATTAGAGATACATTTTGTTAGATATTGAAAACGTTATCAATTTATTTAGAATCCAAATTTCTATGTATGTACAATAATAAACATGAGCGTTTCAAAGACTTCTCTCTTTCCTGCTGGCTCGTTGGATGTGGGACCGGTTGGTGGCCAGAAAGTAAAAATATAGTGGATAAAAGTAGATGTATAAGATACCAATTATCCGCTAACACATTACTTTTTGTAGAAAACTGTACGTGACATCGAGGAAATGAATGACCCGACATCTGATGGTGGTGATGGGGGACGACGAGTTGGTTGGGGCATCTGGTGATTCTAACATAATTTCGTTAAATTTATTGGAGGTAGTTACCCCTTCGTTATGTTGATACATGAAGTAGCCGATAAATATGCTACCAGGCATCTTGCTATATATTCACAAATTTATTCTTTACTTGGACTTGCTTTTAATCGTAGGCTGTTTGCGATAATGACCACCCCACTTCCGAAGCCAAGATGGTGGAGAATCAGTGGGATGCTGGCTCATTGACCATCACTACCGTTACTTCCAAAACAGTAAATTTCTGGATTCGTTTACTCGTTTTTGTTGTCCGCTATATATTTAGTTAGGTAGTACATATACTACTTGGTATGTAACATCATGGATTTTTCTTTTCATCATAGGCTGTTGGCGATGACTTCCCGAGTTTTGATGGTAGAGAACCAGAAAATGTTGGCTCGTTGACCGTTATTGACGTTGCTTATGAAACTGTAAGTTATAGGACTTTTTTCTTGTATTTTGTTATCCGCTATATGTTTATATAGGCATTTCACATATGGACGACGATGTTTTCTGTAGCCGTTAATTCTGTTTCCAATAATTAATATGTAGCCATTATATGTTTAATTAGGTAATACATATATTACTTGGTACATATTCGTTATTGGTAACAGAATTAGTGGCTACACACAACATTATTATATACATGCAATGTTTCACCTGGACCTTTCTTTTTATCTTAGACTGTTTGCGATGACGATCACCCCACTCTCCGAACTCTGATGGTGGAGAACCAGGGGGATGTTGGCTTGTTTCCCGTTACTAACGTTGCTTCCCCGACTGACAGAACGTTCCACTACTGACACTTGAAAAAGCTCTAACAACTTGTAAGATATGGAGCATTTATAGTCACTTATAAGATATAGAACATATAGGGGATAACATCTAGCAGATAATAAAAAATGAGAAAACAAGTTCTATTTGTCTTAATTTCTTGCCGTCAAGTGATACATTTAAATAAAAAAACATCTTTCTTACCTTTTTAACTATTTTTGTCGTATATATACACCCATCTCACCCTATAAATCCAACTACAGTTCACAAAATTCATAAACCAAAAAAAAAAATTGAATCACCCGCATATTAATTACATTTGTTAACTCATCTTTCAGTTTGTTTCGTTGTCACTATTCAATTTGTAGTCAGTATACTAAAAGAATGATATCAGTAACTTTATCAGCTTCACATCTCTTATCCAAGACAGCTTAGAGCATCTCCATTAATAAAGTTCTAAAAATAAAATTCTTATTTTAAATTTAATAATATTTTAATATAATAATATTATTTAATTAAATTTTGTTTTACTTTTAAAATTTAAATCAGTTATCTAGAGTCCAAACAAAAATTATGAGACGGGCGGCCTACCTACGTACAACCGCTTAAAGCATCTTTAATGGAAGATTCTAATATAGAGTTCTTACACTATTTTAAAATTAAAATATTAATAAATTAACATGAGATTTTTATACTGTTCATTAAATTTTTTATAAAATCTCTTAACTAAAAACTTTTTATAAGAGTTTTAATAAAAATTTCTTATACTATTCAATTGTTTATTAATATTTAAACCTTTTTTCTTTAAACTCCACCACTTGTTGGAAATGATCTAATACCGCATGTATTTTGGTGTGTGGTTTATTTTGGTGAAATCAGCAAAACAAAAAGGTGAGTTATTATCAGACCCAGCCTGCGCTGACTCTTGCAAAATATAGTTGGGAAATTATTGAAGAAGACATCTCTTTCCATAATTTAATTGAGTCAGTTACTCAGTTATATCAGTACTATTGTAATGAAGTGTTTTGGATTTTCTTTAGGAGTTTAGTACACTAAAACAAAACAAAAAATCAATTGAAACTCTAAAATCAATACAATATAACTAAAATAGTTGTAGGAACGTGAGTTTATAGTTCAAAAACTATTTGTACATATTTACTAAATTTTTCACCATAATGTTATTTTTTGGTTCCTATGAATGAATACCAAATACTAAAGACCAAATATAGGTAACGAATTAATTAGTTGTTGGATGATTGGTTTTTGGAAGTTTCCGGTGAAGGCTAACCAACCAGTTTATTTGGTTGATAAAAAACGTTCGTAATCAAAACCAGAGAGAAGCCAACACTTAAGTGATCATCCATTAATACAGTAGAACTTTTATAAACTAATACTCTGATAAATTAATAAATAATATAAATTAATAAAATTTATTGGTTTAAATCAGGTCGGTGTAAAAATAAACAAAACTCAATAAAATAATAAGATAATAATATTTTTAGAATCTACATGTAAATATATTTCTATATAAATATATGATCCCACTAATAACATAAATTAATAATCATGTAAATTTGCATATATATATATATATAAGATAATATAATTTTGTTTTTGTGAATTTCTGTTACAACTTATAAATAACTTTCCTTATATAGAAAAATATTATGTTGTATTTTAAAATATTTTATTGTTATAACATAAATAAATTTACCATAAAATAAAGTAAACTTTTCTATAAGTTTTAAATTCAAAATATGCATGTTTTATTTCAGTAACAGTATAAGTTGTTTAGATATAATAATTAAGATTACTAATCATAATTTAAATTTATATTAATTTTTTACATAAGTGAATTCATCTATAATCTTTGTGATTTATTATCAAAACAATTTAATTTTCTTTTAAATTTTAAACTTTCAAATCCCAAACTATTTAAATTGATAACATCCAATACATTAATTTATAGATAAATAATACCATTATAAATTGATAAAAAAGAGAAAAAAAAAGTTTTCTACTTTCCATATAATAAAAAAAGAAAAAGGAAAAGTTTGACTTATAATTTTTCACCGCCTTCTGAAACCCTATACAGTATATATCTTCCGTTTCTCGACTAGGTTTTTCATTCAAGTCCCGCACTTGTCGATTCTCATAGAAAGCTTGATCTTCAATGGCGCCAACTACGGTTTCCTTGGAGGAAGGATGCGCCTACATTAAGACTGGTGTTAGAAAGATACAAAGGATTCTGGAAGGATTTCCTGAGCCAGCAGTAACGCCGGAAGAGTACATATTTCTTTACACGTACGTATAGGTTTTGTTTATATAAAGTTTGTTGTTTTTTTTACAACAGTTATGTACATATACTTACCTCAGTGGATTCTTATGTTATTCACAGGACTACCTACAACATGTTCACCCAAAAACCTCCTAATGATTGCTCTCAGGACCTTTACGATATGTATAAGGCAACAATTGCCGATTATAATCAGCAAACGTTGTTGCCGTCTTTATGCAACAAGCATGATGAATATCTGCTGAGAGAGCTTGTTAAGAGTTGGTCTAAGCATAAACTCCTGGTTGTATGGTTAAGCCTTCTCTTCAGATATCTTGAGCGTTGCTTCATTCCTCGGAGGTCTCTTTTATCACTGAATGATGTTGGCTTGTCATGCTTCCATGACCTTGTTTATCAAAACATTAAGACTAAGGCCACAGACGCTGTTATAGCAGTTATTCGTAAAGAACGTGAGGGCGAACAGATTGATAGGGCACTATTGAAAAACGTCGTAGATGTCTATGTTGAAAATGGGATGGATAAATATGAAGAGGATTTTGAAAGCTTCATGCTTAAAGATGTTGCATCTTACTATTCTCGCAAGGTGTCAAGGTGGATCCAGGAGGATTCTTTCCCTGACTACATGCGAAAGTCTGAAGAGTGTTTAAGAAACGAGATGGAGAGAGTGCATCACTATTTTCATCAAACCACTGAGCCAAAACTAGTTGAGGTAGTGCAAAATGAATTTTTGGTAGTGGTTGCAAAACAGCTTCTAGATAATGAGCACTCAGAGATTCGTGCCATGCTAAGAGATGGAAAGATGGATGATCTCTCGAGGATGTACAGGCTTTATAATCCAATCCAGCAAGGGTTGGAACGTGTTGCTGACGTGTTCAAACAGCATGTTACTTCAGAAGGGAATGCACTTATAAAACAAGCACACGACGCAGCAGCTACCAATCAGGCGGCAAGTAACCAGGGAAAGGTGCTTATCAGAAAAGTAATAGAGCTACACGATAAATACATGGAGTATGTGAACGAATGTTTTGAGAACCATACCCTCTTCCACAAGGCATCGAAAGAGGCGTTTGAAGTCTTTTGTAACAAGTCAGTGGCTGGAAGTTCCATTGCGGAGTTACTTGCAACGTTTTGCGATTATATACTCAAGAAGGAAGCTAGTGAGAATCTGAGTTATGAAGCTATTGAAAGAACGCTTGATAATGTGGTTGAGCTGCTTGCTTATATAAGTGAAAAAGATCTTTTCGCCGAGTTTTACAGGAAGAAGCAAGCCCATAGGCTCTTATTTAATTGCAGCGCTTGTTACGAACTAGAAAGAAATATGCTTACAAAGCTTAACGAACTACTCGGTGACCAGTTTAGTTCTAGGATGGAGGGCATGGTGAATGATATGCCATTGGCCAAATACAGAAAGAACGAGTTTAGGAAGTATCTAACCAATGGCAAAACCGAAATGAGGATTGATTTAAACGTCAAAGTTCTTACCACTGGTTTTTGGCCAACTTACAAGACATCTGACATCAATCTACCTAGTGAAATGGTTAAATGTATTGAAGTTTTCAAAGGCTTTAATGAAATTAAAACCAAGCATAGGAGACTTTCATGGATATATTCTCTTGGAACTTGTCAGATTGTTGGTAACTTCGATGCAAAACCAATCGAGTTAACCGTTTCTACCTACCAGGCTGCTTTGCTTTTGCTTTTCAACAACACAGCCAGATTAAGTTACGAGGAGATCCTCGAACAGCTTAACCTTAGCCATGAAGATCTTTTCAGGCTGCTTCATTCGCTTTCATGTGCTAAGTACAAGATTCTTAACAAGGAACCAGTCTCAAGAAACATCTCTAAAACCGATACTTTTGAATTCAACTCCAAGTTCAACGATAGATCCCGGAGGATTAAGGTCCCTTTTCCTCTAATGGATGAACTGAACAAAGTAGTGGAAGATGTTGTCAAAGATAGACGCTATGCTATAGATGCAGCCATTGTTCGGATCATGAAGAGCAGAAAAGTGTTGCCAAGTCAAGAATTAGTCTCTGAATGTGTCGAGCATTTTAGCCGAATGTTCACGCCTGATATCAAGATGATAATGAAACGTATTGAGATTTGATCAGCAGAGATTATTTGGAGAGGGATCAAGAAAATCCACACACTTTAAAATATGTTGCTTTTTAATTACATTTGATAGCCTTAGTATCTGTAAATACACCAGTACTCTATCAGGGAGCAGATTCATCATGTCATTGAAGGACATATAGCTAATCCATTGAAGGACAAACATAAGCCTTTTTTATATTATAAATAAGCTTCATGAAGCTACAGAGATTATGATACAGACCAAACAGGAAACATAAACACAGTGCTCAAAAATAATAAGAAAGAGAGAAACACATCAAAGCATATATTTTTCTTAAGAGCACATACATCTCTGCTTTGCAAACCACAAGATAAATAGAAAGTTTCACACCACAAATGTTGCAGAGAGATAGAAGAAGCTAAAGATCAAGCACACTTTTCATTCGACCTTATATTAAAACCTTTTTAAACATTGAGAGATACTTGAACCAGACACAGACAGGAGGAAGGAAACATGCACCGGTGTACCTGAAACCAGAGAAGTTTTAACTTAGAATTTTTCAGATTTTGTCGAGCTTCTCTGCTTTCACAACTGGGTTTGCTTTAGCTATAGCTTCTTGCGCAGCAGCATGGTAATTGAAGGAACAGTTATGTATGTCTGCATAGCGGTGTGTCCCGCAGAAGAGGTTACCACAGCGACATTTGAATCCAGTCAAACCAACTCGCTTATTGCAAGAAGTGCATCGGCTTGGTCCTTCTTTTGGTTTTGCAGCTTCTTCTGCTGCTACTACCTCTTCAACGACTTGGACAGAGGATGGCTGTACAGATACAGTCATCGGCTCAACGGATTTGGTTTTGACATCGACAAACGCAGCAGTAAGGGTTTCCTTCATGATGTTGCTGGATGATGTTCCAGACACCGCAGATGCAAACTTAACCCCTTGTTCCTGTTCAAACAACTTATCCTTGTGACACTTTGAACACATGTTCATTGTGGCAGCGCTTCCGAAGAAACCACAGTTGTTGATACACAGCTTAGGACCTTCCGGTGGGCTTTGGCATCCTGTCTTGTCGTGGTCCATTTCTGCACTTAATATCAGCCATCCTTAGTTTCAGTAACAGAAAACGAGAAACACAATTCTCGACAGAAACACAATCCATCAGTTGCCTTCAGAAATCATTGAAATAAACATAAGTATATTAACACATTCTTTTCATGAAATAACCTTACACATGATGTTCATAGTCTATAACCAAACTACCTATGAGCCCTTTCCTATGGTTTAAGATCTCAACTACATAAAAGGAAGAGAACAGATAGAAGCTTATTACCGTTTCTATACAAATTCTAGAACCTAAGAACACTAACAAAGCCTACTAAACCATGACTTCCATACATAAGCTATCAGCTAATTCATCAAAAGCACAGCTAATATCTAAATAAATAGAAGCGTCCACGAATCATTTATAAAAAGCAGAGCAGCTAAATCTCATTTCCAAACAACACAACCCTTCTTCACAGAAATGAAATGCTAGAAATGAGCACTTTATATCTACCATAAAAGTTACAACTTCCATAGATATTCATTCCACAGTTCTAAAACATACAAAATCCAGATAGGTAAATCTCATTTCCATCCAAGACAACTTTTCTTAACAAAATGAAATGTTAAAGATTAACCCTTTACATCAGAACAAGATCAAATTTTAACTTTCCACAACAGTTCATTTCAAATTTCAAAATAGCTAATCTCACTTCCAACCAACACCGGAGAAATGAAATTTTCAGAATTAGCCTTATAAAATCAGGACAAAAGTTACAATAATTACATAACAATTCATTTCAAATCCCAAAAACAGACAAAACCCACATGCAAATATTACTCACCAATCAAATCATTAAACAGTCGAGAACTATAAAAAATACCCAAAAAATCATTTTTAGCTTACAATTGAACCTTAAATACCAAAAAAGCTAAATCACCTGTTTGCCCGAGAAGCCTTGATCGATCGGTCCCTAATCAACAAAAAAGAGACAAAACCCACAACGTAAGTCTACAGAACAAAACCTCAAAACCAAAAGGGGAAATCAAAAATTGAAATCGAAATCGAAATCGAAACACCAAAACTGATACAAACACAGAATCAAAACAGAGAAGAAGAGAAACCCTCTTACCCTACGAATCTCTCAGAAGAAGATCGTGTCTGCTGGAGAGATCCAGCAGAAGCTGAGAGGTAGAGGAGAGAAAAAAAGGTCGGCTTTTTAGGCTCTTCCTTTTTCTTTTGGCTTCTATTGTTGATTTTTTTTTTGTAACGACGTTTATATTTTCATTTCACACCGTTTGTGCTAAAGTCGGCTATGACGTGTACGTTTATAATTGGCTTCTTCTTTACTCATTTCAAAAATATTCAATACGTTTTAACTAAAAAAGTTATTGTGCTTCTTCCAAATGTTAACTCACCTTTTTTTTTGAAACGGAACTAGACACAATATTTTTCAAGAAATTTTTACCAATAATTTGAAAATGACATAAGCTTTTTCAGTTTTTTTTTGCTTAATATGTAGAGTACAATATATATATATATATATATATATATATATATTTTTAATGTGACTACTATTTTTCTAAATGTTTGTGAGTTCTTATTTTAAAATAGACTTCTATATTTAAAAATTTAATATATATAAGAACAAAAGATAATATATCATAGATTGGTATCTATATCATCAAATCTTCTTTTTTTACTTGATTCTCTTTTACTTTTTTTTCTGATTTCGGAATCTGTAGCTATTATGAAGTGAGATTTGTGGCGATTTTTGCAAAAATTAAATTTGGGCTCATATAGAACATATAACATGAATTATTATTTAAAATTAATCTTTATATTTCGAAAGTTTTTTTTTTTGAACGGCTATATTTCGAAAGCTATGTATATAAAGGAATAAAAAATTAACATATTATAGATACCAATGTATGATCAAATCTCTTTTCTTCCTCTTGCTTTTAGCTTCTATCACTTTCTCTTATCATGAAATTTCTAGCTTTTATGGAGCAAGATTTGTGGCGATCTTTGCAAAAACTTAGTTTTTGCTAAGATAAAAGCATGTTTCAAAAAAATTACTTTGAGGTTCGTCATGATCTATATAAATATATAAGTAGAGAAAAAAATGAAAAATAACCATCCAAATCAACACACAAAATGTTTGTTTTGCATGTTGAGAAACAAATATGCAAAACAACCATACCTTGAAGTGGTAAGAATAATTTTCTCGTGGAAAAATGCTCTTGTGATTTGTGAATATAAGTTTGATTAAAAGTTTAAAACCTCAAAAAGGATCGAGGTTTGGTACTTGCAAGTATTTTTTTTTTCATATACAAATGCGATAGTGTCATTCTTCAAAAAAGGAACGTTAGCTTTGCCATTTGAGTTTGTTGAGGCCTTTGAATTCTAAAATAATTTTTTTAGTAATGAGCAAAACTTGTGGGCACGGACTAAAGAAACTAAAAATATGCATACTTGAACACAGAAATAGGTATAAAGGAATAAAAACAGAGGAAAGATAAAATCATTAATCAGAAACGAATTACAAGTTTGAGAAATTAGTCAGAAGGGTTAGCTTTTAAACAAAATTTGGGTACTTAATTTCTTAACTTATACTATTGTACCCATAAAAAAACTAACCCTCGAGAACTCTGTTAACCGCCGTCTACAAATTATCATATTCGCCGTCAATAGAAAGGAAAAAAAGAAGCTAAATCCTCTGCTAATCAAGAAGACTCCAGCCGATCCTAATGCTTGCAAAACAAGGAAACAAAAATAGCTAAATTATTCCAAGCCCTACCTTGCCTCACAAGAAACACATAAATCTATCTTTTATTCATTCCACATTGTGAAAACACCTCCTGGATTCGATCCCTCAACAGACTCTCCAGTATTCCATCCTCCATACCCAGAAGGAGGCATATCGTAATCTACTTTAACCGCTGAAAACTCTTCCTCAGCCGATGATCCAACAGTCAAATTGTTTCCATTGTTTCCAAGAAACCCTAAAGTGTTGTTATTATCAGAAATAAATCCGTGAAGCAAGCCAGGGTTACTCTGAAGATAAGCATTGTAGAGCTGCGAGCTGTGGCTAGAATTCTGCAAGTAATTGTTGGTTTGTTGCTGGTGAAGATGAAGCTGCGTCTGAATGTAACTATAGGAATCATGAGCGTTAGTGTTATACTGAGAGATATCGTTGTTGTTCTGTAGAGTAAGTAAAGGTTGTTGATGATGATGATGAAGATGCTCAAAAGGTTGTTGAATGCTTAGTGGGTATGGCTGAAGCTGAAGCCTAGAGCTCGAAGCAACAGAGCTCGACCCGCTCGGTGCTCCATACTGATGGAAATTTGAGCCTAGGGCTATCATTTCCTCACGTTTTCTTGATGATTCTAAAGCTTGAGCTTCTTTGAGCCGTTTAGCTGCACCACCTCCTATAGGAAGTGTGTTGCTCTCTAGGATAGCTTTCACGTCGTAACGGTTTATCTCAAAGTTTGTAACCGCGTTTAAACCTCGAAACTTTATCGCAGCTATGTCGTATGCTTCTGCTGCTTCTTCCTCCGTGCCTAAGCAAAAACATAATAAATATAAGCATGACAATCTATTTTATACATTTTTTTTTTTTAATATAATTAAGTGATCTCCAAATCAAGTATATATAGTTAGTGATATGTTTTGGAGATGATATTATTACGTAGTAGTATTTAATTATACTTACTGAACGTTCCCAAGTAGAGATCTTTGTTTCCGGCAACTCGGCCGATCCTTGCTTGCCATCTTCCATGTTGATGATGCCTTGTTACTCCACGATACATGGATGCACCACGTGAGAATCCGCTACTTTTCCTGCAATAGATTATGAGCTCTTTGATTATAAAAGTATTTGTCATTAAAAATTTACAATACGAAGTTATACATTAAAAGTCTCTTGAAGAACAAATTAATGGAAAAGAACCTTCTTATAGCAGCCACGAACTCTTGTCTCGTCATGTGTTTCATCTCCTCTACTTCCTTCTCGTAGTTAGTTATCTAAAATATGCGACAAATAAAATGAAACAAACTATATATGTTTATAAACCATTAATAAAAATAGAAATATAATGTGCTTATGTATACTCATGAACACTTGCAAATAACGTACCGGAAAGTTGGTGGTAGTAGAAGGACCCCAATATTTAAGTGCAGCTAGATCATATGCCCTTGCTGCTTTCTCTTCTTTGTCATACCCACCTGAGTTTAATTATAATACAATTAAACCAAACATTCTTAAGGTTATAATTTACTTTTAAATCAAAAGAAAAAAAAAACAAGAATCATATATACTCACCTAAGTAGACTGTAGAGATTTCGAAAGAAGTTCAATATTCCAGCATTAAGACCATAAGAAGAAGGATGAAGAACATAATTAGTCCAAAATCAAGATTTTGATGGAGACAAAACCAAAAGAAGAAACATAAGTAAATGACAAATTAATTACCTTGTCTTCCTTTCCTTGATTGTCCTTCTCTTCTACAGCTATTATCCCAGAGATGAGCTTCATATCTACCGGTCCATCTATGTCTATAACACCCCTCAAAAACAACAATAACATATTTTATAAACCCTTTTCATTATTAGAAAAATAAAATGAGACATATATATTTAAAGTCGATTTCATTAAGACCTTGTAACGCCACGATAGATAGAAGTTCGTTGTCCAAAAGTTTCCAAGGTTCGTCTTGGTGTAGCCTCAACGATGGTTCCTCCTCCACTTGTGTTAGTAGCGCTGCTACTGTTATCGGCGCTGGTCTCAGCCGGGGAGGCTTTACTGGTGGCGGCTGCTGCGGCGGCGGCTCCAGTACTTCCCATGGAAAGAGTAAGAGATTGCAAATTGTGAGCACTCTCCTGAAGCTCATAGTTATTATTTGGAGTGTTAGTGGCACATGTAACAACTGTAGGTAACAAGCTGTTGGTTTGGAAATAATAATCCGAGTCATTGGTTTGATGAATGTCGTTGTAAGGTACGAGGTTGTGGTCGGGTTGATGATGATTATCCGATTTGCTTACTCCTAAGAAATCAGCCACTTTTGGAACCTCTCCTCCTTCACCACCGTGTGGATTAATCATATTCCATTCTAACAAAACATACACAAATAAAACCTTTATATAATTTAAAAAAAAAGAAACATACACAAAACAAGAATCTGAATAGAACCATCTTTAAACATGTGCAACTAGTGCTTTTGATTTTGTATATGCATATAAATAAATTTGGACATTTTAAATGTTTTTAACACAACAAATACACGTCTGCTGAAAGAATTGCACAAGGTCATGAATATGAACATAAATTTATATATGTAAATATTCACATATATGCGTGTGGATATATACCTTGGTTTTGGAAAGGGTTGTCGATATTGTCGTTGACCAAGCCGAGATTGAAGTGAGAAGTCTGTGAAGAGTGAATGTGAGGAGGCAAAGAAGAGTGATTTGGTGATAGAGGAAAGGCAAGCCAGTTGTTGGAATTCATTTTTCCTCTTCTTTTTGGATTCAAATCTTAAATCACTTAATTTGATATATATATACGATCTGCAATGATAGGAATTGAGAACAAAACAGAAATAGATTAGAGAAGTATTAAAAGATAAAGAAAGAGATCTAAAAATCGCAAGTTTAGTAAAGAAATATGTTATGAGAAGAGATCTTGCTTTGCAACACAATCTCTACCTTATAGTTTATCTCTCTAAAACTCTATATATATCTCTCTCTCTCTCTCTTCGATATCTTGAGGGTTTTAAACGAAGAAGAAGAAGGTATGTGTTAAAAGTCTTAAAGATGATTTTTAGGAAGCTAAACAGGTTTTAAAGTTGAACCTATTACATGGCTCGCTTTAATTTTCTTTTTAATCACATTAAGGATTGCTGTATATGTAATCTAATTTTTTAAACCATAATATGTTGCAAGTATATATACTAGAATTTTATTAAGTATTAAACAGAACCACATATCTCTTATTATTATATAAAACAATACATTGAAGTGACTTGAAATAATGTTGGCACAAAAAAGTGACTAAAATTAATTATTCAAATATATACCATTACACTTCTACGTTTGACTGTCTCTCATGTATATGATATTGCAATAAATAGGGACACGAGTGTCGTAAGTAAGACAAATCTACGCTGCCAACTGGAAAAAATCAAACCCTAAAAGCAATTTCATTACTTTTTTTACTCGCAACAAAAAAAAGATTACTTGTGACTTGTGAGTGTTTAAATTTAAAACCAAATAAAATTAAAATACAATCTCTCTAAATTACGCCCACTTGTATTATTGGAACTCACGTCCCTCGTTTAATGCGATTAATGACTCCCCAAAGCCCAGCATTCCCACACTCTACAAATCATCTCTTTACTCTCTTACCATTGACCATTCTCTCTCGCTCTTCTCTTACATACACATGTACTTACATATCCATATACATGTGTACGCGCACGGCTACGTATTCGTATACGTCTACGTGTAAACATACATGCAATCTCATTGAAATGGGGCCAAGATAAGATACATAAAAACAACTATTGGGTTTGATCGATCCTCTTAAGTTATACTAGTATATTTGTAGATCCCCGAGTTCAGTTCATCTTCTGCATGTGTGTACGGATCATGCAATATTCTATGAGAATTAATTAAATATTAACAAAGCACATTTGGTAAGAGTAAAACTCACTCTTTAGTTCAAATAATTTGACTACAAATGAGAGAAGCAAAGGAAACTATCTATATTTCTTAATGAGTAATTGTAATTGTTTAATTAGAAGAATATATATAATTCTATTACGGAGTAGTTTTTTTTTCCTCCTGTAAAATGGAAATTAGAAAATGAGTAAAAAAGACTTGGGTGGGATTTTGTTTTGATTTTCCCGAGTTAAAATCTGTTGACCGATTAATCGGATTTCGCACCCGTCAAAGGGAGATATTGTTTAGTGATATTAAATTAAATAATTAAAAATAAATAATAATATAGTACTATTTAAATGTTAAAGTTAATTGCTTGTGTCTTATGCACACTAGAAGGTTGTATTGTGCTAGGAGCCAGCCCTTTGTTTAGTCGCATGCCTTTGTGTCATCCATAACACCGTTCCTATTATTATATGTGTAAATATTAAATATAGACTCCTTTTATGTACATTCACCGTAAGAGAGAATCAGTCAATATTTAAGAATAAACACTATTCAACTAGAAAAGAAAACGAGTTCCCATGTGAAGATAAATATAGTATTGATCGTTGGTACTAAATTTATAATATTAGTTATAACCATAATGTTTTACTCCATAAGATCAATTATTACATTTATATTTATAATAAGTATATACTTCCAAATTGATAACTTTTTCCTAAATATTTTACTCCAATATATAATGCGCATTTTAAATTGAAAAAGAATTTCAGATCAACGCATATATAATTATAATTATAAATAGGATCAAAACTAGAATAAGTTATTAGTCATCTCAATCAAAGGAGACTTCAAGTTTTACCAAAACCAAATAGTTATATTTGGTTTGGAAAGATAATACATATTTACAATGTCATAGAAATATTTAACCAAATATAAACATATTAACGATACACATTTACCAAAAATTGACCCTTTCATACAGACTTAGTATATAGGAAAATTGACTAATTTTAACATGAATCATTTTACGTTGTCTTTTTATACACGAATATAATCGATATGTTCAAAGAAATCGTATTCTCCTTAGAATGACAATATGTCATATATTGTATTAGATATAGGGGGATATAAAATTTTCTCTCTTCTTTCACATATATTTATTTTTATATATGTATTAAATCTGTATGAAAGGGTCAATTTTTTAGCGAACGATGTCTCTATTATTAGAATGTCTATAAAAATAAGTTTCCCTTTTTTGCTTTCTTCCAAACTGAACTTACTCAGAGTTCAGACTGCTGCCTCTGAAATAATTAATGCTCCTAGAATCTAAGGATAATAATCAAATAACGAAATAATGTAACAGTGATCAACTGATCATATGATTGTATATGTAAGGAAACAGTGGTCATACGATTCATGTTATTTAAGAAAATTTAAGTGAAATAACGGACAAAAAAAAGGAATCACATGTGCCATTTACGGCATTTCCCCGCCAAATTGATAACTTTTTCCTAAATCTAAGATTAAAAAACAGTGAGTTTGACTGAGAATAGGTAAGAAGCCAAAATGCATGTTATTTTTTTTTTTTTCAATGATAATATATTCCAAGAAATTCGAAGTACTAATGTTTACATCATCGATCATCACATAGAAACCCTCACAAACGAGAAAGTTAAAACTGGAATAAGCCAAAATGCATGTTTCCCACATTAAAGATCCAGAAAATTAATTTCTAGATTAATAAGTATCCTTGACAAGATACAACTGAAATTAATCTGTTACAAATATCCGAAACTAAATTTTGAACCATGCAAAAATGATGCTACTATAAATAGAAAAATGTTCAAGAGCAATGACGCTTTATCATCTTGAAATTAAGTCTAAGTTTATAGTTCTATTTTTTAAAGATAATAGATGTCATTTTCTGTAAAGTAGTAACCAAACAAAGTTCGGATCTTTAAAGAAAAAAATTAACTTTTAATTCAAACATATAACCAAAAAGTAAAAGTGAAAGGCGATAGTAGGAATCAGACAAGAAGAAGAAAGTAAAAAGAAAAAGAAAAAAAGTGAAAAAGGTATGACCAAAATAAATGGAGCAATTAGGAAAAGAGTAACTCGATCGGATTGAAAATAAACTTTAATATTTTGGAATTATTACAAAATATCAAAACGAGTTCTATATATTTTAAAAGGAATTTATCAGGTCTTGCCTGATAAAAAACAAGGAGAAAATATCATACATAAATTAGGAAGAATCTAAAGGAGTTGAACGTGTGTCGAGAAGAGTGAAGAGAGGGTGCAATTTTGCTAACTTTAGTCACTATCTTTTAATATTCACGACGTTTCAGATTTTGCTACCGTATTTGATAACTATAGAATAGAACAATATTATTGAGTTGGTTGGTTTGATACAAATCATAAGACACATATATAGTGTTACCATTAAACTAATGATAACACTAAATGTAAATCTTCATAAACTTTATCTAACATATAATTAAATACTTATTCAAAAAATAATATAAAAATCTAAAGAATATTCTTTTTGGACTTCACAGGCTTCATTTCAGACTCTGACGGTCTCTATTACTTGATTCACAAGATATTTATCTTCCTCCTCTAATACTCCTCTACACGATAAATGTGGTACGTGAAACGCAAACTTTGCAATTACAAAATAGGATACATATGTCGTGAATAACTTATCAAGAACGGACAACATATCAAACAAATTCTCCAGATATAAACTTCAATCTTGAATAAAAGGAGTGGAACTTCAACTCGTCTTTGATTTTGGTAAAGAGATTAACAACATCTTGTGGGTGCAAACTCTGCATCTCTACAAATAATTATCTTTATTTGGGACAGTCCACAAATCGAACTAAAAGTAAAATCTAAAAACTTGAGTTTTTTCAAATAATTTATCCGTACTGGTTAAATTATAATAATAAGAGAAGCTAAAAATCATATATATATATATATATATATATATATATATATATAACTTAGAGAAATTTTTAATCTCAAAAAAATTGTGATAACCCAAATCCTTAATATGATCACATCATAAAAGTTCTCTATAAACCTAAATAATTTTCTTGTGAAGAGTAGAAGTCAAAACTAAATACCCCAACGCGAGACAACCAATATCTCAATAAAATAAAAAACATGAACTAAGATAAAAGTCAAAAACCATTAACTATTTAATAAAACCAACTGAAACGAAATCTTTTTCTTTTTTCTTCTTTTTTTTTCTTTTTTTCTTTCCAAAATAATAAGAAACCAACGTAGACATCACACCACATGTCTTTTTCATCATCGGCATTTTTATTGTCTTCTTCAACGGCTTCACATCCGATGGTCATTATGACTACACGATTATTAACGCAGAATATTAACATTAATCTTAGATTTGGATCAAATGCTCGGATACCATAATAACTTTAAAATAAAATAATATTATTGAATTGATTGGTTTAATACAAATCATAAGACACGTATATATAATACTACTATTAAGCTAATAATAACACCAAATAATGTAAATTTCCCAAATCTTATTTAACATATAAGATAAATACTTGTTCAAAAGATAATATAGAGATCTAGAGTATTTTTCTTTGAATTTCACGAGCTTCACTTCAGATTCTGACGGAGCTTCACTTCAAACTCTGACGGTTTTTATTACTTGATCTGCAAGATATTTATCTTCCTCCTTTAATAATATTCTTATAATACCGCCACCGTCACGTAATCAATTAATTCGATCAAATACTGTATTTTCAATTAATATTTCTAATTAGTCGGGGTGATGGAAAAAAAAATTTTAGTCGTGGTTGCATGCGTTCTTAAAAATTGAACATATATAGTAAAACTTTTATAAATTAGAGGTATAAGTTAATAATATTAGGATCAATGTATTTTTATAATATTTTATTAATTTATCAAGGTGATTAATTTATTGAGGTGATATTTGATTCAAACTAGCATTTTGAAACTAAAAGAAATTTTAGTTTAGCAAAACTATTAATAAATCAAGTATTAATTTGTAAAGGTTTAATTGTAATTTGATAAATGAAAATGCATAGATAAACTGAATTAACTAATAACAAAAATAAATTTGATAATCTCATTCATCCCCCCTTGCACTAGAAATTGTGTTACATACTTTTTTATTAACCAGGGAATTTCAGACCCAACTCTCTAATTTTCTTAACCGGAGATTGATCGAAGAGGGTTAAAATAGTTCTCTCAAACTACCACTAAGTTAGAGGATAAAACTGTTTTTATTTTTCTTGAATGAAACTAGTTATATATCTACCAGACTACACATAATTTAAGGACCACTTGATAAAAAGTTTCACTTTTCTATCTACATATATATCTATATATATTCTCATATATGTATAATCATCAATCATGTAGAAACAGATGTTAACCAAAAAGCTTTGGATTGGACAGTTTATCTCGATCCATATAATATATGGTTATATATATAACATTTGTACACAACAAAAAAAGAAGCATTTGTGCGAATCAGAAATCGTAGTAAAGGAACTTAAAACAGTCCCAGCTTCTGAAACAATATGTCTGTTATTGGAATAACTATTTTGCAATAACAGTAATTTTCTAAAAACTAAAATATTTCAAACCTTACACCTCGTAGATAGATACTTTGAACCAGCTCAACGAATAGTTTTTCTATACATACACTATATTAATTCGACGCATGCATGCATCAGAGGATGTGCAAAACCCTACAGAGTACTTGAGTTTATATAGATGATTGAATAATAAACAGTGATACTCATACAGTCACAAAACCATGTATACCTACACTCTCAAAACCATATATATATATATATATATTATACTCCCTCCGTTCTTAAAATATATTATTTTTAGAAAAAAAATTGTTTCAAAATGATCATATTTTTTAATTTTCAATGCATAATTACTTAAAAAAATTTTAGTATATCCTTATTTGTTTTTTTCATTTTATTAACTAATTTTTTTTTATAATAAAAATAAAGTTAAGATTGTCATTTTAGAGAGTTTCTTAAAATCTGTGAAAGTCCTAAAAATATGATTTTTTAGAAACATAGAGTATATATCTGAACAAATGGTTGTGAAGTGCACAGTTTTTTCAAATTTTATGATTTTTGTGTATAGTTAAATGCAATAAATTATGATATGTCACCGTTGTAGACATATTAAATCCTAGTTACATTAGTCGAGAAAAAAAAGGAAGAAGTTAAGTTCATTCAAATCAAAATTACATTTTAAAAAGTAAATAATACCCTCTTATTTTATATGTCTCTGGGTTTTTACTTTTTACAGCATTTATGGTTTGAATATTAAATATGGTAAGTAAGAAAAAAGTTTACTTATTTTAAAATAATTTCAAAGAACGTAGAACGCTAATTTTTTAATTAAAAAGTCTCATAATCTTAAAACCTTACTCAAAATAAAGTAAATATAAACAATTCTCATCAAGTACTATCTTGGAGAAAATAAATAAGACTTAAGGCAGTAAATGCTATACTTGAACAATTTTATCCTAAATAATAGTACTACTAAGTAACTAATCTTTAGCCTACCAATGTTGGAAAGCTAGCATATTTAGAATAAAGAGGTAAATTAATCAACTTGGGTTACTGAATAACGAAACACTATAGTACTCCAATATCTATGTTTCGTGTTTCTCTGATTTAGGTACAATTATACAATTATTTTCCTTGTTAAATTTCATGCTTGAAATCTTGTGCAAAGAAACCACTTAATTTTAGTCACCATTACAAAGTTGATCTAAACAAAATCCTAAACGCAAATGTTGTTGTTATGCAGTTTTAGGTGTTCGAATGCTACTTAGCTTATTGAAGTTATCGACTTTACTCGGGAAAATCGTTTATATAAGTGATGTACATTTAATTTAACTTTAGACATTAAAACCGTGCTATATTGGAGTAGTACAATGTTGCCATTTTGCAATGTTTTCAATTATGAAAGATCCGACCATATTACTATTAAAATAAAACTATGGAATAAATTATTTATAATATTTTGGTAGAATTTTTTTGTTAAAAAACTTCAAACACGAAAATGGTTAAGCTTTAAATCTTTTTGTATATTTTAGGGTTTAATTATAAATAAATAACTAGTTAAATGGGTTATACAGTTCGGGATGCCATGAAAGTATATATCATGCATGTTTTCACAATTTTTCACGTAATATTTTTCTTACAACTGGAATCTTGTTTTAATCAGTTAAAATATACAATATATATATATATATATATATATATATATATATGTATAAGTGAATACACGAAAACCGGTGGAAATTTATTGGGGGGGCAAAAGAGAGAGAGAGAGGTTCACGGGAATCCAAAGAAAAGCTGTGGAGAGTTTCAATGGTGTTTAGTGTGTGGTGGGAGGAATCGCCGGAAAAGTGCTCGTGTCGCCTCGAGATGACCCTCTTTTTTTCATTTCTTTACAATTAATAATACTAAATGTCAGCTTTAATATTCTTGTTTTTGTGTTTGTTCTTGCAATGGTTTTGAACTTATTGAGAACAATTGATAGAGTTTATAGGGTTTGTCTTTGTATGAACATGATGTCGCATCATAGTTCCCATAGACTTTGTAACTCTATTTAGCGTCTACTATATTTGAATGATCCCCAAAAATATATTGACCTATGCTCCTAACTTGGCGTTTGTGTTTGTTTTTAAGGTTTCTATTTGCTTAATTTTAATATTGGTGGGTCTGAGTTTTCATTTTGTAATCGATTTTCACATTATCATATGTGTATAGATATGTGTTTAGATTGTAGAAAACTTGACTGGAATGTTTACCAATTGTGCGAAATTGTGGTAACGTGTTACATAATACACAACACAATTTCGCAATACAAACACTTGAATTAAAAAAAAATGTTTTGCATTCGACTAAGGAAATTTTCAGAATGAGACTTAGTGATTTTTTTGTTAGATAGATTAAAAATAAATCAATTTTGCCAGTTTCATTCCAGTTCACGTATGTATTAATTTTGTATATCAATTACAATACATAAAATATTTTTAGGGTAGAAAATATTAGTTATATTTCAATTCAACTGATAATATTAGTGCAAAGTGGTACAAGTCATAACAACATAATGTTTTTAGTTATCAACCATGCATTAGTATTGCGGTATTGCGAAATTGTAATTTATTCATAAGTTTTAAAACATACTGTATGTAGCATTCCGCAAGTCTCTTAATTATAATTTGTAGGTAATTTTTTCGTCGCTTACTGCAACCGGTTCCTTATATTTGTGTTCGGCGTTTCACACATTTTCTCGTTTGGTTTAGGATACAAAGCTCTTTCTGTCTTATAACTGGGCTCAGTAATATTTTCTGGTCGTCATGTATAGGCTCAGTAATTTGTGAGCCCAAATTGTCTTACACCTTGGACTTGGAGGTAAAGCTTGGAGTCAATCCAGATTTCTGTCAAGTTCACTACAGAATGGGCTAACATAGGTTTCTGTATGGGCTTATTCTACTTAGAGTTACTTGAACCCAAATGGGGACTGCAAAACTTTCAGAACTTTCGAGCACCTAAACATTCTATCATGATAGAACTAAGACCCGAGGGATGAACGGATTTTAAATTTTAAAATAAATTAAATAATTATTTTATTTAATTAAATACTTATTATTAATAATATATCTGAAATTGTTTTAAGAAAAGAAATAAAAATTATGTTTTGCTAAAAAAATAGTTATTTATAGGATTTTAGTTTTGTACATAAATAAATTAATTAAATTTTTATATTAAAATTTTCTTATAAAAATATTAAAAATTTATATTATGTCCAAAAGCTTTTGGTTCCCATTTATTGTTTTTTTTCTAACGACTATTTTAGATAACATGAACAAAATATCACAACCCCAAAAACTAAATCAAATCCAATCCGAAAAGAGCTACTAACCCAAAACAATCCAAATGAATCCTAGACTCCTATATTCAAAAGACACAACATGAACTCAACCAATCCAAGAAACGAATGGATGCTCAAAATACTCGAAATACAATTATATACCCAAAAATATTAATAATATTTAGACTTGATATAACTCAATTATCCAACAATTATAAATCCAAAAATATCAGTTATTTTTATATCAAATATCTAAAATACCTAAACTTAACCAAAATATCTGAAAGGTCTAGATTATTAACAGTTTGTTAAATTAGCTTTTTCATACACACTTGATTTTGCTATACAATTTAACTCAATTTTTAATCATATTAAAATCTTACTTTAATCTCATGTATACTCTATATAAATTAATCGAACTCAAAACTTGTATATCGAAATAATATGCATTATACTATACAAATATCCATATGTATAATTAATATTATAAAATTATTAAAGAATAAATAACAACAGTATTATTAATTTAGTAGAAAACCATTAAATTTGGAAAACTAACATTGCAAATAAACTAAATTTAGGTTAAGAATTTTATTTTGGTATTTGTTTTAAATATATTCCTTAATTTTAATTATTGATTAGTTATATTAACAATTTTGTGATTTCCTTTTTTGTTTTAGAAAAAAACACTTCTTTTTTTGTATTTGCTTTAAATGTATTTTTTAAATTAAGTTATTGATTAGATAATTTAACATTTTTATTATTTCCTTTTTCTCCTTTTTAAAAAACTACACTTTTTCGTTTTTTGCTAGGATTTATGAATTTTAATTGATGATTTGATATATTAACAATTAATGAATTTTCTTTTTTTGTTAAATTATTTTATATAATTCGACACATGGCAAGATCTGAATAATTAGTCACACGTGTCAAGATCTTGTGAGTTATACTTTTGACACATGTCGGTATCTGGTGAGTGTATCCCAAGTTTATATAATAAGATTTTTATATCAAATAATTAAAATACTTAAAATTAACCAAAATATCTGAAATATCTAGATTATTAACTTTTTGTTAAATCGGCTTTTCTTCATATGCACTTGATTATGCTAAAAATTTTAACTCAATTTTCAATCATATAAAAATCTTACTATAACCACATGTATACTCTATATAAATTAATAGAAGTCCAAATTTTTATATCAAAATAATATGCATAATATCATACAAATATCTATATATAATTAATATTATAAAATAATTTAAAATAAATAACAACAATATTAGTAATTTAGTAGAAAACCATTAAATTTGGAAAATTAACATTGCAAATAAACTAAACTTAAGTTAAAAATTTTGTTTTGGTATTTGTTTTAAATATAGTTCTTAATTTTAATTATTGATTAGTTAAATTAACAATTTTATGATTTCCATTTTTTATTCTTTTTTAAACTACACTTATTTTTGTATTTGTTATTGGTTAGATAAATTAACATTTTTGTGATTCCCTTTTTCCTTTCTTTTTTTAAAAAACTTCACATTTTTCTAGTTTTTTTTTGAGATTTATGAATTTTATTTCATGATTTGATATATTTACAATTAGTAAATTTCCTTTAACGTCAATTAGTGAATTTATTTTTTTCATTAATTTTTTTTTCTATATATATTTTTTTAATTTGACACGTGGCAAAATCTGAATGATTAGTGACACGTGACAAAATCTGAATGATTAATGACACGTGTCAAGATCTCGTGAGTTAGAATTTTGACACGTGTCGGCTTCTGGTAAATGTAATCCAAATTTATATAATAAGATAATGTTATTTGTCGCAAAACAATATTTATTTCTCGGATGATTTTTGAAGTATATGTTTCTCACCCTGGCCTTTAATGCAAATGAAATACAACTATTAAATAATTTAATATGTCACTCACTACATTTTAAATCAAGTAGTAGTATCATTTTACCATTCTTTCTGTTTCGAAGTAAATGTCATTTCTATTTTAAATACAAATTTTGATATAGATTCGGTAATTTACCTAACTTCGAGTCAAAATAATAAAATATCCATGTTATTTTACAAAAGTTTCTAACTTAAAATCAATTGAAAATGATTAAGTTGACTCATATATTATGTAAGGTTCATTTTGTTCAATATAGGATTCCTAATAAGCCTCTCAAAATATAGTTCATTTTCAGATGAGGAATCGAATCATACTATACGAGTCGCAATATATATCCTGTTTGGGCCACCTTGCTTAAGTCAAACTCAAAATTTTATATAATATTAAGTTTCATATACTTGTTAAGTTTTCTTTATAGACTTATAATTCAAAATTAATTAGTGCATGGTGAATGTATTGATCCAAATATATGTATATCATTCTAAATCACATTTCACTTTTAATATAGGATTTCTAACAATAATACACTTGACCATAACATGTATGTAATCTAAAAACTTGTTTTAGTAATGTCATTTTATTCCATCATATTTAAATCCGTATAATGCATGTTATTGGTAAAAGAAAAACCTTATATATAACATAATACCAAGAGTAAAAGTTTTGCGAATTAAAATATTTAACATATATTTTTCTAATTTGAGTAAAAGTTTCCAAAGTGATATTTATTGCAAGTCTTACTTTTTAAAAAAAATTTCACAGAACTATAATTTTGATACTTTTCACGCATATTAAGTATTTTTAACATCGATATATTCATATCATCATATGCATCTAGCATTAACTATTATTTTAAAAAAAATTTAATTCTTACTTATAGGAGTATATTAAAAATCTTAAACAAATTTTACATATACAAATAGAATTTTAAAAAATCCTCATGCATGAAACAAAAAGTTTTCCTAAACATCTAATAGTAATATAATTAAAGAGAAATGAGTATATACAATCGGTTGAAATATTATCCACTATATATTATATTATGTTACTAGTGACTAGTCAGACACTAAAACATATTACTATTACATACACTCTAAGTGGGGTTGATTATGCATACTATCCCATTACAACCTTAGTGTTTGTTCACTTTGTTGTCTCTCTTAAATTGTGCCATTAACATATAAATATGTCATCTTAGCAAAAAACTTTAGGCTATCCTTCATTTTCTCATATTTTGTTTTTGGTAGATCGTTGTAGAAGAAATCATGGCCGACAAGGGTCATCATGGTATCGAATTCTCTTTTTTCTTCTTGCCAATAAAAAGTATATTCTTTACTTACTTTGATAATGTGGGTGGAAGCAGAAGAGGAATGTGATTCATGTAATGCCGTTATCTATTTTCTATCTTTCTTTAGTTTTATGATTTTAACTTTCATTCCGTGACCAAAAAAGCTTTTCTTGTCATTTAATTTTTTATTATTACTTTTGGTAGCATAGATGGAAACTTTGAAATGTCTTTTCTTTTTTTTTTGGAAAACACTGCTGAAATTTTAAGAATTATAGTCACAAGTCACTTACACTTTTTCATGGTGTAGAGTAATATAGCGTTGCTTTGTATAAATTCACAATGAGATGACTAGCTTTTCTAGAAATAAGTCCAAAATATAATAGTAACGCGTATAAAAAGAGGTTATACATACAACAAAGGCTTTGTTTGAGACTAGAAAATCTATTTCTTTAATTCACATATCTTATCCCTTGGAAAATCATATACAAGTTGACAATCCTTTGTCTTATATATTATTAATAGAAATTTTAGCACAACAGATCTAATCTAAGAGGAAAAAACTTTTATGTGTGGGGGTAATAATGCTTCATAAGTGAGAATAGTAGTCGCAAAGGCACAAGAATGTGCCCTAAAGTTGTAACTCTTTTACAAATTATATTAACTTCTCTCAATTATTTGAAAAACACATCATTAGCATTTGTATGGTACGTACGGTGACATCCCACGTGCCCCCGACTCTCCCTTTCCCTAACATCTAGTATATAATAAAACGAAAGCAATTACTAATAAACCATATATATTTAGATAGAAATCAACTTGAGAAAAATAATAATACTAGTTAAGAAGAGATGTTAATTATATGTTGGGATAAGAACAAGAGAATCTTGCGTGTCTTGTGGACTTAATTGGTTGATTAATCTCATGTACGGACGGATGCAACCTTGCATTCTAGGAACTAGGAAGTTTCCATCATCTAATCTCTTCGTTTTCTTGGATCTCAACCATTTTTTCTAGATTTTAAGATCTTTAGTTAGATATCTATGGATCCAAGGTAACCAAGGGAGCGCTCTCTAGCGTCTACGTATGAAATTTTCTTAATAGATGTACATATCTTTTGCTCTCGTGATTGTTACAATTTACAATGTAACAGTACTAATCTTTTGTTTTGTATGTATTTATGCTTGGTAAAATTATAGTTTAATTTTAACCAGTGATGCTAATTCAACACTCGTTTATTAATTCGAATACAAAACATCTATGTAAAATTTGATCGTTTCGCTAACATTGCAATTTACCAAGGGGATAGTCATATTTGTATTTTTTTTTTTTGATAAAATAAGTTTTTGGTTGTATGTATATTTTATTTGCCATCAAAAGTTCAAAACTAAATGAAAATTACGAAAATTATTTATTTGCAAAATTGTTTTTCTTTATGGCAAGAGTTTATCATTAAAATTTCGGGCCCCATACATCTCGTCATGTAACAAACACTAACCTCTCGAATTATTATTTCGATAAATTGAAGTGTTAAACCCACATATCAACTTAAAAAAAAAATTCTCAATTGGTTGGTTCGTAACTTCGTATTAACTTCCGGTCTAACTGATTCGGTTTGTGAGCTAGACTAACAATCTATGTGAATGGCTGATAAAATCTTTGTTCTTAATTAAATATAATGCATAAAATCCTTTAACATTAATTTTTTTTTTTAAAATCGTACATATAACTTGAAGTTATAGTTCAAGAAACAATATTTTCCTTTTAAGCTATCATGTTACTTAAGTAAGTATTGGATACACCTACACCAGCTAGCGTAGATCATAAAAAAATTTCTAGATATATACATATATAAAATTATTGGTTAGCTAAGTTAGGTTAGCCTCTATCTAGCTAGCAATTAAATTTGCTCATAAATCAACTCTAGGAAATAAAATGTTAAGAAAACGGTACATCTACTAACACATATATATAGTATATAGAATATCATTTTATTGCCAATTAAGTATATAACACACACACACAAAACTCACTCTATGAAAGAGTTAGATATAATAACTGAAATAATTCACACAAAATAATGAAAGTAGGTTAATAATTACAACAAAAGATTAACACTTTGTAGATTTACAGAGAACTAATACAGCTTTACACTACATATAAATGTGGTGGTTGCGACTGTCCAGTTTGGCTTGTCGACACATTACTCTCTATTGCATTAATCATTATGATTCCGCACGTGTTCCATTCATTTGGATCGTTAGAAAATAATGTTAACGATTTTTTAAAAAACATTTCTGATCATTATTCAGTTTTCATCTTTGGAGGAAAAAAACTACATATTTTTTCATCAAATTATACTCCTTATTGTTTATTTTTTTAGAATTAACATCATATATCAGATTTTTGCGGAAGTATATCCGATAAATCAATTGAATTTGGGGTAAATTACCGCCATAAATCATAGAACCTATATAAGGTTAAACATATTGTATATGTATTAAACTAATGATACATTTATAAGAAAATATACATAAAAAACCTTGATGTTCAAAGATGCAAAAATAAGATTCCAAATTATAGATTCAAACTTATGTTGTGAATGAGAGTTATGGTACAACGGTACAATCTACTATCTTCTGATATGAAAGTAAAGTGGCAATAGAGCTTCTACATACAAAATCCGATGTTCAAATCACAAAAAAGATAAGCCAACGATTCACATTACATTATAATTAGTTTTTGTGGTTTATCTTGTTGCGAATTCATTTGTTCCGCAACTATAGTAATATATCATTATTCTTAAAATTTGAACGAACAACAAATTTTCAGTATTAATCCTTTTAACAAAACAAAACAAATTCAGTATTAAGAACAAAGTTTTTTTATTTTATTTTTTTCTTTAAAAAGAACAAAGTTTTGAAAAGTTAGAAAAGCAAAACACTCCAAAATTACAATAGTTGTATATATATAAATGGACACACGAAGACATAAACGCAACGTTTCAGACCCACTCGTCTCCTTCCTTTTCATCTCTCTCTTTCTCAATGGAGACACCATCATCCTCTTCTTCTCTTTCACCGGCGACGAATCTTGACCTCGACAGA
The DNA here is from genome assembly GCA_963555745.1 of Cardamine flexuosa. Lineage (NCBI taxonomy): Eukaryota > Viridiplantae > Streptophyta > Magnoliopsida > Brassicales > Brassicaceae > Cardamine > Cardamine flexuosa. The sequence goes on along the minus strand of OY743214.1, from coordinate 26,440,010 downwards.
ATCAGAGCTCTCAAGCTCCTCGGAAAAGGCGCCACAGGAACCGTCTTCCTCGTCCACGACTCTGTTTCTGACCCTTCAGCTTCTTCTCCCTTTGCTTTAAAACTCGTCGACAAATCCTCTGCCTCTTCTCTCCGCCGTGCTCGGTGGGAAGTTCAGACCCTCCAACGTCTCTCCGATGACTCAAACCCAAACCCGTTTCTCCCGCAGCTCTTAGCTTCCTCAGAATCCTCTGAATTCATAGCTTGGGCTCTACCTTACTGCTCCGGCGGCGATCTTAACGTCCTCCGTCACCGTCAAAACGACGGTGTTTTCAGCTCCTCCGTTATTAAATTCTACATAGCTGAAATCATCTGTGCGCTTGACCACCTTCATTCCATGGGGATCGCTTACAGAGACTTGAAACCTGAAAATATACTTCTTCAAGAATCAGGTCACGTGACTCTCACGGATTTTGATCTTTCTTGCAGCCTAAATACACCCACCCGACCCGAATTATCTCAATCCGACCCGGAACCGGATCCGAATCCGGAATCGAAGCTTAGTCATAAGAGAAGTTTGAGAATTTTCCGGCAGAAGAAGAGGAAGACAAAATCCGCTCGGGTTAACCCGATTACCCGACGGAGACTGAGTTTTACCGCCGGTGAGCGGTCGAATTCCTTTGTCGGGACCGACGAGTATATCTCTCCGGAGGTAATTCGCGGCGAGGGTCACGATTTCGCCGTCGATTGGTGGGCTCTCGGAGTTTTAACGTACGAGATGATGTACGGAGTGACTCCGTTCAAAGGAAGATGCAAAAAGGAAACATTTCGTAACGTGTTGATGAAGGAACCTGAATTCGCCGGAAAACCGTCGGATTTAACCGATCTAATCCGTCGATTGCTGGTGAAAGATCCGATGAGACGGTTAGGTTTCCGACGTGGCGCAGAGGACATAAAAGAGCATGCTTTCTTCAGGGGAGTGAAGTGGGACCTGTTAACGGAAGTGTTAAGGCCTCCGTTTATTCCGTTGAGAGATGACGGAGAATCGACGGGAAAAGTAACGGCAAGTGGGTTTGGTATAAAGGAATATTTCGAGAAACTGCGAACGCCGCCGTTACCGTTACCGCACGAGTGTTCTGAAAACAATCCATTTGAAGATTTCTGATCCACGCGTGGGAGAATCTAACACACGTATAATAGTTTTTTTTTTTTCCTTTTCTGTTAGCTTTTCTGATTTTTGATGTGTATAAAATAATAATTGGTTGAACGAGAATCGAGAAATGGAAAATGTGATGATATCTAATATAATTTAGAAATTTTAAAATGTTACAATTTTTGTTTCTAAATGATAACTAATTGAAGCCAAGACAAATAATAGTAGTAAGAAATAACAATAATATTAGAAAAAAACGATGTTGCTGAAAATTTGTTTTTAGTCAAGTGATTAACAGTATATTTTTGTGGTGTTTTCCACTTAAGTTTGATTACAAAAAAATCACGTTATCATGCGTAGTAGAAATTAGATTATGGATCGAATCAACAAATCCAAAATTAAGAAATATATAGTGTGATCTTTATCCGTGGTGAGAAAAGCATCGACATAAGCTTAAACTACTGTGTAACATTAGAGATATAGTAAGAAATCATTAATCCAAATAACTGAGGGAATATAAAAGGACTGTCACACGGCATAATTATTGTACTTAATAATTACAATATTGTTTAAACGACGCAATGAAAATAATTTTCTGTTTATTGCAAATCGACAGTGAGAATACTCTCTAGTAGGTAAAAAAGAAGATAAAAGAAGTGGAGTATTAATAAGAGCCACAATGAAGGAATTAGTTTCTAAAGTCATCAATAACATTGATAGGCAGTATATTTTATATCATATCTTATTATATAAAGTTGGCTTGATCCCAAAAAAAAAAAAATTTGCTGTGACCTGTATATAAACTTTAGATATGAGGAATGACAATAGTAAAAGTTGTTCACGAGTTAAAGTTTATTTAGATTAAGTAATTGGATTGGACAATATAATAGTTATATGAGTTGGACAATGCAATTTATAATTTCAAGTTTTTGGGGATTCACATGGTTGTTTTCCGTGGCTCCATATATTTTTGAGTTGGATTGTTGTCTATATGTGGATGGTTATATTCGTCTTTCTATTATACAATTCTTTCTTTACTTTTTTTTTCTGTATACGTCGTAAATATATAATTCTTACATTATGACTTCTCTAATCCAGTCACTTAAATTTTAGGCATCATATTTTCCAACATATCAAATCATATATGCTAAAATGACATCAGAGGAAAGTTTGATATATCGATTTGTGGCTACAATGGATCAATCAATGTCCCCTACTTTAATTTTATATAGAGAGTTGGGTTAGTATATATATATAGTATTTTGAAATATGGGCGAAAACGTTTAGGTGCATATGAGCAAGTCACGGGTAAAATGAACTTTGGCAATATTAAGAACACACCTACAAGCTAAAACCTTTTCTAAGGTTTTGCTGCAAATAAGGTTAATTGTCTTTTTATGAGTTGTTCGGACGAATTTGAATAAAGTGAGAGACACACACACATAACTAGATTCTCTTAATTTAAGAATAGAAAACGAGTTTTGGTAGCATATCTATCAATTGATGGATGATATAATAAATAATTGACCGAGAATAATTGATTATAATAAAAAATTTCCTTTTTTTCGGGGAGTCACTTAATTTTTAAAGATTTTAGAGAGAACATCCACCATGGACTTATACTTTTTCGTGAGAGAAGGGGACAGACAATTGATATTTACAAAAAATGACAAAACTAATATTTGATTGTGAAAACAAATTCTTTCAAACAGAAAAACAAGTTAAAGGAAGCAAAAGAAAGACAAAAGTGGTCTAATGTTTAGAAGATCACTTCACGTGTTGTGTTCTACCAAACCTCCCAAACGCCATCAGACATATCTGGCGCAAAAATATTCATGATGGTGAAGTTTGTCACATATGCCCACAAACTAGAATCCATAAGCGAATTCGAGAGATATAAATAGGCATAAAGAGGAAGATATATATATATATATGGTGATGAAGGCTCTCAGGGAGTACCAAGAACGAAAAATGAAAAGATAATTAGAATGATCATTAACTATGAATTGGGAGTCTCAAGGTCGAAACTTTAGTCAAGTTGGATTTTTTTTAACGCATGTCAAAATATGTAACCTTTTTGTTAGCCTTTAGTACTTAAGTAGTTAAGTGTGTGTTGAGTTGTCCAATTGGTGTATATCAATGGTTTTTAGTAGAAAATCAAAACTGATGTATATCAATGTTTTATTTAATTGGTGTTTTCGAATAAGACTTTTAAATAAAGTGTCACCTTTATAAAGCTCTAAATTTTAGTTTAATACTCCAGTCGTTTTAAATTAAGTGTCATTTAAAATTTTGATACACATATTAAGAGAATAAATAAACTTTTTTTGTTTTACCTTTTAGTATTAAATCAATATAGATGAAACTGTAATTTTTATCACAAACTTGCATTAATAATGTAAAACAACATTTATTTTAAAACAAAATCCTGAGATTATAAGATATAGGCCATTCGACTTCAAGAATGAGGTTGTCATAACCATAACCATTCAACTTGTTGATTGCTCGCTGCGCGTCTTCTCTACTCACGAAGTTGACAAAACCGAAGGTTCTGCTCTTTCCGGTCTTGTAGTCCAAGGCCACATGGGCTCTAGTCACATCACCAAACGAACCGAACAAATCCCTCAAATCCGCATCACATGCGTCTTCGGACAAGTTACTCACACGTACAGAGTTCCTCATGTCAGAACCAGCAAGGCTTCTGTCTGCACCTTCTCTCGTGCTTGGTGGGACATAACTACCAGCCTTGCTAGTACCAGCTGATGCAGTCCGTGTAGATACCTTCTTAGGGCATCTCGCTGTCCAGTGGTCGCCTTTCTTGCCGCAATTCCTGCAGATCATTAGGACCGCTCCAGCTCTACCCAACTCTGCTGATTCCTTTGATTCTTCCGGTTTGGTACCTGAATTGTCAAAATAAAATTAAGAATGATTAATCTAAAACTTCAAAATAGAGAGATTACTTATAGCAAAAGTAAAACCAAGATATATGTTTTGCAACATTAACGACTTAAGGACTAAAACGTAGTTGGTGGACTCTTTTGGTTGCTGAACCCTAAACGTAAGTAACAAGTTAACTGCTAACAAAGCAAATTCGTTTCCAGATTGTCAGATATATATAAAAACCCTAAAGATTTGACAACAAACAAATAGGACAAATCTTAAAGCCAAAAGAGTAGGTATAACCCTACCAAAGCCCTAAACGTAAGTAACAAGTCATTAACATAAATAAAAAACATTAGATATTGGAAGAAAGAAGATTTACCAGAAAGAGCCTTAGGTCGTTCCAAGAAAATCTCCTCCGTCGAAACCATAGTGAGTCGGCTATCATCTTCATCATGGACGGCATCGCCGAACTTATCCCGGGTACGACGTTCAGCGATCCGTTTACTTCTAGCCCCCATGCGGATAAGTGTCATGGTCATGGCCTTGCGGACACGAGTCGTAGTCGTGATCTTGACAGTTTTGCCTTCGTCGTTATACTTGTTCTCGATCGTCTTCTTAATCCCTTTATCGTCAGGCCCAATCACCTGCTTCGCCGGAAGTAAGAAATCTAAGGTATCATCGTCATCGATCTGATCTCCCCATCGAGCCTTGTTCTTTTCTTTCATCGCTAAAGATATTGTCATTGTTTTGTTTCTTATTCAGAGGTCTTTGTTGCTTATATAATAGATATAAAGCCTTATAATTTCTATTCCTATTGTAAATACGTTTTTGTTGGATACAAGAAAAAGGAAATATCAAGCATAAAAGAAAATCAAGAAAAAGGAAAAAAAGGAAAAAATGAAAACAAGCAAAAAGGAAATCAATGTACAGTGGAAATTAAACAACAAATAGGATTTGACTGAACAAAATGGAAATCACGAAAAAAACACACAAACAAGAAAAATAGAAACTATTTACAATTTTGGATGTCCTCATTGTCATATCTAATAAAGAGTAAAAGACTAATACAATAAAAAGTCTTATAACAAAAACAACGAAAATCTTACAACACAGTTGTGCGGCTTGTGCATAGTCTTAAAAGAAGAATCAATGTTGAAGTTATCAACATCAATTGTACAAATTTTCATTACACACATATATATATAGCTGTTTCTTAACGCCCAAGGATCACAGACTGTGTCATCTTATTGACAGTGATCAAATCCTTAGACATGGATTCTTCATCTGGAGGATGCAATGCAAATGCGGGTTGTTTTGGTGGTGAAATAACTGATGTTGTAGTGAGCATAGACAGCAACTCAAGCGTGTTCGGTCTGTCTGCAGGGTTATGTTGAACACAGAGCAGACCAATCTGAACACATCTTCCAACTTCTTCTTGATGAGAAGAATCATCAAGAACTTGATCAAGAAAATCAACTCCTTTAGTTTCACACCAAGATTCCCATGCCTGTTGTTTAATTTCGTATCTGAAGAATATCAGACCAAGAAATCTCTGCTAATGAATGAAAACCTAAAATTTTAAACATACATATGCAAGAAGGGTTTTTCTTTCTTCGCCATAGCTGAACCTTGAGATCTTCTCTCCGCTGATGATTTCTAATAGTAAAACTCCAAAGCTGTAGATGTCTTATTTCTCTGAGAATGCTCCAGTCCATGCATACTCAGGAGCCATATCCTCTGTGCAAAAACATCAATTAGTATGAATCTTGTTAAGCACGTTATCAAATAAATGTTTTTCACATAGTTTATGAATCATATGTTACTGAAAACAGGTTCTTACAGAGTTCCAACAACCCTGCGAGTGTTATCTTGATATTGAGTTCCTTGATACATCCGAGCCAATCCAAAATCTGATATTTTAGGGTTCATTTTCTCATCAAGAAGAATGTTGCTGACCTTTAGGTCTCGGTGAATTACCCTAAGGCGTGAGTCACGGTGGAGATAGAGAAGTCCACGTGCAATGCCTTGAATTATATCAAATCTCTTTTCCCAATCAAGCTCGAGTCTTTTTCTTGAATCTAAGCAATAATATGGTGTAACAACAACACCTTCACATAAGAAGCTGCTAATAGAAAGGGGAAAAAGAAAGCAAGAAAGTGACTTACCAAAGACAAAAGTATCAAGGCTTTTGTTCAACATAAACTCATAAATCAATAGCTTCTCTTCTCCTTCAATGCAACATCCCAAAACCCTGACTAAGTTTCTATGTTGAAGTTTTGAGATGAGTACTATTCATTCATGAACTCCTCTTTGCCTTGTCCAGAGCTACTGGAAAGCCGTTTTACTGCGATTTCTTTCCCATCTTGCAGCTTTCCCTGAAAAAAAAACAGACAAATGTCATAGCAAGAAAATAGAGAGAACAGAGAAGAACAAAGAAGGAATACAGAGTTTCTCACCTTGTAAACAGAACCAAATCCTCCTTGTCCAAGTTTGTTTGATAGACTGAAATTATTGGTAGCAGTTTGTATTGTATTCATCTCAAAAAATTATAACCCTGAGACCTCCTTTGATTTTAGATCCTTCCTCCATGCATCCTTTGATATATGAGCTGAAATTTGAATTATTTTCTTAGTGCTTAGAATATAGTAACTTAGCCAAGTGCCAAAAAGAACATATGTATGCTAGTAAGATCATGATCAGTGTGTACCATTATGTTTCACTTTGTATCTCCAGAAACCAAACGAAGCAGAAGCCAATATCACAAAAAGAGAAAGGCTCACAGTAGTAGCAGCAATGATTTTGTTACGCTCATTTCCATCTGAGATATGTAAGACACAAAATAAACAATTGAACAAAGTAGAGCTCTTTGGTGTTATCTTAGAAGCCATACCTAGTTCAGACCGTGCAAGACGAATATAAACAATTTCTCCTGATCCTTGAGAAAACTGCACTGTGTCCATTAGGTTTTGGTTCCACATTAAGCAACCTATTCCACTTATATAAGCAAAAGCTAAGCAAGAACAATTCTTAAGGCAACTTTGCTCGCATTCTTCAACATTCGCAGAAATCGTAAACTCATACAAATCTGGAGGCTTTATATTGGCAACAGGATGGAATATGTTTACATCTTTGCCAATAGAGTTTCCTTGACAAAGAAGTTGCGTACGCCTCACGCAACTATCAGTCCAGTTTCCTTTTTCCCATTCCTCAATGTATTTAGGCACAAAACCTTTTAAGCATTTACATTTTAGAGGAGTAGACATCACACACAACCCAAAAGCTCCACATACACCATAATAATCACATGAGTCCATTGGCACCATCGTCATCAGTTTCCAACCGGTCCCATCGCGCCGATAACTTTTAAACGAGCCTTGAGGTGTTAACACTATAAATGAAACATTTCTTTCCATGTAAGTGAAAGTTCCTGACTCATTTGCATCTTGTTGAAGGTTGAATGGACTTGTAAATGTTTCATCCATTTTTGGTATCCCTGTGAAACTTGTTTTAGCCCATGGACCGCTTCTCCAAAAAGGCCTTGAGCCTCTCATAATAAAGCCTTGTAATGGCACTTGTGGTGCAATCTGAGCCACAAAGTCGCCAAGTGATGGATCAGTGTTACTTTTTCAAGAAGTCAACACACGTTTCTCGCCGGTGGAGAGATTGTTCATCAAGCTTGAGAATGGAAGCATAGTATCACCAAGATGATCAAAGCTTTGCCATAGAGTTTTTTCCGAAACATTGTCTTGAACAATAAGGTTTCCAGTGTTTGAAAGCTCTACACGAGACTCGTTTGATGAAAGAGCTTCTCCACTTGACCACACAACGCCGCCATGTTTGCCGTTGGATAACATAAGACTTCCATTGCTGCTGACAGCGAGATTTGCGGTTGTGTCTGTAACGGGATTTTCTCTATTGGCTACCCACACAACCACCTTGGGAATGATACATTTGAACCAGATTCCGACGTATTGATTTTGGGAGTTATTAGGACTGAAGAAACCTAACTCATAAATTCCATTAGAGGAGCTGAGAGTTTGTCCTATTGACAAAAGACTTTTACTTGTTATCTCTGCATAGCTACAACTTAAAAAGATTGTAAATAAGAGCAGAGAAGAAAAGAACAAGATCATCTTCTTCCCCATGTGCTTTTGTCTCTTCAAAACTCTGTTCTTGAATATCAGTTTACTAAGCGAACATATGATAAACAAGAGCAAGAGAGCTAAAGAAAAAAGAAAAGAAAGAAAGCTCAGGGATTTTTAAGAACTACTTTTGAGCACAAGATAAGTTTTCTCAATGGTTACGTAATTGTCATGTAGAAGTCCAAATTTTTAGCCAATCGGTAAGCGTTATTGTCATTTCCATGTCCTTATTAGCTTGTTGGGCCGAGGATAGCCACTTATACCATGTGTCCCTGCATCAATCGAAAGATGAGAAATTTCAAACTCTGACTAACGAATCCAAGATTTAACCCTTCCATCAATCAAAAGACTGACAATCACGTGTTTTTTATGATTGAAATTGTTTAATTTAAAGATCCTAACCTAACGACTTCATAACATAATTACGCTTTGTTGATTCATATCGCATTTCAAGATTTGAGTAACCATAAACATCTTCGACAAAACAAAAGCCAATACAGTGAGTTTTAAAAAGGTTAAACAAAACATACATTTGCAGAAGAAAAAAACAGTTGGAATTCGAGAATTAATGATCTCTCTTACTGCAATTCTCACTTCTCTTTAGAGATTGTTCAGAAGAAAGTTCTGTTAACCAGAGAAGTTCCAATGGCCAAACCTGTAATGCACATTGCACACAACACTATGAGATGCTCCTTACGTACTGGTCAATCGCAGTGTTGAACAACTCCGACCTTAAAAACCAGTGAAACACAGTTAGGGTTTACGATTTGCTGATACTAACTCGATATTAAGATCCGGAACATGGTCAAGATGCATCAGAGGAATATCAGTGTGTGAAGCTTACTTGATTGGAGATCCCGGGCTGTATATAGGATTTTTCACGACATATTCAACGTATAAACTATAGATGTACTTTAGGGATTCACGTAAATCTCCCGTCTTTGGATGCGTTACTAAAATAATCTGCAAAAGAATTTAAAACATGTTCGGTTAAAAGCATATCTAATGTCTGTTTAGTATTTTGGTCAAACAACTCTGTAAGCAAAGTTTGCTTCGAGCTAATTAATATCTTGAAGACTCCATCAACCCATATAAATGAATCACGGCAGCTAATCTCAGTATCTACCATGATTCTTAACCACAAAATCGGATAGGAACTATAAGAATCATCTAGATTCTGTATCAACAATTATCATGCGCTAGAGGAAGAAATAAACCATAGAGAGCTACCAATAAGCTCTGTCTTATTGATTCCACTTGTGACTAAACAACGCTAACGTTATCTATTTCAGCTCACCTTAGTTCACGCATGAATCACAATACAATATCTAAAAACGATGACCAGCAATGAACCATCTCCTCAAAGCTTGTTCAAACATATCAATACACATCACTCATCTCAGATTGATTTACTCTGATAAAACAATTTACTATTCCCATTTCTCCCACACGACAACATGCTTGAAGTTCCGTATTCTTCTTTATATAATCTCCTTAAGTATACACAAAGATAATGACTTTATGGTTGAATTTTACAAGAGACAGTTCTTTCATTCATTTCAAAATCCCTAAATAATAAGCCAGGTTCCACATTATATATAGCTAAAATTTGGGAAATCAAAGAGCAATGAAGCTAACCTTAATACCAGAGGGAGTCTCCATGAAGCTTAGCTTGTAAGTATTCGTACGGAAACTATGGAACGAGCAACCTTGTCCTGGCAATTGTGGAACCCCTAAATTCCCCTTATCCGCACTACCAAAATCAAAATCACAAAGCAAATCAATGGAATCATAAAAGCTCACAAACAAAAATAAATTACTCAAATCAAGCTAATCAACCAAATCAATCAAACGATGCAAAACGAATTCACAGAGATCAAATTCAAGCGAAATCGATCAAATCGAAGAGTCAAATTTACCAACGGATCTATAAGGAAACGATGTGAAAATTTTGGAAAAAGGGAGAAATCTAACTTGACTGGATCCATTTTAGCGGTGAGTGATTTGAGGGAGAAGAGAAGACCAAACATGAGCTTGTGATCTTGCTGAGGATTGAGAGTATGAAGAGGACGATTCCATTCTTTGTAGAGAAGACATACACCGTTACGATTGAATACGTACATCATGTGGGCGTTGTTTCCACTCGCCGTTGGAACTGGCGGTGACGGACTTATCTCGGATCCACCGAAGAATTGCATTTTCTCGCCGTCTCCGGGAGAAACTAGTATTTGACGAGAGAGAGAGAGCTGAGATCGAGCAATGTGAGAAACTTCGAATTCTGGTTATTTTGCGAATTTTTCAGTCGATGAGAAACCGAAACGAAACAGTTCATGTATTTACTGTTTTGGGCTTTTATTGGGCCTTTTATATAAACCCTATAAGTATAGACTCATAATGGGCCACATATTGAGTTGCTTGCCTTAAATTTCATCTTTAGTTTTGTTTTATTGTAATTATAGATTTTGTTGTAGAATTATATTTTCGTTTTATTTGTCTTCTCTGTAAAAGCTATCACAAAATATTTTAATTGAGTTTTCTTTTTTTTTCTTTTTCTTTTTAGTAAAGATTATTTATAAAAAAAAATATGTTTATCTATTATTCTATTAGATTAGATTGGTAGAGTCGACCCTTGAGTTTAAAAGTCTACTCTAAAGAACTAATAATTGACCAGTTTTTCTTAATATTATTACTCATTTTTTAATTTTATTTGTTTTTTGAGATCTCGGGTTGGAGATACGGAGACTATAATTCATTTGACTTATGCTAACATACCAGCTGTAGAACTGGAAACCAAAAAAGAAGCATTGAAAAGTGTTATATAAACTGAAAACCAAAATAAAGTGTTATAAACATGGCGACTCCCATCTTGGGTTGTATATTGCTTGGCCCAAAGACCATACTCGGTAGAAATGTTAAAACTTTTGTTACTTAATGTTTTTGAAGTCACTGATTAATCAATGCATTTTTAGTCTTCAAGGAAACGAGACAACAAATGAAGAAAAAGAGCAAACCCCCAAAAGACTTTCAAATGCATTTTAGAAACAAAAGTAAGAAAGTGAGAAAGATTCTAAATAGGTGGCTTGCTATTTCTGAGAAGAGGATCTTCACGCCTAAGTTCCACGTGAGATTGTGCTTCTCTGTTGTATCCCACCTCGATTCTCACAGTTTTAAACCTTATCTTATATATATAGATTTTTTTTTTTTGTGTGATAACTAAGAACTTATATTTATAGATATTGTTTTCTTTGTTCCAAAGTAACGAGTACTTTCTTGACACCAAAATATTTTCTTGCGAACAAATGATAGAAACGGTTATAATATTAGCGTATGCTTAGTGATCTCATAAGTCATATCTTAAGGAACTCACCTCGTAAAATAGATAAGTTTGATTAGTATTATAAGAAAATATAATACTATATGACAAGTTACTGATTTATATGATTTCAGAGTTCAAGTTAATCCATCCCAGAATAGTTAAGAAGTATAAAGAAATATTTAATCACTATCGGGCTTGTATTATTAAAAAAAATCACTATCGGATTACTTATAATGATTGTTTAATATAAATAATAAAGTTGGCGTATTATATTACGTTTTTTGTTTTGTTTTGCTTGTACTAATCTTTATTTAAACGTGGTTTGTTGGCTTGGAGGAGGACGTAATTTTAAAACTAAACTAAGATTTTCATATCATTGCATTATCCAATTCAGTATGCTGAACCATGAATCATTCATCTAGTCAAAACTTTATAATGCAGTATAACCACAAAATTACATTCTTACTTTTCCTCATACAAAACCTTATATAAATATATATATGACTTGAATAATATTGTCTTCGAGTCACTGTTAAACCAATCAGTTATATTTGATTAACCGATCTGATAAACCAACTGAAACCATATTGAAAATCATTAATGTATTTATATGTAATTTTTGAATAGTTCGTAAATTCTTGTCAATTCGACTTTAGTTATTCCCACAAACACGTAATACGACGCATTATAATTGTCGTAGCTAATGAAATTTTAGTATTTTTATGCGTATTTGTTTGAATTTGTAGGATCAATAATATGTTTTTCTTTATTATATTATATAGAAACGTAAGGACATTACGTGTCCTATATTTTTATGCGAAGGTACATACGTGTTAGATCGTGAATAGTTGGATTTAGTTGCTTGAAAGGTTCCCTAAAATTTGGAGCCCTATATTGGCATATCAACACCTGTCTGATTCTCCAGCTTTATTTATTTGTATTTTATAAAAACTTTTAATATAATTTCTGATTTTATTTTTATCTTTAATAAGTTTGTTTTTCTTTTTAAGTTGTCCGTCATTTCAATCTGCGTCATATTGACATATGTCCGTTATCTCAGCCATTTTTATAGCTTTAAGTCAACAGCTTTAATCCCACATTAATATATAGTCGTCGTTTCTATTAAAATAAAGAGTGTACTATTCTCTCTTTTTTTTCTGAAAGTTCTGAATCATGTCAATAATTGCGGACATTTTAAAACTCATTAGTTAATTGAGAAAAAGATAAAGTCCAAAAACAATAAAAGCTGTTAGAAAGTAAAATCATTTCATAAATTTATTCATTACTGAATCTTACAGTGCTTGGAATTATACCAAAATTCAGGGAAAATAACATATTACAAATACTCCAAAAGAAAACAAAATAATTTTGTTTTCAAAAAAATAATATTTATTTCTCAAGCAATAAAAATGATCTTCTATATTATAAACTCATGAAAAGTATTATAAAAATTACTGTGGTCCCTACGTGGCCCAGACGTGTCACCATCGCGGGTTCCCACTCGTAATAAAGAGAAATCACAAAGGGTACTTTCGTCAATACGTAAATAAGTCCCCAATCTCTACCTGCCCTCTGTTGTTTCTTCTTCTCCTCTCTCTCACACACATAAGCTTCCCTCACGTCCTCTTTACTCTCTTTTTTTCCCCTTTTTCTGTTTTATCTTTATTTTAATTAAATAAATCTCAGAGATCTCTCGCCGGGTAAATTCTCCTCTCCCGGCGAAACTGCCGGTACCAATTATTATTTTTCAAACGGAGAAAATAACAAAAGAGGATAAAACCTCAAAAGCTACGAAGATGGAATCAGAATTTCAGCAACATCACTTCCATCTACACGATCATCAACACCAACGACAAAGAAACAACTCAGGAGGATTGATTCGTTACCAATCAGCACCAAGTTCGTATTTCTCAAGCTTCGGCGAATCAATCGAAGAGTTCTTAGATCGACCGACTAGTCCCGAAACAGAACGAATCTTATCTGGATTTTTACAAACCACCGACACTAGCGACAACGTCGATAGTTTCCTTCACCATACTTTCAACAGTGAAGAAACGGATAAGAAACCACCGGAGGTCAAAACGGAGGAGATAGATATTCCGGCGGTGGTCGCGACCGCCGCCGTCGGTGGTGGAAGTTCAGAATCGATTGGATATGCTTCGGTTTGTAGGAATTTAGGTCAGAATAAAAGACAAAGAGGTCAGAAAGATGATCGGACTCCTCCGGTGAATAATCTAGCTCGTCATAATAGCTCACCGGCCGGATTATTTTCATCCATAGATGTTGAAACAGGTTCGGAATTTTATTTTATTTTTCTGCCTCCTTTCTAATTTTTGGAAAGTTAATTTCAAATTATTTCCTAATCTGGAAACTTTTTTCTGGTGAACTTTTGAAGAATATGCTTCTCCGATTTGATAGGACTTAAACTAAAAAGCAACTTGGGATTCTATAATTAGCAATTTAATTTTTAAGAGATATATTTGCAACTAGTAACTAAGTTAGTCATATAATTTGGTGAATAAATATTTTTGGAATCTGTAATTGCAGCTTATGCTGCTGTAATGAAAAACATGGGGAGTTATGGAGGAAGTAGTAATGTGATGAATAATAGTGAAGCATCGTCTCTAACACCAAGAAGCAAGCTTCCTCCTCCTTCGATGAGTACGATTCCTGAGATTGATGTTAAACCTAATTTCTCATCTAGATTACCTCCTAGAACACTCTCTGGTGGGTTTAATCGTTCTTTTGTGAACGAAGGGTCTGATTCTTCTAAGTTTACTGCAATTTCAAGAACTCAATCTGGTGGTTTAGATCTATACAAAACCAAGGTATGATATGAATTAATTAATCATGATGAGGTCATCATATTTGAGAAATGTTATGTCATTGTTTTTTGATGAGATTGGATTTTAATTAACAGGAAGAAGATTTAGCTAGTGGACGTCCTCCTTTAGCACATCATATGAGTTTGCCAAAGTCTTTATCAGATATTGAACAGTTACTCTCAGATTCTATTCCTTGTAAGATTAGAGCTAAGCGTGGTTGTGCTACTCATCCTCGGAGTATTGCTGAAAGAGTAAAATCCTTTTTACTTACTAGTTTTGGTTAATGTCATTAATTTCATATGGTAATATTTACTAGTTTCTCCAAAAATGTTGTGGAATAGGTGAGAAGAACCAAGATTAGTGAAAGAATGAGGAAGCTGCAAGATCTTGTTCCTAACATGGACACGGTTAGATTCATCGGTTTTTACTTTTTTCTTTCTCTTATTCTTGATTTCTCGTTCTTTGCTTAATGTATTTATTATTATCTGCAATTGATATGTATGCAGCAAACAAACACAGCAGATATGTTGGATCTTGCTGTTCAGTACATTAAGGATCTGCAAGAACAAGTCAAGGTATTGTATTGCACACTAACCTAATCTCTCTTGTTATTTTTTCTCAAAAATTTGGACTTTTTTTTTGGTTAAGGAGCTCGAAGAGACTCGGGCAAGATGTAGTTGCTCTAGTACGTGAAACTAGAAGTCAGGGCCAGGGAGGGATTTGTGCATAGAAGGTTCGGGGATTGGAGAAAGTCGAAGATAGTGAAGTAGAGAAGAGAGATCATGAACAGAGCTAGATTTGGTGGGTGAAAGGGTTTTGTAAAGTTGGAACCTTTTTTGGTGGGAGAAAAGAAGAAGAAGAAGAATGTTTGTGTAATGGTCTGAACTCCAAAGCTATTGTATGTTTGTTCTTTACACCCCAACAAAAAATGAAAAGCAGAAGAGAAGTGATGTACAATGAGAAGGTTTCTCTTATTGTAAGCTCAAGAATAATTCAGGGTAATTAGTTATTTTTATTTTGTTACAATTGTCTTTGGTTCTTTGCAAAAAAATAATATACAATTGCATAAAAATCTTGAAAATAGACTATGATCATAATGGTTCAAGAGTTTGTTGTAACTCTGTTTTTTTCCCCTTAAAACCGAAGTTCAGTCTTTTTTTCCGGGATATGTAGTAGAAATTGTATTATTGGCATATTGCCATTTAATGCATTCATAATGGCTAACACCCAAAATCTGTAGAAATTTTGAAATGTTTACGATTTTATGTCTACAATAGTCAAATCATATATAGACAATCATGGAATTTATTGAATCACCATGAATTGATTTCATAGGAATCCCTTTCTATCATTCTTCGTTGTTATAGATCTTGATCCAAAGGTGGAGTAACAAAACACCGTTCAACATAAACTTCGTATAAAAGAACACGTTACCAAAAGTCAACAAATTTTATTTGTTTATAAGAATCCAAATTTTATTATTAAAATGTTTACATATATATAAATATATATATATTTTTGAACAAAATCTATAATACAATTTGT
The DNA here is from genome assembly GCA_963555745.1 of Cardamine flexuosa. NCBI lineage: Eukaryota > Viridiplantae > Streptophyta > Magnoliopsida > Brassicales > Brassicaceae > Cardamine > Cardamine flexuosa. The sequence goes on along the minus strand of OY743214.1, from coordinate 26,424,168 downwards.
TTGTTCCAATCTTGAATCGACCCTACAAAGCATATAAATCAGAGTCCATAAGTCTTGTCCAAACAAAAAGATGGGTAAAATCTTGCCTACATCAATTATAGTTGGGGACCATATCTTCTTGTTTTTTTCTTTGCTCTTTTAGGCAGTCATGTGAAGGTGCACTAAGTTGTTGGGTAGACACGTGCCAACATAACATAATTGTTTTCTTCTTAAGGTTACAAGTGTTAATCATCAGCTAAAACCAAAAGTTAAGTTAGGTAGAAAGGGTGTACTAAATGATTACTAAACTATTATGCGCATATTAAGGTGTCGTTCTAAAAATGCAGAGAAATATCCATTATCAAATTTATTCTATACTCACAGACCCTTCAGGATTCGTTTTTAATTCGACTAAACTAAATTGTTTATGTATGAATTAGAAAAGTAGCTGATTTAAGAATGAATTTAAGAAAATGTGTAAAACCGCAAAATAATGGAAACTGGTAGAAAAACAGAGTTAAAGAATAAAATAACACTATCATTAAACCAAAATACTTAAATATATTTGATGACAAATGATTTTTTTTTTCTCAAAAAAAAAAACAAATGATATTTTTTAAAATTACTATAATGGTAGTATTATCTAAACCAAATTTCATATTTATACCTACATAATTACTGGTAAATATAATAATTTTTCTAGCTCTACACTATTAAGACTTACAACTCAAAGTCATCCGGTTCTAAATAAAGTGAGTACAACAGTTGTATATTAATGTTAGTATTTTCATATGTTTTAAATGAAACTATAATGATAAAACTAATTCATATATTTTTCTTAGACACCTCAAATATATATATATATATATACATATATATTTTTTAAACTGAAATAGATAAATAGTTTGTAGATTTTTGTAAATAGTTTATATTTTATATAATAAATACATTCTACAATAGTTCTATACATAATATTTACAATTTTGAATTTTAGGTTCATAAATAAAAATCTGAAAACAAATAAAATTCCTAGTATTATTTAAAAATTCAGAAAACTCTAACAAGTTAAAATATATTAGTTACATATCCTATATCTTTCACGTTAGTAATATTTTAACACAATTAATTATGTTATTCTACTTGGACGTGGCATAGTGCTATCATTTAAGTAATTATAACATGGTAAATCATATATCACTACGATATAATTAAAAATAATATGATTATCATGATACTATTTTTCAAAAAACTGGTAACTATATTAATGAAAATTTATGATGAATTTAAAAGCTTATATGTACTTTAAATTTAAGATTTGTTAGAAAATTTAAGATTTGTTAGAAAATTTAAGGAAGATTGATTTTTTTTTTGAAAATTATAATTTGTGAATCCAAAACTTACAAATCTATTTTTTTATTGTAGAATTACTTTAGTATTTTCCTATTTCATTTACAATTTTTGATTTTAAAGAATTTATTTGTTTTCTAAAAAACATATTTTAGAAAATTAACATGTGTATTTTGTGTCAACTCATGAGTGATAAAATGGATACAGTTTAAAAGTTGATGTGTTATAGTGGAAGCACAAAATATTTCATGTATTTTTTGGCACTGATTCTTTTTTATGTATTCTTGTTGAAATAAACAAACAGTCAAAGCCAGTTTTCAGATTTTTGGGGACCATACAAAACTAGTTTAAACACACAAAAATAAATTTAAAATATAATATTTTAATAATTTTATAAGTGAGAAAATTAAAATAAATTGTAACTAAAAAACTTAATAATATTTAAAGAAAACAAAAATCCAATTCTTATAATAATTTTAAAATAAATATTAGTTTATTGATATTTTTCTTTAATATTTGTGTGTTCTTAAAAAAAATTCAGCTAAAGACACTTGGTTAATATTAATATGTTCTAAAATAAACATATTAATATGTTCTAAAATATTAATAGAACATAATATGTAGTATTAGTTATCAAGGCAAACCTGCAAAACCTGCAAAATAAAGAGGAAACGTTAAAAACAAGTAATCAGAAGAAAGAATCAGAAGTGGGCCTTACCAAAACGAAGCCCACGAAGATGAAACTCATGAAGGATGCAGAGACTCCGATTGAGAACAAGTCTCCTCTTCAACGGTCATCTGCAAAAACAAACAAAGCAAAAAAAATATCAGAGAACCGTACAAGCCTTACAATTCAGAACAGATTCAGCTCACTAAAGGAAGAAAACGCGTGAGACTACAGCTGTAAAAGCTGAGCTGTGAAACTTATCTCATTAGAGTAAAACCCTAGCTCAGCCAATATAAAAAGGAAATCTTGTAATTGAGAAATGTCAAGTTGAATGAACAAATAAAATTATCATCCTCTACATATATCATAAATTTCTTCATGGTATCAGAGCCATGGCTCTTGAAATTTTTTTCTCCACCTTCTTTAAACATCACAAATTGCGTCACCATCAAGTTAACCGAGAGAAACTATATTCTATGGAAGTCACAGTTCGAAACGTTTCTCTCCGGCCAAGGTCTCCTCAGTTTCATCAATGGAGTTTCATCAGTACCTCTTCAGATGATCACGGTTCCTTCCATCAACGGGACTCAGACAGAATCTCCAAATCCGGATTATCCTGTGTGGGTTCGAACAGACCAAGTTGTCAAGTCATGGCTGCTAGGATCCTTCACAGAAGATATTCTCAGTGTTGTGGTGGATTGCCCCACTTCAAAGGATGTCTGGTATGCGTTAGCTAATCACTTCAACCGTGTTTCTTCTTCAAGACTCTTTGAACTTCAGAGAAAGCTACAAACAATCTCCAAAAACGACAAAACCATGTCAGCTTATTTGAAAGAAATCAAAGAGGTATGTGATCAACTAGCGTCTATTGGAAGTCCTGTATTGGAGAAAATGAAGATTTTTGCTGCATTACATGGTCTTGGCCGTGACTACGAACCAATCAAGACTAGCATCGAAGGACAAATGGACTCAGCTCCAAATCCAACCTTTGAAGATGTAGTTCCAAAGCTTACAAATTTTGACAACAGGCTCCAAGGATATGAAGCAGGTCTCACAGTCTCTCCTCATCTTGCCTTTAACGTGGTTCGTTCAAGCAACAAATGCTTCTATGATGAAATCAATAGCACCAGAGGTCGAGGAAACAATAGATTCGGCAGCAATAGAGGAAGATCAAGAGGGTCATTCTCTACACGAGGAAGAGGCTTTCATCAACAGATATCATCCTCAAATGGTTCACAAAGCTCCTACAGTAACGAGGACAGACCTATGTGTCAGATTTGTGGGAAGATGGGTCATCATGCTCTTAAGTGTTGGCACAGGTTTGATAACTCCTATCAATCCGAAGATGTGCCTGCAGCTTTAGCAGCTTTGCGTATCACTGAAATGTCTGAAGCCTCTGGAAATGAATGGTATCCTGATTCAGGAGCCACTGCTCACATAACAAACACTCCTCAACGTTTACAAACTGCTCAGCCTTACTATGGTTCTGACACGGTTCTGATTGGAGATGGAAACTTCTTACCCATCACTCACATTGGCTCAGCAAATCTTGCTTCAACCTCAGGTAATCTACCTCTAAAAGATGTTTTAGTATGTCCAGATATTGCAAAGTCATTGCTTTCCGTTTCCAAACTTACCTCTGATTATCCATGCACTGTTAAGTTTGATGCTAATGAGGTTCGTGTTAAGGACAAGGAAACAAAGAAGTTGTTGATAATGGGAAGAAACAATAAAGGATTATATGTGCTGGAAGACTCCAAGTTTCAGGCGCTATACTCAAATCGTCAAAACTCTGCAAGCTTTGATGTGTGGCACAGAAGATTGGGTCATCCAAGTGACAAGATCCTTCATCATCTTTCGAAGAATAAGTTAATTAGTCTCAATAAGCTATCTCACAATCTGTGTGAAGCATGTCAGTTAGGGAAAAGTAGTCGCTTATCATTCTCTACTTCTAGTTTCACAGCTTCAAGACCCTTAGAGAGGATACATTGTGATCTCTGGGGGCCATCTCCCATAGTTTCAGTGCAAGGATTTCGTTACTATGTAATCCTCATTGATAATTTTTCAAGATTCAGTTGGTTTTATCCACTCAAGAATAAATCGGATTTCAGTTCAATCTTCATTATGTTTCAGAAAATGGTTGAATCACAATTTAACTCAAAGATTGGAATTTTTCAGTGTGATGGAGGAGGTGAATTCACTAGTAAGAAGTTCCTTCAACATCTTCAAGATTCAGGAATCAAACAGTTTGTCTCTTGTCCACACACACCACAACAAAATGGTTTGGCAGAGAGAAAACACAGACATGTTACTGAATTGGGCTTGTCAATGATGTTTCAAAGTGAGATACCACAGAAGCACTGGGTTGATGCGTTCTTCACCGCTTGCTTTCTGATAAATCTACTACCATCAACAGTTATAGACAAGAATGAAAGTCCATTTGAAGTTTTACATGGAAAAGAACCAGAGTATACTGCGCTGAGAACATTTGGATGTGCTTGTTTTCCTACACTAAGAGACTATGCAGAGAATAAATTCGATCCTAAATCACTTAAGTGTGTTTTCTTGGGATACAATGAAAAATTCAAAGGATATAGATGTCTATATCCACCAACAGGCCGAGTTTATATAAGCAGGCATGTGATTTTTGATGAAAGCAGTTTTCCATTCAAAGGAATTTACAAGCAAAATCAAGTTTCAGGAACAAAGTTGTTCGGAGCATGGAAAAAGACAATGCAGTCTGATCTGGAATCAACAGAACTGGAAAGCAATACTTCTCCAATACAAGGATTCATGCCACCAGTAATAGAACTGCCACCAGTAATAGAACTAGCTGCATCGTCTCAAGCCACAAGCTCTGAAGCAACATCAGTAAGCAGTCAACAATCAGAAACTACGAAGGATCAAGATGAGCAACAACAGAACATAGAAGAGGAATCTTTCATTGATGATAGAGGGAGTTCTGAGTGTACGGCAAGCTTGGATCTTGTTCCTATAGGCAACAGCTCCTCTCTTGAATCAAATGAAAGGGTTAGTCCTCAACAAAATGAAGCTTCCGCAGCAGGTCATCCTATGATAACTAGATCCAAAACTGGAATAGTAAAACCCAATCCAAGGTATGCTTTGCTAACCAGCAAAGTCTCATATACTCAACCAAAGACAGTCACCGAAGCCTTAAAAGATCTTAAATGGACTGAGGCAATGAATGAAGAATACAACAACTGTATGGAGACAAAAACATGGTCTTTAGTACCTGCAAACTCTCAGATGAATGTTCTTGGTAGCAAGTGGATTTTCAGAATAAAGCTGAATGCACATGGGAGTCTAGATAAACTTCGAGCTAGACTTGTGGCTCAGGGATTCAATCAAGAGGAAGGTATTGACTATTTGGAGACATATAGCCCAGTGGTCAGATCAGCAACTGTGAGATTGGTGCTACATATTGCTACAGTCATGAACTGGGACGTCAAACAAATGGATGTAAGAAACGCATTTTTGCATGGGGATCTTACTGAAACAGTGTATATGAAGCAACCAGCAGGATTCATTGATAAAGCTAGTCCAGACAATGTTTGTTTATTACACAAATCTCTATACGGATTGAAACAATCACCTAGAGCATGGTTTGACAAATTTAGCAATTTTCTGCTGGAGTTTGGTTTCATATGCAGTCATTCTGATCCATCTTTGTTCGTGTATTCTCACAATAAGGATATTATTCTTTTGTTGCTATACGTTGATGACATGGCTATCACAGGAAATGATTCTCAGGCCATGAAAAGGTTGTATCAAGAGTTGAATAAACAGTTTCGGATGAAAGATATGGGACAACTTCATTACTTTCTGGGAATTCAAGCTCACTTTCATACAGGAGGATTATTCTTATCCCAACAGAAGTATGCTGAAGACTTACTAGCTATTGCTGCAATGAGTGATTGTCAACCAATGTCAACACCTCTGCCACTAGTTATACAGATGTCACCTAAACAAAAAGGCGAGAAAGAAACTGAAGAAGAAAAAGAAGAAAGGAAACTATTCCCTAATCCTACATACTTCAGATGTTTAGCAGGTAAACTTCAGTATCTTACTCTTACAAGACCGGATATACAATTTTCGGTGAACTTCGTATGTCAAAAAATGCATTCCCCAACGATGTATGACTACAAGTTGTTAAAGAGAATACTGAGGTATGTAAAAGGAACTGTTACAATGGGAATAAGCTTCAACAAGAACACTGATTGCACTTTGAGTGCCTACAGTGACAGTGATTATGCAGGATGTCTAGAAACAAGGAGATCCACAGGAGGATTCTGCACCTATCTTGGAAACAACTTGATATCTTGGCAATCGAAGAAACATCAAACGGTGTCAAAAAGCTCTACTGAAGCTGAATATAGAAGCTTATCAGAAGCCGCCTCTGAAATCAAATGGATTGGCTCAGTATTGCGAGATGTAGGTATTCCTCTACTTGAAACTCCAGTGCTATATTGCGACAACCTATCTGCAGTCTATCTTACAGCAAATCCAGCGTTCCACTCCAGAACAAAGCATTTTGATACTGACCATCACTATGTTAGAGAAAGAGTGGCTCTTGGAACTCTGATTGTGAAGCATATCCCAGGTTATCATCAAATTGCAGATACCTTCACGAAATCTCTTCATGCATCTTCATTTTGCTCCTTACGATTCAAACTTGGTGTTGCGGAACCACCAACACAAAGTTTGAGGGGGACTATCAAGGCAAACCTGCAAAACCTGCAAAATAAAGAGGAAACGTTAAAAACAAGTAATCAGAAGAAAGAATCAGAAGTGGGCCTTACCAAAACGAAGCCCACGAAGATGAAACTCATGAAGGATGCAGAGACTCCGATTGAGAACAAGTCTCCTCTTCAACGGTCATCTGCAAAAACAAACAAAGCAAAAGGAATATCAGAGAACCGTACAAGCCTTACAATTCAGAACAGATTCAGCTCACTAAAGGAAGAAAACGCGTGAGACTACAGCTGTAAAAGCTGAGCTGTGAAACTTACCTCATTAGAGTAAAACCCTAGCTCAGCCAATATAAAAAGGAAATCTTGTAATTGAGAAATGTCAAGTTGAATGAACAAATAAAATTATTATCCTCTACATATATCATAAATTTCTTCAAACGTTATTTGTATTCGCACCTTCTAAATTTCGCCTAAAATCATTACTTGTTCAGCTAAAGACATTACTAATTCAGCTAAAAACACTTAGTTATTAAGTTGTGAGATTTGAATATTTAATATTTACTAAACAACAAAAATAGAATATTGACTATTGAAAGAAAAATTGAATGATCTTTTAACAAAAGAAACCTTTACAATCTTAGATTTAAGTTTTAACTTAAAATTTATGAGAGAACTTCCAAACCCCTAACTTGTTTGTGATTGTAGGTATCAAATGGCGTTTTCGTGACAACTGTATGACATCATCGTTGCTCTCGTCAATATTCTCTTTTCGGTTGTTTTTATATTTTTTAAGCAGTTTCCATTACGTGTGATCGAAGAAAGATTTATCGTACGTTTATCGTTTTAAAATATTGATTTATAGATTTCGATACACTTTTGATCGACGATCTAACTTTAGCAGTTGGATATATCAACTTGGTTTGAGGTCTGAGTCTAAGCTTGCATGTTTTCTCTCTTCATCGTAGAGGTTGTGTAGGGTTCTCACCGGCTTGATCTTCTCTCATTCTTGGTCATATATAAGAATGGTTATATCAGTTTGAATTGATTTCGTTCCTTGTTTTATACAAAACATATCAGAAAAAGATTTGATCTGTTTGAAAGGTTTCTACTAAATGTTTAAAGTCAGATTTCTATCCAAAACAAACACATCGTCGCCTCTAGGAGAAAGTTTTTAGAAACATGTTGAAGTTCGAATGATGATGAATCTAAATAATTTAAAATTTGCGAGGTACACTTACATCACTAGAGGAGGAATTTATTTGTACTAATTTTTTTGCCAGTTCACGACTTTCTCAGTAGGTATATTTCAAAGGACCTCCAATAGAAACGAAAACATCTATAGGTTTAGTGTGAGTTATTTTTGGTTGCAGCTGGAAACTATCAGTAGTGGTTTCTGTTTAAGTCAATTTTTTTGTTACGTTAAAGTTATGAGTTTTGATCTCTACTAGTGTTTTTGTTTTTAATTACTAGTAGTTTCAGTTTTTGTGTATTTCTCTTTTATAGAGTTTGTCTCCGTAAAAAAATCGTTTCTTTTTTGCTGGCTTTTTATCCAGAAATATTATTTTATTTAGCTGCTTTTAGATCATTTAAGGTTTTAATATTAAAATTTCAGATGATAAAGAAATTTTTTTATCTAATTGGAATTTGTATATATGTAACCCTGAGAGTAATTTTGTAAAGATACAATATATAGCTTTTTTGGAAATTACAAACATTAAAAAGCATAATATAAAACTATTTAAACTTTCCATGTTTCCTAACAAATATACAGATATTTACTTAATTATTCTTTTTTTTTTTTCATATGTTATCTTTTCCAATCGAATATATACCAAATTTAAAAATCAAGTCATAAGAGGTAAAAAATCTAACTATGTATGATAATTACGCACATATAGATACATATATATATATAATATAATATATATATATATATTCATATCTATATATATAATATAGATATCTCCTTTCAATCTTCACTCTTCACTCTCCATCCACACAGACCCACTTCGTGGTAATTCACTCGTTCTCCTCTCGTTTTGTTGCTAACTCACATGTCTTGTGAATTTGTCGCTAATGTCATATATGTTGGGGTTTTGCTAGATTGATGATAATTGATGAATCTTCTGTGTTTTGTAACGACGATAATTGCATTTATCTTCTTCGTTTCTTGCATTTCTAAATTGTTTCGCTCAAATATATATGATAGTCTTACATGGGAAAATCTAATCCATGGTGTTGTAATGGAATCCAACAAGTAACAAATTCTGTCGATTGAATTAAAGATTTGATGCACTGAAATTCAAGTTATTTTTATGTTATGTATCCCATTTGGTATATGATTCTTATGCTTCCCTTGCCTTTTGACTAGGGCTTAGGGTTTGATATTCTCCATTTAAATATTTAGTAAATTAGTGAGATACTCTGAAGTGATTCTTGCTTTAGTATATTGAGTTCTCTTGGTTTTTGCTTGATTGATGAATCTTCTGTGTTATGTAACGATGATAATTTCATTTATCTGCTTCGTTTCTTGTATTTCTAATTTGTTTCGCTCGAATATGATAGTCTTAAATGAGAAAATATAATCCATGGTGTTGTAATGGAATCCAACAAGTAACAAAATTCTGTCGATTGAATTAAAGATTTGATGCACTGAAATTCAAGTTATTTCATGTTATGTACCCAATTTGGTATATGATATTCTTATGCTTTCCTTGCCTTTTCACTAGGGTTTAGGGTTTGATTCTCTATTTTTAAATATTTAGTTTAATTAGTGAGATACTCTGAAAATTTAGTGATTCTTGCTTTTAGTTTATTGAGTTTTCTTTGTCTTGTAGGAAGTAACAATCATGTCCAACGAAATGGAAATGCAAGGCAACACAAATGTCTTCCTCTCCGAGCCAGAGTCAGAGACAAAAAATGATGAAATTATCCATATTGATGATGATGATGAGTGTGACACAAATGTCTTCCTCTCCGAGCCAGACTCAGAGACAAAAAATGATGAAATTATCCATATTGATGATGAGTGTGATGTGGATGAGCTTCAGAAGAAGATATGGAGACAGGAAAAGCGACTCAGCCTTTTGAAGCAACAACGCAAGAATAAGGAAAAAGTTGATGATGATGATCAGCAGTTGCAGCAAGAGGAAATGATCAAGGCGATGAAAACAACATGTAGCGAAGAAGATGAGATCTCGAGGTGCATGTTTCAGATGATGGAAGAGTGTAATGCTCAGGGCTTTGTTTATGGGATCATTACCGAGAGTGGGGAACCGGTGACAAATGCTTCTGATAGTCTTAAAGAATGGTGGAATGATGAGGTTAAGTTCGAGCTTGATGGTCAAGTTGCTTTAGTAAAACACCAAGAATGGGATAACATTGTTAATGGTGCTGACAACGTGAATACTGGGAAGGGTACAACCATGACAATGCTGCAAGAACTTAATGATCAGACTCTCGGATGGATTTTATCGGCGTTGATGCCAAAATGTGATCCTCCACAGAGAATGTTTCCTTTTAACAAAGGAGTAAGAGCACCATGGTGGCCTACTGGGAAAGAAGATTGGTGGCCTCATCAAGATCAAGATGAAGATGATGAAGTTTTTGTGCCACCTTATAAGAAGCCTCATGCTTTGAATAAGATATGGAAGATTTGTGTACTTACATCAATCATTAAGCATTTGCCACCTGGTAAGATGAGGAAGGTTGTTAGTGAGTCCAAGAACTTGCAGAAGAAGTTGACTGCGAGAGAGAACATCACTTTGTTCTCCATTATTAGCCTAGAAGAGTCCTTGGCTGGATATTCTGCTGAAGGAAGTAACTCGTTTCCCGTTGATGATGGTAACGAGTATGATGTTGAAGGGGTTGATGTAGAAGAGCTCGTACCCGAGGATGTGATGCAAAACAGTGATCCGAATACGGTTATGGACGGGACAGGACAGTATGTGATGCAAAACAGTGATCCGAATACGGTCGTGTATGGGACAGGACAGTATGGTCACAACGGAATCAATCAAGAATTTCAAGGCTGGAGTACAAGAGTCACCAGTGAACCGGTTTTTTCATACGGAGATAGTCTTTTTGCTTATGGATCATCCTCCCAAGTCCATGGCATTAATGGATCATTATCCCAAGTCCATGGCACTAATGGCTCATCATCCCAAGTCCATGGCAATGGATCATCATCCCAATTCCATGGTAATGAAGTTTCGCCACAACCCTTTTCTTACCCCTTTAGCTCGATCCAAGAACCGGTTGGTCTATCAGGGTTTGGAGCTTATGGAGTCAGGCAACCGACGCTAACCGAGCTCATGTCTATGTACAACAACGTAAACATGAGCAACAACCTCCAAACTGGTTCCGTGTTGGGAACTCCTAGCATAATCCTTCAACCACCAGCTGAGTATCAACAAGAACGTATGGGTTTTAATCACACTGAAGGAAACATAGTGGAAGACAGGTTCGTTGAAGACTTGATTGACATGTCAGGCAGCAACGAGAACGAAATGTTTATCCAAGGGAACAACAACAACAGTAGCCGTTCCTGAGTCAAAGTTTGAATCTCCACCGTTGCAAATGGCATCATTCGATGATCAATAAAACGGTGGACAGAGGTAGCAACCTATTTCTAGTTCATTTAAAAAAAAACATTAGTTTCAAATTTCTTTGCATGGTTATTGTTCATTTTTCTATCAGACTAAATCTTTACTAGATTTTGTACCCGTGTGCTATCCCGGGAAAATGTTTTTTTAAACAATTTTATGATATTTGATTTTAATAAAATAATCGGTTGCAAAAAGATGAAATCATTTTGGACATTTATGATCAGTTAGGGATTAGAAGTCTAGAAGACACTTTGTAAATAAGAAACCAACTTCTACTAATTAATTGTATTCCTTAAAGGAATTAAAATAATTTGTGTAGTATTACAGTATACTCCACAAAACAAATTTCATTGGTTTTCTTTTCAGTTTTAGAAAACAAAAGGAAAAGTATGCATTGGTTTTAACTTTTAAGAACCCTAGCCGTATTTTTTCACACCAATTTTCCTACAAAGTAAACCGCCGTTACGAAGTTCAATACCGCCGCTATGAAGTTCAATATGGAACTGACGAATAAATCAAAACATCCTTTAGAGAATCCGACTCCGTCTCTGCCTCGTCCTGTCTTTGTTTTCAACCCTACCCAAGGACATTATTTTGAGCTGCTTGGCTCGCATATTGAAATCGTAATACCCAAAGCTCACTCTTGTTTCTAAGACCTTCCGCTCGCTCATCCTCTCCAAGAGGGTATATAATGTACAAAATGAACTTAGAATGTGTTTATCTCAGAATAGAATCGCCCTACCATCCTTGTCTCATCTGGTGCAATCATTATCAAACCCTAACTAAAAGCACGACCCAAAAAAATATACTTGTAACTTATTGGTGCCAACGCCCTCTGCCATTTCTCCTCACCCACCAAATATATTATGTCAAACGGTTGGTTCAGAACTCGCACTCCTACTCAGTTATGTCTCGCGGCGTGATTGGCAAGTGGCGTAAAGCTCCTAGCATGATGGTGGCTCTCAGTGAACCTGTATGTGTGTCAATCTGAAATTTCCTAGGCACATATACAAAGAAAGATTAAATACAAAATATTTTTCAGGATACCCATTTGAAAATTTTCTGAAAAGATCCATTTTAGTTAATACCCATACAATATATTTTTTTTTAAATAACGGTAAAAAGATTTAAAATATAATATTTTAGTGACTAATATTATAAAAAAAAAGCATGATAGATCTTCACTTTGAATAAAATTTATAAATATAAAATAAAAAGTATAAATGATTACTTTTTCTAAATCATAAATTATATTTAAAATAATAGTTTTAGTGATAAATATTGTAAAATCATAATAAATCTTTACTTAAAATAAATTTTAACAGTTTTAAAATAGTTTTGATTTAGGGTATAAGCCCCCATTTAAACAAATTTTAACGCAGAGTCGGGCCTGATCCTATGTGGTATGAAACATTTGTATAAGCTCCGATTTAAACAATCTTATTATATAAAAATGACTGATTTAAAGTTAGTAATTCGATTGATCGTAACACGTGTTAATTAAAACGGTCAGATTTTGACACATGTTTAACTAGATTAAACTATAAATTATTAGAAAATAAAAAATTTTAAAGGAATAAAATCATAGAAGAAAATTACTAATATAGTTTTACAAAAATAAAGTAAAAATTCTTTTTATTATTAGTAAAAGGACAATCAATAATCAATAGATATTTAAAATTATAAATAACAGGATGATGACAAGTGTAGGTTGATCGACTAGATTCTAACATATATAAAAACAATTGTGTTATTATCTTTTCTTAATCAAAAATAAAAACCAAAAAAATAAATTAAATACATAATAATATGATTTTTTTACTTATTTTTCTAATATATATGTTAAGTATTATTGTTTAGTTTTCAATAAAATTTGAAATTTTCTTTCTAATAAATATTTTTCACAAAATTTCTAATTAATTAAACAGAAATAAACCAATTGAATATAATCAAACCAAATTTATTATACTACATTGGTTGAGTTGGAGAAGAAGCATCAACGATAACCTTAGTGAGCTAAATTCAAGAGCTGATCTCATGTATGGAATGTTAAGACTACTGAAATAAGATTCAAGATAAAAACTAAATAATTATGTGTGTTTCTTTGAAACGATTTTCATATTATAGACGTCTGCTAACAAATTAGTTCAAAAAATTGTATAGTATTTTACGTTTAGAAAATATTTAGAGAAAAAAATCTAAGATAATATAAGACAAAAAGTGTGGAAATGATTTTTCCAAAGGAAAAACATCATAATTGATCCCTCCCAAAAAAAAGAGACTGAAACAAGAGACATACATCCATTTTGAGAGAGTTGATTACATCATAACTATTTTTCATGTACAAATATGAATCTGAAAAAATGGGAAAAATGGTAGAGTTTTTATTAGAGATTTAAAATGGTGTGGTGGATAAGAATTAACTGACAAAAATTAAAGACAGCCATGAAAATAAATCATTTTCATGTATATAATTCAAGTCATCCATAAATTATATATTAAGATACATCACCTATAACAAATTTTATTTTAATTTTTCATAAATTTAATTTATTTTCATATTTAAAAATCCGTCTATCGGACGGGTCCTAATCTAGTTAATATATAAATTATATTCTTTTTAATAATGTTAATTGTAATATAAAATAAAACAAACAAATCAAAACTATTTTTTTTTCATCTAATTGCTTTATTGGGAAAAACTATTTTTTTCTTTACTAACGAGAGATAATTAGATATATGAATAAAAGTAAGGACTTAGTTTTCAATATTAAAATAAAAAAAAAAGGTATTTAAGATGAAAATGATTAACCCTAATTTTCACCAAACGACAGCCTCCTCCTCCGATCCACCAGACCACCACTATGAATTCAGAGATCGAACCACCATGGAAAAGGAGGAAGAAAACAATTCTACCGCCCTCATCACCTCCATCACCGACGTCGTTTTTGTCTCTTCCAAATGAAATCATTCTAAACTGCTTAGCCCGTGTCCCAAAATCTTACTACCCGAAACTCTCCTTACTCTCCAAAACCTTCCGTTCTCTTCCTTTCTCCATTGAGCTAAACCACGCTCGATTTCACCACAAAACCCAAGAACGCGTCTTTAGTGTTCTCATACAGTTTCCGGATAATCCTTTTCCCACATGGTTCACTCTTTGGATACAACCTGATGATGATGATCAACTCGAGAAAGATAAGAATAAGAAGAAGAAGAAGAAGTCTACGTTGGTTAAGGTACCATCTTCTTATGCTTCTCGTGCACCATGCTTCCTCGTTAGTGTTGGTTCAGATATTTATTCGTTCAGACAATACCATCCTCCATCCACCATCATGTTGGTTCGTAATAAGGACAGTATCTTATTGCGTAGAGCACCTAACATGTCTGTAGCTCGAACCAGTCCTGTTGCGTGCGTCCTCGATGGTAAAATATACGTTATGGGAGGTTGTGATGCTGATGAAACTGCACGTTGGGGTGAAGTTTTCGATACGAAGACACAAACTTGGGAACCTTTACCTGACCCTGGACCTGAGCTCCGTTTCTCCAAGGTAATAAGAAAAATACAGGTGATCAATAGAAAGATTTACGTTAGGAGCAATGAGGAGAAAGATTCTGTTTATAATCCAAAACTAGGTAAGTGGAACGTTGCAGCAAAACCACCTGTGAGTGAGAGTTACTGTATGGTAGATAAAGTGATGTACTCTTGTCGTAAGCAAAGTTGTTTGTGGTATAACACAGAATCTAATGAATGGATATTGGTCAAGGGTTTGTCTTCGTTGAATCAGACTTATCGTCGTGGTTTGATTGAAGTATTTAACTACGGTGGGAAACTCTTGCTCTTGTGGGACAGGTATGCCAAGCCTCGAAGTAATAGTGGAGACAAGAATATTTGCTGTGCGCTGGTTTCGCTTGAAAAGCGCAAAAATGGTCATGTTTGGGGAAAGGTTGAGTGCTCTAACGTTGTGCTTACGGTTCCTGATTCGTACCGTTTCTTACGTTCTTCATTGATACGGACTTGATCAATGTTGGCATCAAGTGTGTGGAGAATGGCTTTTAGTTGTTTGAGCTTTAATCAGGTAAGATCAGTGAGTAATATATTCTGATATTATCACATAAGTTATCCGGTGGATTCTGAATCTATTATCTGTGAAAAGTTTGTAGCTTTGCTTAACCTTTATTGAATAGTTTGGTAATGACACTATGTATGCTACACTTTTTGTATTAATTCTGATGTTATCACTAAAGTTATCCGACGGATTTTGAATCTATTATCTTGTGAAAAGTTTGTAGCTTTTCTTTTTTGTATGTGTGTGTGTTGCTTGGTGTTAAATCTAAAACCAAGTGTAAATTGTCTCTTACTTCTTCAACTATCACCATAGTATTTCTTATTCCGATGATCATATGATATACGTTGATTGTTTAGAAAAACTGTTGCATAGGAATAATGAGGCAAGTGTATATATAGTATTGGTAAATAGTAAATAGAAAATGTAGGGGGTCACTATGGCTAGGGTATATTGAAGTGATAATTATTTTCCTACATTTTGTTAAGAAGATGATTTTGAAGAAATCTAGTGGGATAGAATGCATATGAACCTTTTATCAATAATGATGTTTTTGTCTACGTTAGAAGGAGAGTAGGAGACAATCCGGGCATACTCAATAAAAGGTTCTAAACAATTAATGTATCATGATCATCGAAATACAAATGATTACATAAACAGTTATATGGGTTATACCCCAAAGACAAAATATTAGAAAAACAAAATTAAATGCTGTTTTTTCTCCTATATTGGTTCCACTTTGATTTAGGTTGGGTACTAAACTTGTTAAAACAAGAATTTATTTCATTATTCATGCCTACCAATATAAATTGAAATGTTCAAAAACCCACAAAAGTATATAATTCTCTTTATATCTCTTCAATATGTTTAGAAAGCTATATATATAGACCATGTTCGTTTAATGGCTCTAACGACATCGATCAAAACCAGTGATTTGGTCAGTTGTTTGTTGAGCAGTCACAACGACCAACACTGTGTTGTTCGTTTGTCAGCAGGGACTATCGACCAGTTGCAGCGACTGATCACTATATTATTTGTTTTATAGGGTATGATTCTATATGACTAAATTTTATAAATTTTATTTTAATTAATGAGAGTTTTGCCATATAAAACATGTAAATTTTATATATTTTCATATATTAAAATATTAATGTAATTTGATTTAATTTAATATAGTTTAATTTGATATATTTTAGTTTCATTTCATATAATTTAGTTTAACTAGTAGAAATTTATTTATTTAATTAAATTTCATATAACTTATTGTACTTATATAATTTTATTATATATAGTGTTATTTTATTATATATTATTTTACATAATTTATTTTCTTTTAAATATATATATTTATTTTGTTTTGTATAATTTAATTTTATGTTACATATTGTTTGTAGCTTATATATTTATTTTATTTTATGTGTTTTTATAATTTTATTATATATTTATATATTTTAATGTTTTTTTTTTTTGGTCCTTCATCTCTTTTTATTAGATAACTTTAACTTTACAAATTGTTTTACAACAGTCTCCGAATACAATGAAGAGGAAATACATAAACTTGAGAAATTACATTTTTATTATAAGAAGATTTTGCTAATCTATCTGCCATACTATTGCATTCTCTTGAAGTGATCGAAAATGAGATTTCTGAAAAAAGATTCGCCCAGCTGCGGATATCCGTTATGAGATGCTCCATCAAAATAAAAGAAAGTTTGTAACTGATGATATCAAATAGTATCTTGCAATCACCTTTCATGATAATATGTCGATATCTGCGAATCCATGTAGCTTGTAATGCATGTAATAGGGCAAGGCCTTCTGCTTCCAAAAGAGAAGAGGTTTGGAATAGTTGGGCATTACCGGAAACAGAATAATTTTTTCATGTGCATCACGAATAATCCATCCTCCTCTAATGTGACCAGTTTGATAATTGTAGCTACCATCAAAATTAATTTTAACCTTTTCTATAGGAGGAGGGTTCCAACAAGACTGCTGATTATTTACAGTATTAAAACATGCTTGACTTTGATTCATATGGTTTGTTTTCACTGCCATCCATTCCATAACATCATCCTTTGCCTTAAGAATAATAGCTTCTGGTTCCCAACTTATTTTATTGAAAATTAAATCATTTCTAGATTTCCAAATGTGCCAAATAATCCAAAAAGGAAGATGTTGTTGTTCTTCTGTTTGACTTGTATCCCAGGCGGCAACATTATCTTCCAATTCATTTGACATAACAAGTGAAGAAGAAATCGGATGACCAGAATCTTCCCAAGTTAGTGAAGCATAGGGGCATTGGAATAAAAGGTGGTTGATCGATTCCTCTTGTTGATGACACCTTTGACAAGTCAAATCCACCGGTATACCTCTGCGACTCAATTCGGTACCGGAACTTAAAGCCGAGGATAAAACGCGCCACAGAAAATGTTTGAGTTTAGGAGGAATAGTTGTCTTCCAAATTCTAGTCTTTAGAAGAGGACATCCTTTTGGTGGAACAGTAGACAACCTTGTTGCATCCGGTATATGGTTAGAAAGCCAATAGCCAGAATTAACACTATAGTTACCATCTTTGGTGTAGTGCCAAATCAGTTTATCCTCACAGTGATGTTGAGGATTATATATCCTGCGAACTATGTCCCCATCTTTTGCTGATAACCAGTCACCAATTTTTTGAGAATCCCATTGAACTCCATTAGGCTTCCTTAAATCTGCAATAGTAATGTTTGGTGGACCTACAAAGTTGTTTAAGACTCTCAACGGATGTGTCGGAAGCCATTTATCCGTAATGGGATTAATATCATTGTGGCTTCCAATTTGGTATCGGAGACCATGCACCAATAAATCTCGCCCAAACATGATAGACCTCCACCCATGTGACGGTTTCACCCCAAGGCCTGCCTGTTAAATACATGAATCAGAATAGTAGTGACTTTTAAGTATCTTTGCGAACAGACACTCAGGATGTTTCAGTAGACACCATGCTTGCTTTGCCAGCAGTGAGTCATTAAACTTTTCAATGTCCTTGAATCCAAGACCACCTTCTTTTTTTGGTAGACTTAATCTTCTCCAACCTACCCAAGCAATACGCCGTTTGTCTTCCTTTGAACCCACCAAAATTGAGAAAGCACAGAATTTATCTCATCACATATAGTAATAGGAAACTTAAAACAACTCATGGCATAAGTCGGCATTGCAAGGGCAATTGATTTAAGCAGCACTTCTTTACCCGCTTCTGAGAGGAATTTGTTATTCCAGTTCTGCGTCATTTCCTTCACTATTTTCACAATGTATTTAAACATTTGAACTTTTTTCCTTGAAAATTCTTCTGGTAAACCTAAATATTTGCCACAGCCTCCAACACCATATATTTTGAGGATATTTTGAGTGACTGTTGTTTAGTCACTGGTACCCGTGCTCCAAAAGTAATTGATGATTTGTGGAAATTTACTTGTTGACCTGACATTCTTTCATAAGTTGACAGTGTTCTTGCTAAAGCCTCACAATTCCTTTTTGTTAGCTTGGCAGAAAAACAAAAAATCATCAGCGAAGAGTAAGTGGCTAATTCTAGGACCCAGATTACTGATAGATAATCCCTTAATATTTTTTAATTGTTCATCATGACGAATCTTCTGGGTAAGCATTTCCGCACAAAAAAGAAAAAGATAAGGTGAAATCTGCTCACCTTGACGGATCCCACGATGTGGAATGACTTCCCCATATGGGCTGCCATTGATCAAAACTGAGTCCGTTACTGAGCGAACACATGACATAATCCATCTGATCCATCTCTCATTGAACCCCAACGCAGACATAGCCTTTTCCAAGAAATTCCATTCAACCCGATCATAAGCTTTACTGATATCTGTTTTTATCGCCATATATGATTTTGATTGGCGTTTTCGAACCTTAAGTGAATATAGTAACTCATGTGCTAGTAGAACATTATCTGTGATATGTCTACCAGGAACAAATGTTGTTTGCTCAGGAGAAATGAGCTGAGGTAGCACAGACTTCAATCTCTTAATAAGGACTTTCAAAATAATTTTATACGAAGCATTACTCAAGCTTATTGGACGGTAAATCACTCATCCTCTGAGGACACTCGATCTTAGGAAGCAAACAGATATGTGTATGGTTGAGTGGTTGAGGCATTATTCCTGTTTCAAAAAACTCCTTGACTTCATTGATAATTGCTTCACCTATTGTAGTCCTTCATCGTTTTGTAGTCGCGCGACTGGTCACTTAATTTTCAACGACTCAAAATTACAGTTGTTGTGACCGGTTGTTGGTCATTGCGACTGTTGCTACCGAACATCCCCATACCCCTTGGGTTCAGTATTGATATTGCCATTTAGATAACGTTAAATTGTCATCAATCAGAGAAGGGTTCTATTTGAAAAGTTAGGTTTCTAAAGGGAGATATTTAACTAAAATCAAGGACTTAGTTTTCAATATTGAAGAAAAAATAAGGTTTTTAAGATGAAAATTGACATTAACCCTAATTTTCACCAAACGACATCCTCCTTCCTCCTCCACCACTATGAATTCCGAAGTCGAACCACCATGGAAAAGGAGGAAGAAGACGAATCTGCCACCCTCATCACCTCCATCACCTCCATCACCGACGTCGTTTTTGTCTCTTCCAAATGAAATCATTCTACACTGCTTAGCCCGCGTGCCAATATCTTATTACCCAAAACTCTTCTTAGTCTCCAGAACCTTCCGCTCTCTCATCTCCTCCGTTGAGCTAAACCACGCTCGATTTCACCACAAAACCCAAGAATGCAACTTTAGTATTCTCTTACAGTTTCCCGACAATCCTTTTCCCACATGGTTCACTCTTTGGATACAACCTGATGATGATGATCAACTCGAGAAAGATAAGAATAAGAAGAAGAAGAAGAAGAAGTCTACGTTGGTTAAGGTACCATCTTCTTATGAGTCTCATGAACCGTTGTTTCTCGTTAGTGTTGGTTCAGATATCTATTCGTTCAGACAATACCATCCTCCATCGACCATTGTCTGGTTTCGTAATAAGGACAAATGCTTATGGAGTAGAGCACCTAACATGAATGTAGCTCGAACCAATCCTGTTGCGTGCGTACTCGATGGTAAAATATATGTTATGGGAGGTTGTGATGCTGATGAAACCGTAAATTGGGGTGAAGTTTTTGATACAAAGACACAAACTTGGGAACCTTTACCTGACCCTGGACCTGAGCTTCGTTTCTCTAAGGTAATAAAAAAAGTAGAAGTGATCCAAAGAAAGTTTTACGTTAGGAGTAATGAGGAGAAAGATTCTGTTTATGATCCGGAACTAGGTAAGTGGAACGTTGCAGTGAAACGACCTGAGAGTGAGAGTTACTGTTTTGTAGATAATGTACAGTACTCTTGTCGTAAGCAAAGTGTTTTGTGGTATGACATAGAAGCTAATGAATGGAGATTGGTCAAGGGTTTGTCTTCATTGAATCAGACTTGTCGTCGTGGTTTGATTGAAGCGTTTAACTACGATGGGAAACTCTTGCTCTTGTGGGACAAGTATGCCAAGCCTCGAAGTAATGATGGAGGCAAGAATATTTGCTGTGCGCTGGTTTCGCTTGAAAAACGCAAAAATGGTCATGTTTGGGGAAAGGTTGAGTGGTCTAACGTTGTGCTTACGGTTCCTGATTCGTACCTTTTCTTGCGTTCTTCAATGATAAGGATTTGATCAATTGTCATCATCAAGTGTGTGTGGAGAGTGGCTTTTAGTTTTTCTGATGCTTTGCGTAACCTTTATTGAATAGTTTGGTAATGACACTATATATGCTACATTTTTTTTGTATTTGTGTGTGAGTGTGCTTTACTGCTTTGTGTTAAATCTAAAATAAGTGTCAGAATTGTCTCTAGTTCTTTAACTATCACTATAAACTTGTATTTCTTATTTCTATGAACATGGTACGTTAAATTGTTTGTTTAGAACAAAATGTTGCAGAGGGATAATGAGGCAAGTATATATTGCTAAATAGTAAATAGAAAATGTAAGGGGTCACTATGGCTATAGGGCATATTGAAATGATAATCATTTCCTGCATTTTATTAATCGTATTAATCAGAAACTGTAGGAGATAGATAGAGTTTGTGGAAGCTGAAATTCAGTTTTAAAGATGTGTTAGAAACTACTGAGAATGACAGAAAGATAAGAACATTTGAAATTCAATTTTATGACCTCTAATTATTCAGATGAAAACTCTATTATATTTAGAGTCCTATATCTTTAATAAATATACGTTTTCGTATTTTTTTTTTTTACAAAGGTATTTGATTTAGATTATTTTTCTACATACAATGAAATTCATTTAAAAATAATACAATGTTTTTTTTGGATATTTGATTATTTTCCCAATTTCTTTGTTAATTCACCGAAAAAATATTTTGTAAAACTGTAGTACAAATATTTGTACTTCGAAATCTATCTGTGACTGTGAGTAGAGTATCTTTTTTTTTTAACAGTTACAGACAAAAAAGTAGCATTACAATTTTGTTCGGCCCAAGGCAGACGATAAAATTGGAATTGGAAGCTTTGTTAATTGTATGGGCTCGGCGGGAAAATCATTTTCACTTTTCTCCTTTTCCCTCAAAAATATCAAAAAAATCCCCAAATTCTGTCTGCCGTTAGGGTTTTCAATTTCTTCCACTTCTTCTTCTTCTTCTTCTCGCTTCCTGAATAATCCTGGAATCATCATCATGAGGAGGACGGTGAAGCGGGAATCGGAAGCCGCCGGTGCCAGCCGAGGGAGTAGAGAAGCCGCCGACGACGACGACGACGAGCCCGAGCGGTTGAGGTCCGTGATAAAAGAGAAACTGAGAAAAAACGTAGCTGCTTCCGAACGATCCGAAGAAGAGCCTCCGATTCAGGAGGAAGAACAAGGGATTAATGATCGGAGAATTCTCAGATCTCAGTATCTCGCTTTAATCAACAAAATCAGTGGTAACATTCACTCACTCTTCTCTATCTCCTTATTAATTTGTTTCGCCTATTCCGTTTTAATTTGAGGGTTTATTTTGATATTTCTCTGACGTTTTTTTAATTTTGTTTTGTTTTGTTTTGCAGATTCTAAAGATGATTTGACGAGAGTTGATTCTGACAAATTCACCCGAATTATTAATGAAGTTGAAAACTTGCATCAGAAAGGTAAAATCAAATGCTTTAACATAGTGAAATTGAAGCCTCTATGTGGGAAAATACTGCAATCAAACCTCATTTTGTTTTCTGTTAATTTCGTCTCATTTCATGAATGATGCAAATGCAACAATTTTGTACATAGTTTTATGAATCAGAGATGTTCTATATTTCATTCTTCTTAAGTTGATATGTTATTAGCAATGAAAAAGTTTGGTTTGGTTACAATTTTTCTTGCAGTTCAGAAGCCAAGGGAGCAAATTGCAGATGCAGAGGCACTTCTGGATATAGCAAACACTTTAATGTCATCGGTGAAGTCTCAGTCTTCTCATGGGGTTACTCCGGCTGAGTTTGTTAATGCTTTGGTCAGTGGGTTTGGTCAGGGTTCTTTGGGAATGGATGATGATGATGAAACTTCCCAAGTATCTATCAAGTGGAATGATCTTGGCTTTGCTGTCTGTTCTACAGTTTTAGTTTCAGGTGGTTGCTCCACAATGTGAGTTTTGAAAAATCACTACTTTACATTTGCCACTACTGAGAATATTCTGTCTTAATAGAGGTTTGTTTGATTGTTTGCTTGTTTTGGCGACCAGGTTGGGACCAATGGACACTGAATTGAAGCAAAAGAAAAAGGCAACCTACAGAAAACGTACAAGGCTTGGTGAAGGCGTTCGTCCAGATGAGGTAAGAAATCTTTTGCCTGTTTATGAGCAATATCGAATTGATTCCACTTATGTACTAATTGTAGTCCTGTATCTTTAACTCCTTATCTAGATTTTTTTAAGTGCTTTTCTTGTATCTCAGCCTGATCAGTGGTGTGTAAGAGTCATTTTCACGTTATGCAATGTTCTTTATACTCTGTGCACTGTTTAATTGTGATTGATTTGCAATGTTTCTGCTGTGAATTGTGATGTGATGCTTTCTCTGCAAAACTTGTCGATTGTTATGTAGTTTGGTTTTAGATAAGCTGATTTGAATTCTGATCGTAACCACCAGGTAGATGATTCACAATCAGAAGAGAAAACTGATACAGACAAGAATATGGCGATAATGTTCAACATCTTACGGCAAACGAAGCGTGTGAGGCTTGAGAATTTGGTGCTCAACAGGAGATCATTTGCACAGACAGTAGAGAATTTGTTCGCTCTATCTTTCTTGTCCAAAGACGGACGAGTTGAGATCATTGTTGACAAAAATGGTTCTCATTTCGCCTGTAAGATCGATCACATCTCCATTTTTCTTATGTCTGTTTTTGATACTTGATTCATTTTGCTTATTATAATCTGATGATCTCTTAATATGTCTTCAAGTGCCGAGAAACGCACCTGCTGCAAACCTGGTGATGTCGGGGGAAGTTATTTATAGCCATTTTGTGTTCAGATTTGATTTCAAAGATTGGAAGGTAAGTAAACAACATAGTTTCTCTCTGTTTGTTAAAAGTATGTGTCCTGAAGATATCTGATTTCGTTTGTTTATGTCAAACAGATGATGTCTGAAGTAGTGCCATTAGGCGAGGAGCTAATGCCACACAGAGAAGTTGCAGTGGCTTCATCTTCTGGTCCCTCTGCATCAGCAGCAGATTTTACACAAGATTCCCAGACAACGCCGATAAGAAAACTATCGAGAAACCGAGGTTTGGTTATACAAGAAGAAACTGTTGTAGAAGATACTCCTGACACCGAGGGACCTGGAACTCGAAGGAGATGTAAGCGTAGTCTCGCTTGAAAAGATGAGAAGTATATAGAATAGTAGAGAGTTAAAAAAAAAAACTCTTGTTTCTGTTTCATTTTGTGACACTTACTTGAATGTATTCTGTAGGATTTGTTTTGTTCATGGTAGGTTTTAGCAGTTAAATCGCTTTGTCTTAACATTATAGTCTTTCTTTGGCTTTTATCTTATTCAAGAAAGACATTAGTTTAGTTATTTTTAGATATCAAAATCAAACGCTACCAAGCTTTTACATACAAAGAGACTAATATAATACAACAGCAGAACTCGAACTCTAATTAAGTTAATTAACAAAATCCATAAAACCAAAGTAGCTTATTGGATCCAAACACCAAACAGCTTAATCCTCTTAGAGGCACCCAAATCTTCACCAGCTACTTCCGGGGCACGCTCTTCTTCTACGGCAGTGTTTTCCAAAATCTTCTTCTTCCTTTTCCTCGCGAAGGTCCATTTGATGGACCCTAGAGGAGCTCAGAAGATGATGTAATCAAGAAGATTGTCAATCTTCGGATCCTTATCCAACAACCATTTTGGATATTTTTCTTCATATGATCTCGGACACATGCTAGTTACAATCACCTATAAAAGAAATGTAAACTTGTGACAGAGTCAAGGCAGACGAACTTTGTCTGTCAAATATATATGTTAAAAGGAAAATGTACATACCGCTACATTCGAGAAGGCATTATCGGTAGAACTTTTTCCATTTCTACCCTTGAATCGGAGCAGATGTGGACCTTCCGCAAAAGAAATTGGTTTACCCAAAGCGGTTCCCAAATTAGGGATATAAACATAGGCCCATATCTGTAGCACTTGTACAAAACTATCTAGAAACCGAGAGGTTTTGTTGAACAAGAAGAAACTGTTGTAGAAGAAGATAATTTCATTTAATTATTGTTAGATACCAAAATAAAATAAAAAAAGCACCATGTTTTTAAAATAGAAAAATTCTATATGTAATACAAAAGCAAAAAACTCAAACTTCTAAATTAACTAGTAATTAATAAAAAATCCCTAAAAACCAAGTAAGCTATTGTTGGATCCTAACACCAAACAGCATAAACCCTCCTTTCTTCTCCTCTGATTTGGTTTCTTCATCTTCTAACTTCAAGCATTTCATTTCTTCATCAGCCTTGTTTACTTCCTCATGGATCATGAAACCGTCGTTCGAAAATGGATGAACATCGATCATCAAGAACTTGTTGCTTTGACCTTCAAATGTCTTATTGCTTGGGACATCACAAGTGTAAAAGACAATTACATCTTTCTCCTTGAGCTTATTCTCCTTCACGAAACCGTTCCAACCTCTGGTGAAGACAAAGCTCTGGCTACTTCTCCAGTAACAATACCTAAACTTCCATTGTCTCATTGCTCTGTCGTAAAACACAACCTCCACATCTTCTACTCCTCCTCCTTCACTCATCTCGTTTTGCTCATCGCTTATGAAAGGTAAATACTTCACTGCATACTTCTTAGGTATCACAAGCCTGTTCAGTTTCCCAACATCGCTTGGTGTCAACTCCTTCTGAAAAAGCTGTGTCCAAGAGAAAAACTTGTTCGAATCTTGTTCTCCTCCTCCTCCTCGGACTTGTTTTGATCCAAGGAAGTTGAAACTCGCGGCATACTGAGATCGGAGTCTGAGGAAATCTCCGAACTTGTGTTGGTAAGAACCGTCTCTGATCATGTTCAAGACAGCTTCTGTTGTGTAGCACTCTTGAAAGTCAGGTTCATGGACGGTGAAAGCAGACCAAGGGAAGTTTCGGTGCGAGTTAGCATCAAAGCTTCGTAGCTTGATGGAAGCGCTATCGTAAGCCGCAGCGGCTTCACCAGCGGATTTGAAAGTTCCAAGCCAAATCCTTCGATGGTCTGCGTAAATCTGAGCACCCCAATGACCGTTCTGCTGCTGAACAACTCCTTTGTATTTCGTCGTCACCGTTTCGGATTTTGTGGTTGTAGCAGCCACAGTTGGGTTCATACGTTTCGTGAGGTGCAAGACAGAGTTATTTGAGGATGAAATCTCTGTCGTTGTGTTGGCTTCATGGCTCCTCACCTCATCCATATCCATATCCATTGGGGAAAAAAGGAAAAGAAAAATAATCAATAGCACAGGACAAAAAAAAAAACAGAGGAAGAGAGATTTGCGCAAGAAGCAAAAGAAAAATAGAGGAAAGGAAAGACTATTTGAAGGGGGAGAGATTTAAGGGAGTAAATCTGTAAAATCTGTAATATGTTTCTCTGTTGTTTTTGTTAACAATGAATCTTTAGAATGTTACAGTTTCCATGTTTTGTTGTTTTTTTCTAGTTTTTATCGGTAAGAAAATGGAAATGTACGGAGTCATTAATGTCACCAGAACCTGTTATTGGCAAGTTTACATGTTAATGAGATATTCTTTATTTTCTCCGTTGAAAGTAAATATTCACTGAAATTCTGCTCCTTGATTCATAGACAAGCTGTTGAAAATTTGGTTTAATGTTGATTTTATCTTAATTTAGATATTACAGTAGCGAAACTTAATCAATCATTCTCTCATGTGGTTTCTTGTTTTTTTCTGGTTCTTGTTACAAACCAAGAAAAAATATTCATCAAAGAAATTTAACAATAATCCTTCTCTTTTGTTGTAAAACATTTGACAGTTTCTTTTATACATTCTAGTTCTTTTGTTTTACATTCAAATTTCTCGGATGTGCACAAAGATAATGTCATCAAATCCTCTACTTATTCTCATCTTCTCATCTGTGTACCTACAAACATATAAAAAATAATCATCTTCTGTATTAACCAAGATTCGGTTTATTCGGTTTATAGAAATTCAAAGAAGAATATAAAGAGATCTTACAGAATTTTAAGCTTAATATTGTTAGTCAAATCTACTGGATATCCATATGGACCGCCTATAATTGCTGCGTCGTCCATCTTCAATTCATATGTACTGCCTTCTGATTTTCTACAGATCATTCATGACACCAAATCAAGAAACTCAAGATTACAAAAAAAAAAAAAGTAGCAAAAATGAGACTATCTTAAAAGACTTACATGAATTTGCCTTTCATGGAGAATCTAAATGCTGGAATGATGTTAACTTCAAACTTTATCCTTCCATCCTTCTCGATAATCTGAATCAAACCCTTCGTAAACGAAACTAGCCGAAGCAACAAAATACTTAAGAATATTCTTATAAAAGTGTGTTTTTTCTTACCTGTCTTCCCATAAGACCATTTGCTGCATTTTCAATCCAACTATCTGTATACATCTGCAAACACAAAACGCTTCTCAAAACGATTAAATTTCTTGTCCAATATAAAAACTGAAGTTAGCAGAGAAGTGACCTGTGAACTCCAAATCATTTGCCAGCTTCCTTCAAAAAGCTCGTAACCATCTTCCGAAGGATTAGAGTTACTCGCAAGAAACTCATCGATAGCCTAAATGATCCATTTGATTCCATATCAAACTGAGTTATCGAATGTTTTCAGGTTTCTTGAAGACATAATAACACATTACCTCTAATACACCTTTTCCTTGAGATATGATAGCTAACAATTTCTGCCTAGGTACTGTTTCTTTCTGAAGAACAAACGTTGTTCCCTGCGCTACAAATATACCAACTTATGGATAATAAAACTCGATACAAAGCTTTTCAAGAATCAAGAAACGCGTTTTGTACCTTGTTTCCTCTTGAAATCCTAAGGTTTCCTGAAGGTGACAAATAGGTAGTATCTAACCAACCTTTAGCTTCGTCACCAAGAAGTCTAAAAGGAACTGGATATGGAACTTTGAAAGGAAGAAACTTAAACGAGAAAGCAGCTTTATCGAAACGGAATAAAACACGTTTTCCATCTTTGATCGATGCAGCTGCCTGTTGAAGTGTTAATGAAACAAAACTTCTTAGTCTTTTGATACAAAGAGTTAAATGCAGAAGCTAGCTAACCTCAACTTTCAGCTCTCCAATGATATCAGAGAATTTAACAATGTTTGAAACACGAGGATCGTTTGTTGTCTTCTTCAAGTAT
The DNA here is from genome assembly GCA_963555745.1 of Cardamine flexuosa. Lineage (NCBI taxonomy): Eukaryota > Viridiplantae > Streptophyta > Magnoliopsida > Brassicales > Brassicaceae > Cardamine > Cardamine flexuosa. Next base: position 26,395,894 of record OY743214.1, on the reverse strand, counting down.
ACATCTTGAAACACTGTGAACACATCTACTCCTGTAAATGTTCTCTGCATGAGACAAATCACTACATTACTTCATTGTTCTTTTTCTTACATACAACCACATTAGGAAAAAATGAATGTCTGAGAAGAACTTACCTGGATTGGAGATGATGTTCCAGGTCTTGTGGTGAACATTAATCGCCAACGACCTTCTATTAAATCAGAACCTGTCTAAACATTTTCAAAACATTCCCCAAAAAGACAACTATACCAAAATGAGCAAAGAACAAAACAAAATGAAGATGAAAGGGAACATAAGAAAACACTTTCATACAGGATTTGGAATGCCCTCTAAGCCTTCAAGAACTTTCACAGCTGATTCAACTTCCTACAATAGAAATGTTTCAACTCAGACATAAAATCAAGAAACAAGCTCCGAAATTAAAGAAACCAAAAGCTTGAACATACATTGAGCTGTCTAGGAGAAGCAGATTTGCCACGGCCTTGAATTCCTATTAAAGCGTCAATAAGCTTCATCTCAGCATCGTTGAAAGACGATTGCTGTGTTTGATCAGTGACAGCAGAGGAAGATGAACAACTTATCCGCAGAATTCTACAGTTTCTGGATGAATCTAATCTCTTATTAAGAAGATGGTATCTCGGAGAAGAAGACGATGAAAGAGAAATTGGCGATGATGGGCTTGGAGATAAACATGGTAGCGACATCTCTACTGTGTAGAAGAAACTAAGAGCCACCATTGTTGCTGTCTTCTGCTTAAGCTTCTGTTAAATAATTTTAAAGTTTGCATTTTTATTGTGTGGTGTACAATAAAACAAGAAACTTGGTAAAATATCTTAGAAAATGAAAGTAGTGGAAGTGAAATTTTCTCAATTAATTAAATCTTTTACTCCCAAAACAAAAACAAAAACCCAAATGTTCTTCACACTTTGCAAAACCAAAAGCATGAATCTTTACGTTGATTCAAAGAAAAAAAAATCAGATCTTTTACAGTTGAGAGAGCTTTGTATAACATATAAACAACAAATTCATAGACTTTAGACTTCAGAAAGAATTAGCAACAAGAATGGCTTGTCTACACCTAGCTCTAGCTTGTTCAATCCTCTCTTTCAAAGTTTCTTCTTTAACAGAAGCTTTAACCATAGCTAAATCCATCTCCATCAATCTCAAAACCCTAAAAAGCTCAGTCACCATTCTCTCTTCAACTTTACCTTCATCTCTCAAAACCTCAGCTTCTTCAATTGCTCTCTCTGCAACTATCTCTCCAGCTTTAACTAAAAGCTCCTTTGATCCGAACTCTCTTCCCATTAAACCTTCGAGTTTCTCTAAAAAATCCATTATCACATAACCTTTAGGTTTCTCCAAGTTTATCTCTTTCGTTCTCTTCCAACCAATTTCGAAATTTGGTGGCTCGGGCTTGACGATTCCTCTTTGTTTTCTGTCTCGTATGATCTCGGATCTTCTTCGTCTCTCGATTGGGAATTTCTCGGCGCTTGTTGTGTTGATTGATTCGGGTGCAGGTGTGAGATTGGCGAATTGATCATTTGGCTCTGTCTTCGATGAACATTTCGTCGCGAATTTCGTTGTTCGACGACCGAAGCTTCTTGGGATTGCGATGTGGAGATTCGTTGAAGCGAGAGATTGAAGAAGAAGTGTGGAAGTGGAAGAAGCCATTAATTTTTTAAAAAGCTTAAACAGAGGAGTGTGAAGAGAATTTTGAGTATTGGAGAAAGATAAGGCCTTCTCTGTAGTTACTCATCGTGTCGTTTTAATGTTTTAGACAAGAACGTCACGTCGTTTTTGTTTTCTTCTTAACGATGTCGTGTCGTGTCGTTAAATATACATTACACATCGTCGTTTTTTTGTTTTGTATAAAACGACGTCGTATTTAAGTAAAACAACACCTAAATAGTAAGTATTCTTTGATACCAATTAATGTGAGAAATTTCTCTATCGGACTATGTGTATTCCTTCCTACCAACAACGAAACAAAAAGTATATTAAAAGTTATATATTTATTGGTTTTAAGTTTTAACCAAGAGCCAGATATACATACACAAGAAACAAAACCCTATAGTGTATGTGTACATTTATATAAAGTATATGCCTCAAAATAGAATTATTGCTAAGACGAAGGAATGAAAAACAGCTTCGTGTATTTTATTTATTTGTTGGTGTATACTATATGGTCTATATGACTAGGAGTACGAGACTTAGGTTCAGTGTTTTCACATGATGAAGCAGCCTTGAGCGTTCGTGACTTCGTGGTAACATGGTCGCCCACCTCCCCAGCTATCGTAAATGGGCCTTCCGTAACACTCATGTTGTTGTGTCTCGTAGTATGGCCCACAATGATATGGCTGCCACATCGGCACCGGTTGAGGTCCTTGAGGAGCCCGAGCCAGAACAAGAGCAGGGGCCGGAGCTGGAGCTGGAGCTGGAGCTGGAGCTGGGACCTCTTTGGGCTTTTGAGAAGGTTGGGCCTGGGCTTGAGGCGGTTTGGGTGGTTCAAGGATCTCGATTGACTTAATAGAACCGTCTCCTTTGTAGGATAGTTTGTTCATTAGCTTCTCAGGATTGTAACAAACCACCTTAATGATGACTGTATTGGACTTCTCATCGAACAATTGATCTGTTATTTCTTTATTTTTTTGACAAAATAACACAAACACAAAAATCGTATCAATTCATCAAGTTTCAGACATTTTTCAACCTCAATAATGGAATGAGCAGAAAAATAGAACTAAGAGAGAAAACTCACGAGGGAATTTGCGGAGAGCTTTCTTGACCTTTTTGCAGCACTTGGAACAGTTTAGATCCACTTTCAACTTCATGATCGTTACCTGTTTGTGCATCATATAATTTGATCATTATTACCTTAATTAGTAACTGTATTAGCCAATGTGAAAATTCAGATCCAAGAAATAAAAAGAAATTAGAGTAAGAAGGACCTTCTCAGCCATAGCTTAGGGAGTCTCGAATCACCAAACAAGTAGAAGAACAAAAGTTATAATGTATGTGTTTTTCTTGCTGATTCACTATATATAGAAAGTGATATAAAGAAAGAATTAAATGAGAAAAAAGGAAACAAAGTTTATTTCTTCCTGTTGTATCAAAATATCTAATTTTGGTGATATTATAAATAACTTTATTTTTTAACGTGTATCTAAAATAATTTCGAAGTTTCTAAAAGTATATATTTTGTATGGTATTTTTAGGATGGAACATTGCTTACGCAACTGATAATTACCAAAATGGACTCGCATTCACGTTTTCAGTGTACGACCAGTCGACCACAGTTATAGTGGTCCAGTTTCCATGCTTTTTTATTTCTTTGGTTTCAAACTCCTATTTTATTATTATGTGGTGCAAAAAAATGAGCCGACATCAAAGAAATGGCTGTAAAAGGACTGTCAGAATTTGATGTTTCCATTTTTACTCTACCAATCAACTAAAAAAATCAGAAAGCGTACATCAAACAAGAAAAGAAAAAGTACGACAAATTGATAGAATCCAATTTCTGACCTGAAGAGAAGAAGAAGAAAAAGGTGAATCGAATCTTCTCATTCAGTCGTGAGATTCATCCTCAGATATTTCTGGATTTTTTAAAGCTTTTACTCTCATCTTTTCTAACCATGTATTTCACTGGTGGACCGAGAATATGCACTGGATCCGTTAATGCTAAATATGTTTAGTTTGGTCTGAAAAACACTTAATAGACAGTATTATTTGGGAGATTTAATAAGAGGTTTCTTGGATTTGATAATTAAACTGATTTGAAAGTTTAAAACAAAAATGTATGCTATTCGATTCTTCCTTTTGTGTCATTAATCATCTTGTCATTTTACTCTTTGTAAAATATGAATGATCATTGTCTCTTTGAAGAGTACTAAAACACCATTTTTATCATTAAAAAAAAATCTTAGTATACAATCTGAATTAGATGGTAAATGAGTTATACTTAAATTCTTATCAACTAATAAGTGACGATTTCAAAACTACAACCTTTTGATTTGATGATGAAGTAGATAGTGTTTTAAATTTTAAATTTAAAAGATGAAGAAAAGTGAACATGTGATATAGCTATTATAAACGATTATCTGTTTTAAAGAAAGAACAATCAAAATCTATATACATATTTTTACCTTACTGTTTATTTTAGATTTAGTAAACATTTTAGAGAGTGATTAACTTAAATTTTAATACATTTACATATATAAAGTATTATGTTGCTCTTCTTAAGAAGCCATCTCATATGTTTCATATTCTAAAAAGCAGACACATGAAATATCTTATTAACTCAACAAAATTATAACTACTTAAACTCTTAAAAAATCTATAACTCATTTTCAATGCACACCCTATCCAATATGTATACATATGCACACGCTTAATTATAAAAATTCACTTAATAAATAAAAAAAATACCGTGATGACACAATAAAATCGCAAACATCACCGCTTCTCCTAAAAGCACATTCAATAAAATGATAGATTAAATTTTATATTAATTTAAATAAGAAATATTATGATATATATAATTTAAAATAATCAGTAAACATTAGTTCAAAAAATGAACATATTTTCTTAAAACATTTCTTAATTTGATATTGTAAATCATTGAATTTAAATAGGTTACATGGGAAAAAATAAAAACATGTAATTTTGATGGTCTGAAATCGGTGTTCGAGCAAATAAGAATTTGTTCAACAGTGGAATATTAACGGAAACTTCAAGAAGCTTGACTACAACTCTAAACTTTTAAAGGGCATATAATAATACATGTTATGAAAATAGGCTCTGCTATAACAAAATGATAACATGTTTAAACCAATCTTTGAGAAAACAAAACAAGTGAGTTCTTACAACGCATAATTCAATAAGCATATTTCAGGAATGGACAAAGAAAAACTAAACATGATGAAAATAGTAAATCTTAAGTTTAAAATGGGTGAACATGTTTTATGCGGTTCAACGTTTTGCTTTTTTTGAACCACACACATAACCTATTTTGGGAAATTAACATGAAAAAAAAAACATGTATTTTGAAGGTCTGAAATTGGTGTCCGGGCAAACAAGAATTTTTTCAACAGTGAAATATTAACGGGAGCTTCAAGAAACTTGAATGACAGCTCTAAATTTTTAAAAGGCATATAAAAATGCATGTTATGAAAAATAAGCTCTGATATAACAAAACATTAACATGTTCAAACTAATCTTTCAGAAAACAAAATAAGTGAGTCTTTACAACGCACAATTCAATAAGCATATATCAACAGTGAACTGCAAGCACTCACATTGGAGGTCTCTCACCATAGTCTCTCAAGTTTTTAAAATATAGTAAACAAATAAATAATAGTATTTAAATGGAAGAATCTTTCAAAAAAAGTGGTGAGAGTCTCTCATTCGAGAGACTATAAGAGTCTCTCATTCGAGAGACTATGTGAGTCTTTCTCTTCTTTTTTGAGAGACTCTCTCAATTAAATACTATTATTTGTTTGTTTATTATTTTTTATTCTTGAAAGACTGTGGTGAGAGACTCTCCAATGTGGATGCTCTGAGAAAAACTAAACATGAAAAAAATAGTAAATCTTTTTTTTTTTTGTCATCAAACCCCATACATTAAGTTATCGGTCTAGTGATTCTCTTTGAAATAGAACCAAACAAGAACCAATGTACTTACATGGGGAAAACAGAAACCTCGTGCTCTTGCACATTTCGCAAGATGATCAGCACATACATTTTCACTACGCGGAATATGTCTAATCTTAAAGGAACTAAACGAATTCCTAAAAAATAAGAAGTCACGTCACTCTGAAGCAAATAAAGGCCAATCCTCAGGGCTTGCCGTCATTCTGACTAAATCTGCACAATCAGTGAGGAAAATGACCTCATGATAAAACTTGGCAACTAAGCATTGCATAGCCCATACAAGAGCCTCCAACTCTGAATGAAGTGGGGAAAGACATCAGCGTGATCCTCTCAATCCTACATGCTGCATCACCGCTCCTAAAGTAACTATCCAACCTTGGCCGCTCCTAGGGTCGGTACTTATCCACAATCCATCCGTATAGCACAATGGAGTATTGGTGGGTAGACTCTCCTCGTGCTCTCCCTCAACCGCTGCCTCGGTACTGACTGGTAGAAAAGTATTTTCTGATCTCTTCTTGCCTCCGCGTTTCTCATGGTCTCCAGTAATCTCATTAAAATCCCAATAATTAACCATGGTTCTGATCGATGTATCCCAATACGGGTTAGTCGTTCCCACACATAGTCTCTGTTTTTTACAACAAGATCTCCATAAATGAACGTCATATAGACTCGGTTTCCATCAATAATGGTTTCGATGTCTACAAGTCTATCATCAAAATGGAGAAACTTAACCGGATAATCTTTTGAGTAAAACAAAGCTAAATGAGACACATAGTTTTAACCCAAATAAAAGGCTGCAAGTGCACAGACAATCACAGTAGTATAGATGAGATTGAATCCACAAGGACCAAGTGTCACACTACAATTCTTGAGAATAAAACTAAGCTAAGATAATATTATAGTTGTTGGTTTTGATGTAACACGACAATAGCAAATAAAAACTGTGTAAACTATGGATTAAAAAGCGCTAGGTCAAGGGATATTCTCGGGAATTCAGAGATCATGAACCAGATAACTATTCAGGGCTAAGTAAGAATCGTCTAGAACTCAAACACAAATATTTAACTAATCCACTGTCGTGGTATCAATCACTTTATCTAACAACCTAAGTATCTAAACTGTCGTTTGATCTTAGATTTGTAAACAAGCATTAACGAGCGGGTTTAATATGTTAATGAAATACCTTAACATCAGCTTTCGTTGGCTAAGGACAATCCACTCACCTATGTTCTTTCATGTATTTAATCAAACACTTTTGATGCGTTAAATAACCTAAGATCAGAAATTAAGTGATGAAGTCAATTTCAGCAATAAGACTAACACTAGATGAAGAACCCTAAATAATTTCATATCTATATCTGATTCAATAATTCATAAATCCCTTTGAAACCCTAAACCTAACTAAGAGACGACTCAGACATAGAAATAGAAAAACAGCAAATATATGAAAAAAACTCATAATCAAATAGAATAAAACTCCAAAAGGGTTCAGAAATATTCTCAAAGATGTAGAGTCAGAGATTTCTTCTCCCAAAAGCTTACAAGATCCAAAGCTAGATGTCTGATTGTAAAAATAAAGCGTAGCCTAAACAATGGCTGAAAATATGATTATATGTCTAAAAACACGTTCTGGGTCGAAACTAAACCAAAAAAGAGAACTAAACCGAAATTTCTTTTTTCTGCGTTTTGGATAAGTGAGGCTGGATCGATCGATCTGGATGTGGATCGATCGTTCCGTGTGAGATGGATCAATCGAAACGGTTCGTAGATTTAGCTGGCAGCGTGGATCGATCGATCCAAGGTTGGATCGATGGATCTGAGGTCGGCACGATCGGTCTGACTTGGTTGGTCGATCTGGGACGGATCGTGTGTTTCCACTGAATTGGATCAATCGATCCAGATGGGGACTGATCCATCTGAGCTCCAAAATACTCCATTTCAAGCTATTTTGCATCCTTTCTTATTCCATACGCATTAAATTCCATCCAGACGTGTTTTAACTTGATAAGACTCTAAAAACACCGAAAAGACTCCGAAAAACTCTTCAAAAATAACTTAGAAAGCCCAAAATATGCAATACATCACTAAACTTCCGCTCATACCAATCGGATCCACGGTTTGAAGATTATCAAACCCTAACTCTACTTGCAAACTCTGATACATTTTATCATTTTTTGTTTATGATAAAATGATGAATCCTGGAGAATACATCCGACATAGCTCAACTAATCGACGAGAAGTACGCTTAGCTCTTACTCCTTGACAATTCCATGCTATAATCTTCATCTAGGTGCCACGAGATTCGATCTCGGAATAAACTTTGTAATTTCCTGATTACAAGAATATTGTTTCTCAACACAAACTATTTGTTCGGTGGACTTTTGAAATGTTCGCGGAAGTCAAATAACTTGAGACTTAAAAGCTCAGAAATTGTAATTCGTTCATCGACGGTGGTAATTTGTTCTTCGCCGGAGTAAAGGCTAGAGGATACTAAACGGCGAGTAAGCCTGAGAACATTTGCCTTGTTGCTACCCAAACAGTGGTCTCTGTATTACGTAGTCGTAACACCGGATCTTGGTTCACCAAGATTCAAAAACTTTAGCTGGCTCAGGTGTCTCGTGGAGTCAGTGATGACTACATGCGTCTACACAGAACGCGCTGAGCCAAGATCTTGATACTTGTTGGAAAAGAACATTGATTGAAGTACTTAGCATGCGCTAGATAGGAAGAAGTTTTTGATCGGAGAATGAAAACTGAACTTGTCTCTGACGCAACAACTCGTCGGAAGGGAGAAAAGGCTAAGGATCGGATTAGCAGAGCCTGCGGAGGAGTGACGGTGCGACGCTTGTGGCCGAGCCTCGACGGGGACGGTAGCCGGAGGTGAATGGGATAAGAGGCTCAACAAGAGTATGGAAGATCTTCACATTGTGTGAGAATGGAGATAAATGATCTCGCCGGAAAAAGGACGGCGGAAGAGAATCCAAAAAGCTCAGACGCACTAGTTGCGGTGGCGTCTGGAAAGTAAAGCGCAGGGGCCGTTGAAAGCAGAGGCGGTTGAAAGCAGAGACTAGATCTGAGTTGAAGAACCTTCATCAAACAGCTGCCTTTAACATCGTGCTTCAATGGTTAGCTGTGACGCGGATGTTCTAAGCAGGTATTTCCGAAGCTCCGCGGTGGAGCTACGGCACCGGACGGCCGGAGTAAATGACTGTCTTCAGCAGAGCAGTGGTGATAAGTTACCCAGATAAGTAAAAGAAATTAGGGGAGATCTGGAAATTTTGAAATTAATCTCTCAAAATAGTTTAAACAGAAGCTTGCCCGAGAGAGAACTTTCTCTATAATCAGACAGTAGAAAATAGTAAATTTTAAGTCTAAAATAGGTGAACATGTTGTATTTGTGGTTCAATATTGTGCATCTATTTGAACCACACACATAAATTATTGTGAGAAATTATTTAAAAAAATACATAAATAAAAATAAACACAATAATTAAATAGGTTAAAAACATACAAGAAATTACTAAAACAAACATAAATAGAAAAAACTCATTTCACAAAATAGCAACCAACAAAACAATTATAAGATTTTAAATACTCATTAATCATAATTTAAAATTTTAATCAAAATCTTGAATTCAAATCCGTAATCTAAACCTCGCCCGAAAGACGGGTAACCTACTAGTTTACATAATATAATTAATTTAAAATTAATAAAAGTATTTTAGTACTTAGTTTTACTTTCACATTTAAAAACATTTTGTCAAAAGTATATAAAATTTAAATTCTTTATATATTTTGTAATATTTCTCTTAATATTATTATCTCCCAATCCTAAATCCTTACATATACCTCAAATGAAAATCTTACTTGGCATAGGTTGGTACAAAACAAGGTAGGCAAAATCTTTTAATGGTTACCCCTTTTGTGGTTACTGACTTCCAACATTGTTTGATCTTATTCATTTTAATACATCGAAGATCTCAATAATGGAGACAGTGATGATATTATTTTGTGTGTGTGAATTCTCCTATATGTAACTTCTCTTTTATGCCTATAGCTAAAGAAGGTTTTCTTGGATTCTCTGATCTTTGTAGCTCTTGTTCTTATTTTGTTATCCACAACAACAACAAAAAATCTTTTTTTTTGGGTACCAATAAGTGTGTGTGAGTATTTATAAAGATTCAAGCAAAATAATAATTTGCTGGGGACACAAAAAAATGAGTTTCTCGGTGGTGTTGTTCCACAATACTCACTGTGCAACAACAACAACAACAACAACAATCTTCACAATCTCATCATCATCATCATCATTCAGACCAAGAAGAGCTCCTTCTTCTTCTTCATCTAATCGAATCTTCCCCATAAATCAACCTAAACCCTTAATCAAGAAACTTCAAATCATCGAAACCCTAGCCGCCAGAGACACAATCATAGACTTCGGCAAGCACAAGGGCAAAATGCTTGGTACTTTACCTTCTTCATACCTCAAATGGGTCTCCAAGAATCTTCGTGCAGGAGATTCTGAGTATTGGGCAAAGCTTGCAGACGAAGTGCTTGAAGATGATGTTTATAAAGACAGAACTGAGTGGGAATTCGCAGAGAAAATCCTCCATGGAAGTGATGAAAGCATGAGGGCTTTGACTTCTGTAAAGAACAACAGAGAAGAAGCAAACTCTGTTTCTATGTTGTTGGAGATAAGTGAGAGATTTGGTTGGGATAATGAAGATAAGATTGGTTGGAACAAAATCAATTTCGAGCTTTTAGGGACAAGCAAAGGTGGTCGGATTCCTAGGTTAAGGAAGATGAACGAAGAAGAAGAGAGAGCAGAGATGGTAAAAAGAAGAGAGATTAAGGAGAAGAAGGAGGAAGAGGAAGATGAGAATGGATGGAGAAGAAGACAGAGGAGAGAAAGGATGAGACAGAGTCTTGGAAGAGATGATGGCAAAGCGGTCAATAGAAGTGAGCATAAGGGTGTTTTGGGTAAACTAGAAGATATAGAGAAACAACTTGAACCAAAGATTCAAAGTCCTTTTCCAGGCCGTGAGAGCTTGTTGAAGAAAGCGATGAACAAGAAGAGGTCTCAATGAAACTTTCAAAACTCTGTTTTATCTCTGTTGTTCCTTGTTTCACTCTGTTTCGCCGATTAACGAATAGTAGAAGCAAAAAGATCATTCCTTTATGAGTTTTATGTATCTGACAATCTTAAAATTACAAACTTTACTTCAATCAAGCATCCAAAATTCAGAATTCAGTAAAACCATGATTTCCTACTTTTTGCACAAATGAGATTTGATTTAAAACACAATGACACTTTTAGTGCATGCTTATTTCCATTTTACATAAGTTAAAATCGGATTATGTTTTCCAATCATAGAATGTGAGAATCATCACTACATCAGAAAACGCACATAAGAAGAAGAAAACTGAACAACCGTCAATAGTAGATAGAGCTTTTTAAGCAACAGGAGGACGAAGGACATGGTCCTGTGAGGTATCAACAGCAGCAGGAGGCATGAATTGCCACATTGCAAAACCAGGGTAAGTTGTGAAAGGAACAAGCTTGCTTCCAGGAGGTTGAGCTTGTGAGATTGTCGGCGGATTTGGTAAGAAACAAGGTTGAGGTTGATGAGGCTGTGTCTTAACAGCTATCAACTGCTGCTCCACTCTTTCCTTTTCAATCTTCAGCTTCTGTTTCTCATCACGCAGCTCATTCTTCTCATCCTACATATTTTGACATATATATAAGATCAATGGATAATCTAAAGATCTTCTTGCAGAGGCTTAGTTTATACCTTCAACTCCTTGATTTTCTCCTGGAGGGTTGAGTTCAAGTCCTTTAATTTCTGAGCTTCGTCTCTTACTTGATTCACCAAGCGAATTGCGTCATTGAGAATAGCAACCTTGTCTGTTTTTGGTGTTCTTCCAGGTTCCATTATGGAACTCAATTCCGTAAACCTATTGTTTAAGCAAGATACCAAACGATTTAAGAACTCAAAAGATAACAAAAGTTACAAGAAAAACAAAGAGAAACCAAAAACAAATACTTGTCATTTAGCCTATCGCGTCTTTGTTTCTCCCTACACGCTTTTGAGCTAGAACCAGCACAAGATTCAGATTTGACCCTGAAGCAAGCAAAAAAAATCAATCTTTATTGTATAACAGCAAGAACCATAACAAATAGTTAAAAAGCAGGTTTGACCAAATAGCAGCATTTCATACCTCTTCCTTGAGCCTGGCTCTTTGATCACATCTGAATCACAAAGGAAGCCATCAACTTCAGCACTGTGAACATATCACAATCAACAACCAAGAGGAAGAATCAATTACAAGGAAGTGATACAAAACAGAGATTAAAAAAAATTGAGAAAGCTTTAAACTTGAGGAGGTACTCCAATTTCTAGATGAAAACTACATAAGAACTTCTCCAGATACTACTTAACCATAAAACAACAAAAGTCCAAAGCCAAGACCAAACCCAGAATCTGACATGATTCAAGTCGATACCTGACACTAGTTGAACCATCGATCTGCCAAGGAAAAGTAGGATTCTGATCAGAGAAAGCCCCTTCAATCAAAGGGTAATCACTAAGCCAATTCGTATTCTCCGGAGACACCATCTTCACCGGAAACAATAACACACAAAAACGCGGCGGCTATTGAAATTCTCAAAAAGGGGTCAAATCTCAAAAGGGAAAGGGAAAGACAATGTGTGGAAAAAGAAACACAGAACAAGGAAGAGATATGGTGAAATGGTAGGGACTCTCTCTTTCTCTTTTATCTCTCAATCGATCGGTTTCTATTATATAAATATTTGGTGTTTCATTTTCATGGATGTCGTACATTATTGGCCCACCAATCATTATCAATCCTTCAGATCTCTTATTATATATGTCACACTTGCTCAATTATACACCTCTTATGATGTCATTCACATTTTTTTAAAACCCAAAAAAATTGTTTCTTTATACCAATCTTCGTCATTAAAACCAAACAATTTTAATACCCAAATCTTTGAAGCAGTTAAAATAGCACAATCTTACTCGAAACCCTAGAAATTTTGAATTATGATTTCATTAGAAACTGAAAGATATGAACATTCAAATTGAAAATAAGCGAAAGACAGAATTTTTTTTCACCATACATTATAATAAAAGACGAATACCTAAACTCTAATCCAAATTAGATAAAAAAAGCCCCAAAAACTAAGAACAACATCAGAAAAAGAGGAAATTGATTGATTTAATCTTCATCAGCAGATGGTTTAGATGAACCACCAGCCTTCTTAGGAAGAAGAAGATTGTGAATGTTAGGCATCACACCTCCGTTAGCAATAGTCACATCTCCGAGTAATTTGCTCAATTCTTCATCGTTCCTAACAGCAAGTTGAATATGCCTCGGAACAATCCTAGTCTTCTTGTTATCTCTCGCTGCGTTTCCAGCCAATTCCAATACCTAAACCGGGATTTCAAAAATTAGGGTTACGGGATTTAACTAAAAAGATCGAAATTTTCCATAGGATTGACCGATTGAGAGTTAATTTACCTCGGCGGCGAGGTATTCGAGTACGGCGGCTAAGTAGACCGGAGCTCCGGCACCAACACGTTCGGCGTATTTGCCTTTCTTCAAGAAACGAGCGATACGACCAACCGGAAATTGAAGACCGGCTTTGCTGCTTTTCGTTGTGGATTTCTTCACTGCTCCAGATCCGAGAGTTTTGCCCCGACCCGCCATTGAAATTGATTTGAAATTTTCTGTGAAAAGATAAGTGGGAAAGAGTTGTTCTGTGATCTTCCGATCTTCCCCGAAGTTTATATACTGTTTTAGATTTGTTTAAACCAATAAGAAGAAAGCACACGGATCGTAATATTTCACCGTTAGATTATATCCTTATCAACGGTGTAAATTTAGAGATTCAAAATCTGTGTTAAGTACAAAACTACCGGAAATACCCTCAATTGAATACGTACAGTTTGATTTTTTTCCTTTTTCGGCCCAAACTGAGCCCAATGATCACGCAGGTGTATTTAAAAACTGAATCAGAGTTCATCGGTTTCGAGTCTTGTTCTCGTTACGTAAACAGAGAAATTAAGAATCGGAAAAAAGTGAATTTGATGGTGATGATTTGATAAGATCGAATTACAAGTTACATATTTATGTAATCAGACAAGTGTTTAGTGTCTGAATTATCTGTTTTTTTTTGTTTCAAATCTATTTCTCGGATTTTGTAATGAAACGAGGAAATTCAGAATCTCCTTCAAAATCTGATCGTCCTTCTTCATCAAGATTCAAACAAAATCCCGAAGGTTTTTTAGTTCCCGCTTCGTTCTAAATCTTCACAACCCTTTCGATTTTCATAATTCAAGTTCTTTAAATTTTTTCGATTCAGTTTAAATTATAATTCGTGGTTTGTAATTTGCATTCTGAATCAACGTAAAGTTCCAATCTTTATGAATTTTTTTAATAAGTTTTTCAATCATCACATTTATTTGGGTAATAATGATCAGGTGATTCTGAGTTTTTAGAAGATGAAGATAACACTAAGAATTTCGCACGTAAGGTCGCTGATCATTACAGCAGAAGAACAAATCAAACTTTACAAGAACGAGAAGCAAGTCCCATCATTCATCTTAAAAAACTTAATAACTGGGTCAGTTACTTTACTTACTTACTTACAGACTGATTCTTAACTAGAGTATTCACGTCTTTGATTCTTTTGTTTTTGGTTCAGATTAAAAGTGTGTTGATCCAGCTTTATACTCGTTGTGACAGTGCTGTATTGGACCTTGCTTGTGGGAAGGTTACTTTAAAAAGACTCTGTATTGATTGATTACTTCACATTTTGTCTTCTTGTTACATGCTTACATACTACTTTAATATAATATATATAAAAGGGTGGTGATTTAATCAAGTGGGAGAAGGCGAGGATTGGTTATTATGTTGGTATTGATATTGCTGAAGGCTCGGTAAGTTGACTTATCTCTAAATGAATGAATATGTTCAACTTCTTTTTTTGTATCTCTGTGTGACTCTTAATGATATGTTAGATTGAAGATTGTCGAACGCGTTATAATGGTGACGCGGACCATCACCATCGTCGCAAAAAGTATAGTTTCCCAGCCAAGTTATTGTGTGGAGATTGTTTTGAGGTAAGTGATCAAGTCTTGTCAAGTAGTTTAGAACTTTGAAATAGTATATTTCCATAATGCATTAGTACATCCTTTTCTTGATTTTTTTTCAGATTGAGCTAGGAAAGATTCTTGAAGAAGATGCCCCTTTCGATATCTGCAGTTGCCAGGTTATATATATGCTTAAAATTAACTTGTTTTTTCATATTTGCAGTTGCTAGTTAATATATTTGGTGTATTGAGGGTTCATGGTGAAAGTTATTATAGATTCTGAAATTACTCAAAAGTCATCAAGTTTTGATTTTGTAGTTTGCAATGCATTACTCTTGGACTACTGAGACAAGGGCAAGACGAGCCTTGGCGAATGTGTCAGCTTTACTTCGTCCTGGAGGCTTCTTTATTGGAACAATGCCAGACGCTAATGTTATTATTAAACAACTCAGACAAGGTTTCTTTATTTCCCCCACAAGCTTATATAGCAAAATTTTACTCTTCAGTGCTGCTAGGTTTTGATAAATAGAAACCATTTCTTGTTATTGAATATGTAGCTGAAGGTCTGGAGATTGGTAACAGTGTATACTGGATTCGTTTTGGTGAAGAATATTCTCAAAAGGTTACTGTGTTTTTTTTGTTTCTCTACCTTCAGATTTCGAATAAAAAGAGTCCTTTTAGCAGAAGTTTCCTCTGTTCTTGTTTCTGATGATGATTATTGTTGTATAATTCAGAAGTTTAAAGCTAGAAGCCCCTTTGGTATCAAGTATGTATTTCATCTTGAGGTACTTTAAAATGAATCTAATATGCTGCCTTATTTAACTACTTTCACTGAGGTTTAATTTTCTTAAGATCAGTTAGATGAAAATTTTGGTCGTATTAAGCAACATTTTGTAATGCAGGATGCTGTTGATTGTCCTGAATGGATTGTTCCCTTTCACGTTTTCAAATCCTTAGCAGAAGAGGTATCGTGTGTCCTTAATTTGTCTATGAAAATAATCCAATTGTAGACAAAAAAAAGTCTTATGAAATATAAACTGTAACATACTGAACTTGATGATGAAACTTTGGCAGTATGATTTAGAGCTGGTACTAGTGAAGAATTTTCATGAGTTTGTGTACGAGTACATGAAAAAGCCTGAGTTTGTAGAGCTCATGGGGAAGCTTGGTGCTTTAGGTGATGCTAATCATAATCAAAGTAAAGTCTTGTTATCAATTCTTATTATGAAATATTAGTAATCCACCAAACCGATATATATTTTTCAGGTGCATTATCGGCAGATGAATGGGAAGCTGCGTATCTCTACCTCTCTTTTGTCTTTAGAAAGGTTTTTTTTTGGGGGTCTCATTTCACAATTTTTAGTTTTTATTTTGTGTCTACTGGCACAAACTAAATCTTTCCTTATTCATTTGGTTTTTTTGATTGTGCGGTTTTATAGAGAGGACAATCTAATGGGGCTGGAACAAGAGCTGCGCCAAGGAATAACAATGGGAAAATGAACATATCAAGAGACGATATTTTGTATATCAACAACTAGTTCTAAGTCAAGAGTATCCACATTCCTTTTGGATTTGTCTTGTGTTGTTTCAGTTATGAGTCTTCGAACATACTTGTAGTCTATCTTCAAATGTCGTCATAAATGTAGCCCATGGTTTCAATTTTATAATTACAAAAAAAACATGTTAAAAGTTTTCTACTAAAAATGTCTTTTTAAAATTAACTTTCACCTGAAACTTGTGTAGATCAACCCTATCACTTTGAAAGTTACATGTTATATAATCCGTATATCGTCGATGTGGCATCGTATGTTGTTGTTGGTATTAGCAAACTAACAAAAGCAGCAAAATGACGCTATTTTGCGACAAAAAAAACAACATGATGTTTGGATCAATCCGTGTCGATTTTTCTTATGTCAAAACCCCGTCGTTTCATGAATTAGGGTTATAAATTGGAGAAACTTTGTTTTGGGGGACTAAAACTAGAGCTGGTCATCTATAACTCTCTCTCTCTCTCTTTTGCGATTTGGAGATTCTGGGGTTGAAGCTTCGTACTAACGATTTAGGTAACTATCTTTTTTAATATTTTCATTGCATCATTCAATTTAGTCATTCATCTTCATTTCTTCACTCACTCTCATCATTTTGTCACTATCGCATCTTTATCACTCTTTTGCGAGCTAGTTTTGTCTTGATTAGTTACATTTATTTAGGGGTAGGACGGATGCGGATATCTAGGGTTTTTGAGGATATTCATATCCGGATCCGTAGTTTTGACATCCAGATCTGCATCCGGTTATCCTGGATACGTGGATTTTGGATATTTGGATCTAATTTTGTTCAATAATTAAAAGTATTATTTAGGGGTAGGATGGATGCGGATATCTAGGATTTTTGAGGATATTCATATCCAGATCCGTAGTTTTGACATCCGGATGTGCATCCGGTTATCCTGGATAACTGAATTTTGGATATTTGGATCTAGTTTTGTTTAATAGTTAAAAATATTATTATTATATAAAATCTAAAACAAAATAATAATAATAAATATAGAATAGAAATCATTAAAATCTTATTATAGTAAGAAAAAATCTGGATTTTTTTTTTAATTTTCAATATAATAAAGCATTGTTTAGAATATAAATATCCCCTATGTTGATATCCAATTTTGTTTTTGTTGTTTATTATTCTGATCTGCATCAGAATCCAGTCAGACATATTATTATTAGATTATCCGGAGTTGGATTCGGCCTCAGGGCTACCTTTATCTAGTTAATGTATGAATCAATTAGAGATGACGTTTCTTAATTTTTTAATTTTGTTTTGACTGATAGAAACTTCATAAACTTCTTAATTGTTTATTTTTTACAAAGGCACTAAGAGCATGTTTGGCTAATCAGTCGACTTTAATTGATTGCAATGATCATCTGCTGAGAATTAGATTCCTTGATTTTTCATATCTGGAAATTGGCAGCAAAATTCACAAGAAAATCATGGAGAATCAGAATGACACAATCAGTGTGTTTCCAGATGAATTGTTGTTGAAGATATTGTCTTCACTTCCAAGTGAAGATATGGTAGCCACGAGTGTCTTATCAAAACGGTGGCGTTCTCTTTGGAAAGAGGTGAATTCATTCAGGTACGTTGGTGATTTGCCAACTAAATCTTTCGTTAGGTTTGTGCTATTACTTTCAAGAAGATCAAGTGTTGATACCCTCGAGCTTAAGCTAAACCCACATTTCAGGGATGAAGATATCAGTCCTTTGGTTAACATAGCTGTTATGAGATCCTTGAGAGAGCTGAGAATCGAGTTGCTTTACACTTGCTTCTCGTTTCCCATAAGCTTTTATATGGTTTCAAAACTTGAAACCCTAATACTCGAGAAACTATGTCTGGTTGATGTTCCTTCACCTAATCTTCGTTTGCCTTGCATCAAAAGTCTCCACCTTTTGTCGGTCAGGTTCTCTAGTGACGAATCTGTGAGAAAGCTTCTAAGCATATGCCCATGTCTTGAAGATTTAGTAGTGAGACGAAGCTCCTTTACCAATGTGATGATATTTACTATCAATGTGCCTACGCTCAGAAGTTTATCTATCGATAACTTGTCCGGCAAGTCTCGACCTAAAGGCCCTCATGGGTTTGTGATTAATGCTCCTTCTTTGAGGTGCTTTAGCATTAGGGACAGCTTCAGCAACTTTTTACGGTTTGAAAACATGCCTGAGCTGGTCAAGGCGAGTGTTAACGTTGTTTGTGACCAACTTTACAAGTTTCTTGGATCTTTTGCCTCATCAACCCAATATCTTTCTCTGTGCTGTGTCACTTCACAGGTATAAAACATTTTTTGATTTTTTTGTCTTATAAGGTGTTCATTGATTGTAGTCCTTACTCTTTACGTTTTGTTTCAGTACTTGCAGATTCCATATCCTCCTACTGCAACTTCCTTCCTCTTTCTTGACCATCTAGAGATTTGTTCATGTTCTATGGAGTGGTGGAATCTACTTATCCGAATACTCGATGATGCTCCGAGACTTCGACTTCTCAAGATTAAATTGTATCAGAAACATTGTGTCCAGTACCAACAGGATTCTGCTCAGTGGTACAAACCGGATTCTACTCCTGAATGTTTATCATTACATCTTGAGATCTTTGAGTGGAGGCAATACAAGGGAACAGAGCAAGAGACACAAGTTGCAAAGTACATCCTAGCAAACGCGAGTTGCCTAAAGAAGGTGGCATTCTACTCAGATTCTAAAGAGAAACATGAGATGTTCAAGGAGTTAGAATGTGTGGCCAGAGGTTCAAAGACATGCCAGCTTGTGTTTAAGTAAACTCTTGGGTTACTTATTAACATTGGCGTTTGGAGAAGAAGCAGTTTAAGAACTTTGGAGTTTGGATTTGGATTTGGATTTGGTATTTTTTTTAAGTCTTTGAGTGCTTTTGGATTATATACTTTTAAATTGTTTGAGTGCTTTTGAATTTGTCTTTGGATGTTTGGATATTTTGTTTTAGACATTTGTATTCAAATTTTTGTTTAGACATGGTTGTTAAATTATTTTTACTTTTACACCGATATGTTCTGTTCTGACCAGAGGTTCAAAGAAACATGAGAAACTCAAGGAGTTAGAATGTGTGGCCAGAGGTTCACAGACATGCCTTGAGTAAACGCTTTGGGTTACTTATTAGCAACTTCTTAGGGAAACATGCTGCTTTTGGGATAAAAAAAAAAAAAAGGGGTGGAAAAAATAACCGTAATCGAAAAAACCAAACTAAACCAAATTATGAATTAGTACTTCGGTTTGGTTTCGGTTAAAAACCAAAAAAACCAAATCGGTTTTCTTAAACATTTTTTGTTTTTTTTAATATATATATATACTTATATAATTTCAAGTAAACAAAACTTTTTTTCCTAGAAAGTAAAAACGATTATAGAAAAAAATTAAAATAACCTTGATAGATAGATATATACTTATATAATATAGGACCAGAATTATATTTTTGAATATTATCAAGCATTTAAAGTTATATTACGGTTAGATTTTCATTTATAAAAAAAAATCAATTTCCACTCGGATTGATTTTGAATTAATGCATATATATGTATATAGTCATATACGCCTGATTTTTCCAACAAAAAGAACACCTTGAATCAATAATGATCGGTACTATATTTTGTATGAGATTTTAAGTCAATAATTATCCTTGTTGTTATTTTGTTATTATTACTTATGCCAAATTGAATCCTATGATTGTTTGTTTCTTTATGTTACACGGTGTGACTCACTTAATTTTATGAAATAATCTATAAAAAACCAAAATCCAAACCGAACCGTATTAGTTATAGCTTTAAAACCCTTAAAACCGTAAACCAAAGAAAACTGAACCAAATCGTATTTCAATCGGTTTGTAAATGGTTTCAATTTTGTAGAACCAAAAAACCAAAAAAACCAAACCGGAACCGAATCGTAACAAGAATGCCCACCCTTAAAAAACAACATGATGTTTGGATAAATCTGTGTCATTTTTTATATGCCAAAACCCCGTCGTTTTGCAAAGTAGGGTTATACAATGGAGGTTATAAATTGGAGAAACTTTGTTTTGGGGACTAAAATTAGGGTTTGCCATCTCTATCTCTCTCTCTCTCTTTTGCGATTTGGAGATTTTGGGGTTGAAGCTTCGTACTGACGATTTTAGGTAACTATCTTTTTCAATCTTTTCATTTTGTCACTCGATTTGGTCATTCATCTCTATTTCTTCACTCACTCTCATCATTTCGTCACTATCGCTTCTCTGTCACTTTTTCGCGAGATGGTTTTGTCTTGATTAGTTATATTTATCTAGGTGCTGAGACAGATACAAATATCCGGAGTTTTTGAGGATATTCAGATCCGGATCCATAGTTTTGAGTTTTGACTTCTGGATCTGCATCCGGTTATTCTAGATATCCGAGTTTTGGATATTCGAATCTGGTTTTCTTTAATATTTAATTTTTGTTTACAAAATTTTAAACAAAATAATAATAATAAATATATAATATAAATAATTTAAATTTTATTATAATAATACAAAATCTGGAAAAAAATAATTTTAATTTTCACTCTTTCCGCTTCAATATATAAGATGTTTTGGGTAAAAGCACACATTTTAAGAAAATTAATTTTTACATCTTAAAATATCAAAAAGTGAAAAGTATTAACTTTTTACATAAAATATTGTCTTGTAATTGATAAAAGTTATTTTAGTAATGTATTTTACAATTAAATAAAGTAAAGGTTGCATTAAAATTTGGAAAATATCTTATATTGTAAAACATAAAATTTTCTCTAAAACATCTTATATATTGAAATAGAGGGAGTAATATAAGAAAATATTGGTATAATATAAATATTTCAGATGCCGATATCCAAACATTTTTTATTTTATTTTAGTCTGATCCGCATCCGAATCCAGTCGGATCCATTAATAAATTATCCAGATATGGATTCGGCCCACTCGGATATTCTGTTTTTTTAGCAGATCCCGGATAATATAGGTTTCAAGACTACCTTTATCTAGTTAATTTAAGAATCAACTAGATAGTAACCCGCGCTATACAGCGCTGGAGAATATATAGTTCATATTTTATTAGTTTATATTATCATTAATTATTGTTTTAAATTAGATTTCTTTTTTGGTTTTAGTATCATATTTATATTATTATATATTGCTTGTGTTGTGTTAATTAAAATTAATAATATAATTATGTGCGATGTTATATTTGTTATTCAATAAGTTAGATTATAATATAATTTTATTGTAAAAATTAAGTGGTGTTTTGTTTTCATTTTCGCATTACTCAAAAAATATTTTACTATTTGATTACTCTAATATTTCCGACATGATCCGTTTTGACCCGTTTTTATCTGCTTTCACCCGTCTTGACATGTACTGACCTGTCATGACCTATTGTAAAAATTAGAATATTTGAAGATCTGAATAATTTAAATTTGGATGGTAAAAGTTAATTTTAGTTTTTCGTCCATAATTAATAAGAGAAAGAAATTGAGTTTAATTGTTTGTGTGGAAAATAATAATTATTTAAAATATTATTAACAATTTTTAGTTTAATTATATTATTTTTGCTATTATTGTATCCTTAATAAATTTATTTAAAAGGTTTAAATAATTTATTGTTTAAATACTTTAATTAAACAATTTCATATTTATTTAGAAGATATTAAATATAAATAAACATATTTTAAAATATTAAGAATTTAAATTTGAAATATCTATATACTTATTTTGTATGCTATTTTTTAAGGAATTGATTAATTAAATAGAAAATTATTATGATTTTTAGTAAGATTTGAAAAAATTAAAAAAATTATTTAATAATATTTTTTATAATATTCCATGTAAATGTAAGGTTATTTTGTTTTTAGCATTATTCAAATAATATAAGAGATTAGAGATGACGTTTCAGATATTAGGCTAGGGTGTTTCTTCCTTATTTAAATTTTTTTTTTTTGACAAATAGAAACTTCATTAAACTTCTTAATTGTTTTTTTTCTGACAAAAGGGGGTCGGATATATTGAATAAACTCACTCCTAGCGAAGCCATGTCCGTTAAGATTCGCAAGACTGCAGTGATCATGGAGAATCAGAATGACAAAATCAGTGAGTTGCCAGATGAATTGTTGTTGAAGATATTTTCTTCGCTTCCAAGCAAAGATGTGGTAGCCACGAGTGTCTTATCAAAACGGTGGCGTTCTCTTTGGAAAGAGGTGAAAACATTCAGGTACGTTGGTGAATTGCCATATCAATCTTACGTTGGGTTTGTGGTATTCATTTCAAGAAGACAACGTATTGATACCCTCGAGCTTAAGCTAAACCCACATTTCAAGAATGACGATGTCAGTCCTTTGGTTAACATAGCTATTATGAGATTCATGAGAGAGCTGAGAATCGATATGCTTTACGGTTGCTTCTCGTTTCCCAAAACCTTTTATATGGTTTCAAACCTTGAAACCCTAATACTCGATCAACTATGTCTGGTGGATGATCCTTCACCTAATATTCGTTTGCCTTGCATCAAAAGTCTCCACCTTTTGTCGGTCAGATTCTCGAGCGACGAATCTGCGAGAAAGCTTCTAAGCATGTGTCCGTGTCTTGAAGATTTGGTTGTGAAACGAAGCTGTTGGACCAATGTGATGAGATTTATCATCGATGTGCCTACGCTAAAAAGTTTATCTATTGAGAATTCGTTTTGGACGTCTTGGCCTAAAGGTGGTCATGGGTATGTGATTAATGCTCCTTCTTTGAAGTGTTTTAGCATTAGTGACTACTTCAGTCACTTTTTACGGTTTGAAAACATGCCTGAGCTGGTCAAGGCGAGTGTTAAAGTTCTTTGTGACCAACCTGATACGTTTCTTGGATCTTTTGCCTCAACCCAATGTCTTTCTCTGTGTTGTGTCACTTCAAAGGTATAAAACATTTTTGATTTTTTTCTTTTCTTATAAGGTGTTCATAGATTATACTCCTTACTCTTTATGTCTTGTTTCAGTACTTGCAGACTCCATATCCTCCTACTTCCTTCCTCTTTCTTGACCATCTAGAGCTTTGTTCATGTTCTGTGGAGTGGTGGAATCTACTTTTCCGTATACTTGATGATGCTTCGAGACTTCGAGTTCTCAAGATCAAACTGTATGAGAGACACCGTGTCCACTACAAACCGGATTCTGCTAAGTGGTACAAACCGGATTCTACTCCTGAATGTTTATCATTACATCTTGAGATGTTCGAGTGGAGGCAATACAAGGGAACGGCGCAAGAGACACAAGTTGCAAAGTACATCCTAGCAAACGCGAGTTGCCTTAAGAAGGTGGCATTTTACTCTGATTCTAAAGATAAACGTGAGATGGTCAAAGAGTTAGAATCTGTGGCCAGTGGTTCAAAGACATGCCAGTTTGTGTTTAAGTAAACGCTTGGGTTACTTATTAACATTGGAGTTTGGAGAAGAAGAAGTTTTATGCCCTTTAAGAACTTTGGAGTTTGTATTTGGATTTGGATTTGAATTTGGTACTTTTAAAAGTTATTTGAGTGCTTTTGGATTTAATACTTTTAAGTTCTTTAGTGCTTTTGAATTTGTTCTTTGAGTGCTTTTGGATTTGATATTTTTAAGTTTTTTGAGTATTTTTGAATTTGTCTTTGGATATTTAGATATTTGTTTTATACATTGTATTCAAATTTGTGTTTAGACATGGTTGTTGAATTATTTTTACTTGTACACCGATATGTTATGTTCTAACCTATGGACAATCTATTTAGACATGATCTTAATGGGTTTAATTGTTAATAAACTGGCGGTTAATAGACATGAGTCACTATTTGTCCACAATCAAAATGATCAATATTGGACTGGAGCAAGTAGGCTCGGACAGCCCATTTTGAAAGCTCTAATTAGCAACTTCTTACTTTTCTGCTAAAAATGTTTTACAACTATATTTTCTCTACATAATCTTTGTTCATGTTTTAGTTT
Source organism: Cardamine flexuosa (assembly GCA_963555745.1). NCBI lineage: Eukaryota > Viridiplantae > Streptophyta > Magnoliopsida > Brassicales > Brassicaceae > Cardamine > Cardamine flexuosa. Next base: position 26,371,618 of record OY743214.1, on the reverse strand, counting down.
TGTTTAAAGGGAATTTTACTGATTTAAATTTAAAAGAATTTGTTATGACTTAAAGAGTGACTTTTTAATAATGCATCTTTCATTGATTAGAAGAAAAAGACCTTTACACTTTTCAGTCTACTTTGGTTTATTGTAATGATTTGGTGTATCTGATAATATCGATTGCTTTCTGAGGTCACAATACTCTGTTCGTATGAATTGTATATTTTTGTTTATCGAAATCATGTTTATCGAAATAATGTTTTATCTCTTGGGTTTAACAAAAAGGAAAGTTTTATTGCCCAAAAATGCTGACTTGAGTTGAGCATAAATCATGTGAGATTGTGCCAAGTAAATTAAAGTTGAATCCGCGGTATATCGCGGGTCAATGTTTTCTTAATCAATGTAACAAATATTTATATTTTACTTTTTAATATTTTCTAATCAGTTTTTCCAGATAGTATATTTTAAAAAAATTTTGTTCGTTTCGCTTATATAATTATTTTTCTTTTATTTATATGTAATTTTAAGTTCATTAAATTATAGAGTGTTAGTCTTCTTGGTTAGTTAACCTATATTTTTATTTAAAATTTTTGTAAGTAGCTTTTATGCCCAAATGTGTTCCACTATATTCAATTGATAGCAAGCTGGCCTGAAAATTTGATTATTTACGTAATTTAAATATATTATTTTTAAAATAAACAATATTTTAAATAGAAATATTTTTAATATTCTCTTTTCGAAAATATTCTAATCATAAAACTATTTATATTTTCAAATATATCATATATTATTTCCATCAACTATACAGAATTATTAAAATTTATATATAATTTTCTTATTTTTATTAAAATTTGGTTGTTTGTGGACCAATCCATTAATTTTCGGTTAACAAAGCCCTTTGTCGGATTTACTTGTATCTATCTTGCGGATCACAATCTACTTGGTATTTCTACAGATGTGGAACGTTGAACATACACTATTTTTTATTGATTGAGTAATATACGTCTGTTTATAAAAATTCGAATCATAATATATGCAGAACAAATCTAAAATTTTACTAATTGTATTGATTATATAATTATTCAAAATAATTTGAAAATAAAATCAATCAAAGATGATAGGAGAATAAGAGTTCATACTATTTAAATAGCAATATTAGATAAGGAAACAATTGTAACTAATTAATTTAATATTTGTTTTAAAAGAAGAAAAATATAGAATTTAATGATTGGATACATGAATATTTGGTGTTTGAATGTAAGAATAAAATAAAAATGTTTGGCTACAGGATTTTCCAAATTTGTACTTCAGTTTTAATATTTGGTGTTTGAATGTAAGAATAAAATAAAAGTGTTTGGCTACAAGATTTCTCAAATTTGTACTTCAGTTTTAATAGTATATAAGATAAGATATTATAATTTATTATACTAAATATTTGTTGTGAGGTTTTTCTTGATGCTAAAATCTACTTAATATTATATAAATATTATAATTCTAAGCCATCAAAAGTAAATAAATAATATTATTGGGGGGGTTCTCTAGTGTTCCACACATCTTTTATCTGTTGAGACCATTGTTGGAAAGAGAGCTTCAAAAATCTGATGAAGAGCTTCGAGGTCCGTACGTTGACATGCGTCGTACAATATTTGACCGTTCTGTTCCAAGCTTCCTGTTTCAGTTACAATTATATGTTTCACAATTCCAGCTCTATGATTAATAAAGCATACAAAATGAAGAATAATTCAAGGAGACCAAGCAAATGACCTTTTGTCTAGTAACTCCAATTTGGCCTACACCGCAAAGTGAAGGTTGCAGTATCTGTGTAACTCCTTTTCCTGAAATAGAACCAAATCACAGGGCTTATTCTTGTTTCCTAAGCCACATTGAGCTGACAAAGCTAAGCTTAACACTTACATATTAGTAGTACCTTCGTTGGTCCTTTACTAGATTTAGAGCAAGGCCTTCGTCAAGCTTGAACACCATTACAGCTTTACCAACTGGAAATATAGGCCTTGATTGGTAGGACTTTTAAAAAAGCATTATGTTTTTTGTTAGCCAATCAATTTATGTTAACAAAGCATAAAGAAAAACATTTAGAAAATCTAAATGCTCTTGTTAATGTTTTTTCCTCTATGCTCCAAGATGGAGCTTTTCCTAAGCATAAAAGTTTAAAAGTTTAAAAATAATTTTATATAATTAATTTATTTAGTTAGAAAAGATATATATATATTGAAATTTAAGTTTTATACTTAATTATCATTATTTAAAATTATATACCAATAAATTATAATAAATAAATGTAAAATAATATATTTATACATACTTATATACATAATTTGATCAATTATAATTTTGGATAAAGTATATTTATTAAAAGAGAATTCCCTCAAATAGCACTATATGAAGTTTTTGTTTCACAAATAACACTCCATTATATTTTTGACAAAAATAGTATTTTTATAAAAGACAAAATTTTAAATATTTTGTTTGGGTTAAATATTGTATAATTTAGGATATAGTTTGTTTAGGATGAAATGTATGATTTAGGATTTGAGGCTTACAATTTAGGATTTTTAAACCCTAAACTCTAAATTCTAAACCCTAAAAATATGAGATTAGAAGATTTTATGCTATATAAGTAAAATAATCTTTAATAAAAATGCAATTTTTGTCCAAAATGAAAATGGAGTACTATTTGTGGAACAAAAACTCCATTTAGTGCTATTTTTTGAGAATTGCCCTTATTAAAATATTATACCAAAATTATGGTATATCAAAAACAATATATAACAATATTTTTCCTAAATAATAATTTTATTAGAATATTGTAGAGTTTTATATAATGTTATATGTAGTTTAATCACAACTCTAACAATCACTTAATATATTAATTAGAGCATACAACTTTAATAACATACCGCTTCTACTCTAAACTGTTTCTGCTCTTTACAGCTGCTGCTCTACTATCAGATTTCAGTGGAATTGTGACCTAAGATTGAAGACCCATCAGAAGCGTAGATCATAACAAAATTACATGTTCTGCTGCCATTCTCGCAATCCCTGTAAGCTCCAAAATTGACTCCAATGTGATTCAATTCGCGTTTGGTCGAGGTTCCTGGTTAGGATGCGAGCGACGGCAAAAACTACATTGAGATAACTCCGGCCGATTTGAAATCCAGCAACTTCGATTGCGGACATATCCAAAGGAAGCTTAGCCATAATAACTTCGGATTCTCGCCAATTCCCGTCAATGCCTTTATCTCCACGAAAGAAAACAAACAAAAACAAAAAACCCTAGCGGAGAAACGGAATTGTATGTTATATAAATTAAATTAAATTAAAATAAATATAATCCCAGGTTACTTGTTCTTCAAGACACGGCGTAAAAGTTATCTCAGTCGCTCCACATCACTATCCTTCTTCAATTTTCGCCATATTTTAGAGAAAAAGCAGCCTTCGGATCATCAGCCATAATAACTTATCTTTTTGTAGGATACAATAATTTTACCTGCGTTTTTTTCTTTTTCTTTTTCATATCTTATTTATTTACAAAGAAAAGTAACCCTAACCTTATTGTCCAGGGTTCATGGAAAGCGAGAGTCTGATGATCCTAAAGATAAGTACTTTCATTGCGTCAACGATTCTCTCCCTCCGGGCTCGCGCATGGTTAAGCCGCTCATTCATCTCCGTCAACTTCGCTTGAACACCGTGTGGGTGAGCAATCATTACAGCTTGCAAATCTTGGGTTAAGTATCGTGAAAAGAATCTCATTATCTTGGGCTTCAATCTCTGTCTCCAATCTTTCCTTAGCTTCGGCCAAGACGGCAATGCGGGAAGATAAGCTAGGCGTAGGCGTAGCCATTATCAAATTGTTGTTCATATATATAGGACGTTAGGTTCATAATTTAGAAAATAATTTGAAATCCTTTTAACAATTTTTTTAGAAAATAAGTTATTTTGATTTAAAATAGATGTAAAATTGTTATATCATATTTGATATAGTTTTTTTTATTAAAAAATAAAAGAGATTAAAAAATATTCAAAGAAGTTTTTTTCAATATTTAAAATAAAATAAAAAGAGGTTGTATTTTGTCTTAATTCGTTAAAATTTGATTGACTCTTTTACCTTCAATGAATTGATTAAAGTTTATTTTTCAAATGGCATTTTTGTAATATTATACAATTTTAATGTTTTTTTAGAAATGCACTTCCTATAGAGATCTTTTATTTTGATTATTAATTAGTTAAAATAATTGACTTTTGATTAAAACTGTTATTTCATACTGAGTTTTTTACGTTAAATATTTTAATTAATACATTTTAAATATAATTTTTATTTTATTTTATTTATTTTCATTATGAAATATTCATTCATGTTAAAATTAAATATCAGAAACTTCCATGTTTAGAGAGAAATATTATTAATACTTTAAATGAAAAATGTAATATACATACAAATATATACAAATATATATATATATATATATATATATATATATATATATATATATTTGAATTTAATACAAGAGACTCCCTTGATTAATCAGAAGATGGATTCTATTAGCTTCACTCCCTTGAAAACGAAATGAGGCCTTAAGAACCTTCGTTGTGGCCTCAAAATATGTGCAATTTAATTAGGTAGTCTTGGCTAGGCCACTTTTCTAGACCTAATTAAGAAAATCGTTATTTAAATCTTGAGTAAATCCAATCTAGAAAATGATTTTAAGAGATAAAAAGAAAATGGTTATTTTCTATCCATCCCTATTTTTAAAATCTAATCAGTTTAATTATAACTATTATTTATTAATTAACATCCTAACTAAAACTTGCAAATTAAGAGATAAGAGTCCTAAAGAAATTGTTATTATTTTTTTTTTCTGATAAAGAAGATAATGTTATGTTGTTAAGGGAATATTGAAAAACAAATCTTGAGAAAGGGTTACACCGACGAACCCAACACTCTATAAAAGAAACACAAACTATGTTTAGGGTTTGATCTATGCAACATAGAGAGCAAAATTGCGATCGGGAAAAAAAGGGGTAAAGATCTTTCGTCTACTTCCGGAAAACCATGGATACAATCAGTGACTTTCCAGATAAAGTGTTGTTGAAGATATTGTCTTTGCTTCCAAGTAAAGATATGGTAGCCACGAGTGTCTTATCGAAACGGTGGCGATCTCTTTGGAAGGAGGTGAATACATTTACGTACGAAGGTGACTCATTGAGTAACGATTTTTGGAAATTTTCGAGACTTATCAGCAGAAGATCAAGTGTAGAGAGCCTCCAGCTCAAGATGACTTCAAGTACTTTTACGAATGGCAGCATCAAACCTTTGGTTAATATTGCATCTGCTCGTTCTTTGAGAGAGCTTAGAATCGAGATGATGGGTTACAATTTCTTCGAGTTGCCAGAAGGCTTGTATATTTTCGAAACACTTGAAACCCTAATACTCGAGAAACTAAGTCTAGGGGATGTTCCATCTAGGGTTCGTTTGACGAGCCTTAAACGTCTCCATCTTTTGTCGGTCAAGTTCTCTAGCGACGAATCTGTGAGAAAGATTCTAAGCATTTGCCCATGTCTTGAAGATTTAGTAGTGAGACGAAGCTCCTTTACCAATGTGATGATATTTACTATCAATGTGCCTACACTCAGAAGTTTATCTATCGATTACTTGTCCGGGAAGTCTCGGCCTGAAGGTGTTCAAGGGTTTGTGATTGATACACCTTCTTTGAGGTGCTTTAGCATTAGGGACAGCTTCAGCAACTATTTACGGTTTGAAAATATGCCTGAGCTCGTCAAGGCGAATGTCAACGTTGTTTGTGACCAACCTGACAAGTTTCTTGGATGTCTTGCCTCAACCCAATATCTTTCTCTGTCTTGTGTCACTTCAAAGGTAAAAAAAACATTTTTTTGTTATGGATCCAATCATTTCTATTCTAATCATTACTCTTAATTTATGTTTTGGTTCAGTTTCAGACTCCATATCCTCCTACTACCACTTCCTTTCTCTTTCTTGACCATCTAGAGCTTTGTCCATGTTCTATGGAGTGGTGGAATCTACTTACCGGTATACTCAATGGCTCTCCAAGACTTCGAGTTCTCAAGCTCAAACTCTATCGGAAACATTATTTCCAGTACAATGACGACGTGATCCATCCGTGGTACCAACCAGATTCTGTTCCGGAATGTTTATCATCACATCTTGAGATCTTCGAGTGCAGGCAGTACAAAGGAACAGAGAAAGAGAGGGAAGTTGCCAAATACATCCTAGCAAACGCGAGTTGTCTAAAGAAGGCGACATTCTACTCAGATTCTCCAGAGACGCATGAGATGTTGAAGGAGTTAGATTGTGAGGCCAGAGGTTCTAAGACATGCCAGCTTGTGTTTAGTTAAATGCTTTGGGTTACATATGTATCTTTCTTTGATTCAAATAAAGAACTTTTCACTTTGAGTCTATTTTGGTTAATTGTAACAAACGTGTTGTTTACTTCTCAATGCCTTGTTGCATACGGAAGTAGGATAAAAAAAACTAAGATGAGGGAAAATACCATCCTTTGCCTATCAATTACTTTCGACACAACATTTTTGTTAGGACACTCAAGCTGAGTCTTTCAAGAAGCAAGATGAAATAATCACGTGACAAAAGTACGGACTCTTTGGTGAACTTATCCAGGTGATGGACTTCCCAAGATAAGTTGAAGAAAGTGTTGGAACTCGTTTTATGACAAAATATCTTACACTATCTTTCTGGTAGGTTTTCTGGTGAAGACACGATTTTGGGCACGATTCTGGTATCTTAGACGTTCACCAAAATAACCGGATTTTGGACACGATGTAATCATAGTCGTGAACACTATAAGTTGCTCAAGTTGGTGTACTAGAATGTTAAAAACAGAGTTCGTTTGAATGCAAAATGAGCTCTAAAGTGGCTAACTTGACTAATAAATCAAATATCATAGAGAAGAAACTCAAACGGTATGTGTTGAGCCATGCAGGACGTGGGTTATAAAATTTGGAATTTAAATAATGGGCTCAAATGATTATTCTTTTTTGTCTAAATTTATTTGTGTAACTTTGTTGATTAATTCAACAAAAATCTCTTTGTAATTGATTGGAGTTTTGTAACAATAAAATCAGTCAGGCTTAAGGTGAGAATGAATTCTCATAATTTTGTCATTAACAAACTGATACACTCTGAATTTTTTAAGTGATTTTATTATAAGAACATGATGCTTAGAAAACTGGATAACCTCGGACAACCTAGTTATACCTAGTTATATCACAAATATGAGATTCAAACATTTGTCGCGTGTAGTGGATTCGAACCTGGAGCGCGCATAGCATATACTTTTGTCACTGAACCACCATGTTTTGCTTGGTATCACTTACAAACAAAACTATATAATCCGAGTTTTGAGATCATTAAGGATAAATTCGTTTTTTATGAGTTTGGGGTTTTCAAATTATGAGTTTGCTATAGTGGGGTTTTGAGATGATGGCTCAAATTTATGTCGTTTTACTTATGCCAACCTCGTCGTTTTGTCTCTAAACACGAATCATGGTTATAATTGGGGGAAATTTGATTTGGGGGCTAAATTTAGGGTTTGCTAATCTCTATTTCTCTCTTTTATGATTTGGAGATTATGGAGTTTCCTACCTAAGATTTAGGTAACTATATTTGTCAAATTTTCATATTTAGTCATTCATCTCTATTTCTTCACTCACTCTCATCATTTTGTCACTGTCACATCTATGTCACTCTATCGCGAGATGGTATTGTTTTGATTAGTTAACTTTATCTAGCTAATTTAAGAATCAATTAGAGATTTCAGATATTAGGCTAGTGTTTTTCTTGATTTTCTTTTTTGACAAATAGAAACTTCATTCAACTTCTTAATTGTTTGTTACAAAGGCACTAGGCCTGTTTGGCTAATCAGGCAGCAAAATTCACAAGAAAAACATCCTTACCACAATCGATCTGGCAAAGGAAAAAAAGAAACAAAAAACAGAAACCAAAAAGTGATATATTTATCTAAATGATTTAAGTTCTTTTCTTACACAAATTAAAAACCTAAATATCGCGCGAGAAATTGGGGGAATTAAAATGTTCAGTTAGAAGAAAAAGACAAGAGTACCCTTATATTGTTGAAACAGACAATTCATTGCAAGACGTACGTAGGAGTTGAAAAGTTGCAAAAGTTAAAGAAAAAAAAACAAGGGGAGGAGATGCCAAAGTGACCAATATTTCTCTCTCTCTCGGCGACGACGGTGACGTCAAAATGCCGGAGAAAAACTTGGATTAAAAAAAGTTAAATGTTAATGACGATTTGATTCTTAAAAAAGATCATGGGATGTTGTCAATCATCTTTCTTGAAACCATCGTCATTGCATGACAAAACCACCTCCAAACGCAATAATCGCCACCACCGTCATCATCGTAACAACAACAACGAAGCCAAAGGATGGCATTTTTCCAACGTACCAGACTTCTCAGAGTTCTCATTACAAGATCTTCGTGACGCTACAAACAATTTCAACAACAACGGAGTCGTATCAGTTTTTTCTGATCAAGAAGCTAACATTGTTTACCAAGGCTACCTTCATACCAACAAAGACGTTCGTTTATTCGCGGTTAAAAAATGTTCGAAATCAACTTGGCCTGATCCCAAACAATTTGCAGTATGTGGTTTTTGAAAATTCCTATACAAAATTATTCGAAATGGGTTTTAGGGTTATAGAAATTTCTCTTTACTATTTCATGCAGGCAGAAGCTAAGGCTATTGGGAAAATGAGGCATATGAGACTTGTGAATTTGATAGGTTATTGTTGTGATGGAGATGAGAGGTTGCTTGTATCCGAGTACATGCCTAATGATACCCTCAACAAACATCTATTTCATTGTATGATATCCCAAGAAAACTTATCTTTAATTTTTACTTATTTATTGTGTTATGTTTACATGTCTTTACTTGAGTTTTTGCCTCTCTTTTTTTGGTTTGAGTAACAGGGGAGAAACAAACCATGGAGTGGGCCATGCGATTAAGAGTTGCACTTTATGTAGCTGAAGCTTTAGAATATTGTAGGCAGAGTGGACATAAATTGTACCATGATCTCAATACTTGTCGGGTTCTCTTTGATGAGGTATAGCTTCAATCCCATGTCGTCGGAAGTTTATAGGGATCGACACTAGTATATAAGGGATGTGGGCTAATATATTCACTGTTAATTGGTTTTGAGTTCGAAACCCATTAACTTTAACAGTTATTTTGTTGTTGTTGTCATGCAGAATGGTAGTCCTCGGCTTTCATGTTTTGGGTGGATGAAAAATAGCAAAGATGGCAAAAACTTTAGCACTAATCTCGCTTATACACCTCCTGAATATCTTAGAAGTGGTAACGTCTTTGTTCTACACTCTTCTTTGTAAGAGAATTGGTTTATGGTTAAAGTTTTGCAACTTTTTTTTTGTGGCATATGATATATATACATATTGTAGGTACGTTAACTTCAGAGAGTGTTGTCTTCAGCTTTGGGACGTTTCTTTTGGATCTTCTTAGTGGGAAACATGTCCCACCAAGTCATGTGAGTGACATAGGTTCATCTATTAACCCAACAAATTGGCAAAATGACATATCTTCTATTGTTCTTTCTATATTCAGGCGGTTGATACAGTTCAAAAGCAAAACTTACTTGTCTTGATAGATTCACACTTAGAAGGAAACTATCCAGAGGAAGATGCAGCCATGTTGTTTGATTTGGCTAGCAAATGTCTCCACAGTAACCCTAAGGACCGGCCAGAAATTAAAGATATCGTCTCAGTTCTCACTACACTTCAACACAAACGAGATGTTCCGTCCTATACTATGCTTGGAGTTTCAAAACTCGAAAACCCTGAAACAGACGGTCGATTTCTATGATTTACGATGCATGTCAACGTATGGATCTTGAAGCTCTTCATCAGATTCTTGAAGCAATGGATTACAAAGACGATGAAGTTACTTTGGAGCTCTCTTTCCAACAATGGTCTCAACAGATAAAAGATGTGTGGAACACTAGACAACAAGGCGATTTAGCTTTTGGTAACAAATTATTTGAATCTGCTATCGAAAAATATACTCAGGCATGGCACAAAATAAACACACACATATATACTTACCTGAATTAGTTTTACTCATTTTGTTCTAATATAAATCACAATTTTTCAGTTCATAGAGACAGGAATCATGATCTCTCCAACAGTACATGTAAGACGAAGCATGTGCCATCTCTTGTGTGACCAGCCAGATGCAGCACTTCGTGATGCGATGCAAGCACAATGCGTTTATCCTGAATGGCCAACTTCATTATACCTTCAGGCCGTGGCTCTTGCAAAGCTGAACATGCTCGAAGATTCAACTACCATGCTTAAAGAAGCCTCCATCTTGGAAGACAAAAGGCGATCATAACGTTAACAAAAGGCGATCAAATATTATTACAATAATTTGAAATAAGGCAAAGATTTAAATATATTTGCAATCATACCCCACATAAACTACCAAATGGGGGTATACTACCAGCAATTGATTATGAATTATAACCCTAGTTTATGTTAGTGTGAGTTGTTTTATATTGCTCTGTAAAGTCTCAATTACGACACAAATCATGCAATAAAGAGTTTCCTCAAGGGACGGTCAATGAACTTCTTAAAGCTAGCGGTTGCAGCTCTGGTTGTAACATCCTCACCGGTTGCAGCCGTGTTAGTGAATGCCAATGGCGGTGCAGGTGGGATTGGAACCGGTTGGGGCGTTTCTGCTGCAACTAAAGGCTGAGTGAATCTTGGGGCATGCTTATTGAAATCATCAAGTGCAATCTGTTGATCGGCTCTTGTAAGACCCTGCAACATCAAATAAGTTTTCACCTTACTTTAAGAACCCTGTACGTTAGGATAACTGTTTTAGCTGGAAAATACAGACAGTGAAGAGAATGTCACTGGAAGGACATTACTTTATCCCTCCTGCTTGTTTCAACAAACGCCAATTGGCTTGAGAGTGATCAAGTATGAAAATGGATTAAGACTGCCAAAATTACCTTAAGTTCTAAGATGCGCTGAAACTTCATGGCTGTTCCTTTTGGAAACAGTACACTATAAGTGTCTGCCACTGAATCCAATGGGGAGAGTATGACCTTTAGGACTGCCTCAGCTCTGCTCATTTGACAGTTCACGAATTCGGAATAGCTCGCAGCACTTGCAGTCTGCGATAGCATATCTGAGATAAATCAAAACTAAAAAGTAGAGGCACAGATACATAAAACTGGAACTGATGAGCTTACCTGTCTATCAAGAGACGGAACTTTTAGAAGAATCATCTCTATGGCTTGCGTATCTAACAACATCTGTGAAACCAAAAGACGGATAATTCATACTCAAAGTTCGACATCTGGAAATAAGGGCTCAGAAACATAGCATGGGAGAGGGATCTCAAGCAGCTACACAGTTTGAATGCAAAGGATTATCCTATCATGTAAATCAATTGAATAAATAACACACCTAATCATAGTCATTTTAACAGTAACAAAAGCAGAAAAGCTGAAGGTGAAGGATTTGATTCCCAACAGTAACTTTGAACCACCGTATAAATATTTGAGTTTAGCTCTAGTCTTTGCATATATGTTATAAACCAAGCTAAATTTTTTTCTCATTTGGAACATGATTTTAGCCAAATCAGACACATGCAAATCAAAGAACATAAAGCACACAGACCAACCTGCTGAGCTCCAGTTTCTGATATTTTCTTGCATCTGAAAATATTAGCATAGAACCGTAGTCCAATGGATGAAGCCAACTGCACAGATATTTTCAGAAAAAGGTAGTCATCTCTGTGAAGTTGGTCAAGGCTTTAACACCGTTAAACTGTTACTTGCAATAGCTTTGGGTCACAGCAGTTCTATCATGTATTGTATATAAAAATATAAACAAGGAGTTGGTCCAGGCTCAGCCCTGTATGATCACTTATACTACCCAAATATCTGACTGCATTTTCAAACTGAAAGTTACATTTAATTAATGTCCGTCCTAATTGTCTATAAGGTAACAACAGATAGGATATTGGGAATCATTGGGTCATAAAGCCATTCAAATCTTATAATTACCTTTTCCAGGAAGAATCGGAAGTAGACTGGTGTTAGAAGTTTCCCGAGGACAGGAACACTGTTGTTAAGGATTGTATTTATTCCATTCACGTACCTACAAAAAGAAGGTGCAGATGCATGTTGCTAAGGTGTTGGTTATTTATTGGTCAAACCGGTATCCAAAACAATAGAAGCTTTAGACCCCAATTAAGATCTTACTCAGAATGGTCACCCACACTCTCAAGTGAGCTCCATGAAACACATGTCATCTCTGCCATTCCTTTGTCAAATTTAGTTTCTGTCGCCAATGCTTTTGTTATGACGGACGAAAATTCATCCTGCACAGTAGCACAGCTTAAGAAGAATAGAAACTACATAACATATCTGGAAATTTACGAGTCCTTCATGTCAATAGTACCTGGACCTCTGACATATCTACAGCGTCCGCATAATTTGGGTCAATAATAGTCGAGACTTCTTCTGCCAGGTCACCAGACTGAAAAAATAAAATAAAAATCGTTGTGAAGTGCCAAGTTGTTGTTCAGTTTATCAACATCACCGTTTGTCTTACATTGTTTGATACAGAACCAATAGATAATATCTTTGACAATGTACATCATGAATAATACACATATATAAGGAACTTGCAAATAAACTATTAACAACCACAGGCCAAAGAAGATCGACTTGAACAAGAAGATCATCACTTCAAATGAAGTGGAGTAAGATCACACAACAACAGCATAGAGAAAACTAAATAGACCCATGAAACTTGATGTGAAAATCATTAATATCACCATTAGTCTTCTTAAACAGACTGGCTTAAAATCAGATTAAAACCATACGATACAACCCAAATTAACAAGTAAGGCCATACACATACACATATGTATCAAAAGTAAAAAAAAAACAAAAGAAAAGCTTACTGTTTTGTGCCAATTCTCAGCCGAATTAACTATGTAACATATCACTCTTTCATCTATCTCCGAGACCTGCATAGAGGGGTAACAGAAAAGGTTAACAACATCAAAAAACACGCAAGGGAAACAGAAAGCAGGAAGCTATGCTCAGCACCTCTATCTGTTTACGAGTGCTTCTTTCTAAGAGCTTAAAAATTAGCTTTGATGCATAGGCCTTTAGAACTCGTTGAAAGACCTGTAAAGAGGAAACCCTTTCATGAGAATAAACTCAAAATCTCCATCCATCTTATTCTGTTCTAATAAGGAACAGTGAATTAGTATATTTATATTGGTCTATAAACATCAATAAACGAGTGTATGACTTTCTCTAGTAGGAAACTATAAGGCTTGAAAATCTGGGTCCAACTAACACGGTTTCTCTATTTAATAAACTTCTAATACTCCTCCTCAAACAGAGCTTGTTCTTAGAAAAAAATAATGCATTGCTTTAATTCGAAATACAAGTCTAGAAAGCCCCTTTTGAGCACAAGAAATGTACCTTGAATAAATTGAATAAAGCCTGGTTCTTGGACAGAGCTTTACACTTGTCATAGCTATTCTTTATAGCGAAAAACAACTGCAAACAAGGAATAGTAAATTATTTAACAAAACAGAATTGAATGGTTACTTAAACAAACCCAATAGAAACAGTATCAAGTCCACAGCAGCTAATCTAGAGATATTAACAGTCCAATACACAGATGATACTTTGCAATGTTCATCTTGAGATATTCAGTTTCACACAACAAATAACATCCTGGACCTGATTTTGAAATTTCTATACAACTTAACTGAAGAGGAAAAGGGGTCATCGTTCATCTACGCATCTATACGATGACCAATTATCTGTAATTAATACCTAGTGCAAGTCGTGAGTCACATATACCTAGTATATCTCTGGCAAAGTAAAAACTATCAGATAACCCTACTTCAAGAAGCTTGCTTGGGTTACTCACCTCTCTACTGCTAGATAAAATATTATTAAGAATTTCCTCCTTAATATCCCATGTTTCCGCCTGACAGAAACAAAAAGAATTTTAGGAAAAATTTCGGCGAAAATGCTTTCCTGAAGCGAATGTATCAAATTACCTGAACAAGCTTCTCCAGGCATAGCATAAGCTCCTTCTCTTCCTTCTCAATATAAGGAGTTAAATGAGGCTCGAAGCAAGAAGAGATAACTCCACGGAAGTTAAACTGCCAGGTTGAGTAACTAGTGAGTATGGAAACTCAAATGGATGATGAAAGTCTCATAATATCAGTAGCACAACAAAATGAAGAGATATACCCTGGCTTCAGTATCAAATAAATCTTTGTTTCTGGTTCTCTTCTGTTGAACCAGAGACAAGAAAGTATCAAGAATAAACTTTAAGCGTGTAAAAAAAGTTACTAGTGTTTTCCGCTACATAGTACACAGAACATACATTTGCCCCCAACTCTTCATTAGCAGGAAAGCCACCACCAAATTTCTTTTCAAGTTCCTTTTCAAAATTTAGCGTCATTTCCAGTTCCTAATCATTTAATGACATCAAACTTTAATAGGGGCCTGATACATTTCACAATTGCTAGAAGAGATGGTACAATAACATAATCAAAAGAAACAGGATTCGATGAAAGAGAAAAGGAGGGACAGAATAGAAGAATTTATAATCATCAGCAATTTCCTTGAGAGGTAACACAAGGAATAGATTCCATCTGATAAATATAATATATTTTCATGTTAGGGAAGAAGTATGCCTGACCAGAAGCAATCTCGCTACAACTGGCTTCTTTTTCATGTTGATCAGAATAGACTCCACCTGCTCCCTGTAAATATTAATGGAAAAACAGGACGGCTCAAAGGACTGCATACAGTTAGATAATGAATCACAGTTAATACACAGCTCAATGTTTCACAACAAAATGACTAAAATCAGAAAAAAGATACAAACCAAAAGAAATATTTCCAGAAGAATAGGGGCATGACTTAAATTTTCTGAAAACTTCAAAAGAAAAAAACATATAGAATCTCTGAGAAAATTAATTTACAATTTCAACAAAAACTTAGGAATTGCTACCTTGTTGTCTTGCAGAACTGGATACATAGTCTATAAGGCACATTCCACGAAGCAGGAAATGTTTTCCAAATTTCTTGATTTGTTCGGATTCGACAATTTATCTGATTGTATATTTCCTCCAACTTTGTCAATTCTGCCAACAGTTAACAGTGAAAATTACAACCAATAAAAACATTAAAAAATGCACTTTCAGTGTCAGTTACACCTAGGGATATTAAGTCCAACATACCAGCTCCAACAAAAAATTGTTCAAATGAGATTAGCTCCCTGCTGCAAAAGTCGTTTACTAACTCTTCCCTCACAGATGGCTCCAGAGCATCAACAACCAAGCAAGAATCAGATAACTTCTTTAGCAAATTTGTATTCTCTGTCTCTTTCCCAGTACCTAAACTGAGATCACAACAGTTGACATAATGGAACAAAGAGGACCCTAGAGGGATGCGAAAGGGGGGGAAAGTGAGAAATTTGAAAAACATCTTAAAACAATTTGTGGTTTACTAAAATATGAAGCAGAAAATAGCCTAAATGATTATGAAAGTACTGTTCTAACGAAAAGAGAGCATCCAAATAAAAAGCTAAAAAACAAACCCTCAGTTAATGATACCAAGAATGCAAAACATCGCCTTAGAAATCAACTGTTAAATCATATGCAAAAATCCTTTTGAAAATAATTCTCTTTCTCAGTTTCTTTGTTTATGTATGTTAAATATGGTACACTCACTAAAGGCAGTACCTGGAAAAATCAGAAAATACATGAGACTTAAGAAATTTCTTTATATTCTCAAGCTTTTCTCTGGCATATGTTATGTTAGGAACATCCCAATTTGCTTCGAAATGATTACATAATTGGTTTACAGCCTGAAATATATTATATGGGTCAGAATCTTTAAGAAAAAAAACATCACAAAATGAGAACTGCTTGGGATTCCAACATAAAAATTGATTTTCGAAATGACAAAGAACTGCTTGGGATCCCAACTTAAAGCTAAAGCAAATGAACAACAACCAACTTAAACGTCACCAAACAAAAACCAAATATCATTATACTTCAAAAGGTACCTCGAGCTCCCTGTAACTCCTTTTTGACGCCATCCCATGAAGCTGTACAACAGCAGAGACTGCCATAGTGTGGTAGCGAGTGCCAATAATGAGCTTCTAAATACATAAACAATAGAATACGTTCACTAATAGGTTAGCAAGCAACATCATGTTGCCTACCCTGAAACCACTATCTATAGAAGGTTTTTTTTTTTGTAATTCTGTTCAACACTATTGGCTGTCATTCAGATTTCAGATATGGTGAAGATAATAATGAACTAATCGAATGGAGTAATTATTGATGACTTGCCTATCATTGAGAGGCGATGGAGGGGAGTGATTACTGTAGTTACGTTCTTCTTTGCAAAATCTAACTTCTTAATGTCACCGCATATTTCTTGGACCATTGCTTCACTTTTCTCAGCTTTGGAATTTATCTCTTGAATATTATGAGAAAGTTCCTGAGAAGAAATATAAAAATTGAATCCAAAACAAATGAAAGAAAACGACAGACTGACAATAACCATACATATCAACCTATGAGAACTAACCTCCGCAGCATGTGTAGCATCAGCAAGATCTTCTTTAGCTTTAGCTCCCAAGTTACGCTGGAGAAATGATTGTCAGACCAAGAATAAGATTCAGAAACACATATCACTCTTTCTACATAAAAGAAATACTTTTTTTTTTTTTTACACAGTGCTTACAGTATACTTGTTGAATTAAGGAACACATCAACAAGAAAATCAGAATAAGTGACAGACTACTCACAAAATGTTCCATGCAATGTTAGGTTCAATAATAAAGAAACAGAAACAAAATACTGTAAAGTTAAAACATATCTATAACCTTACATAAACTGAAGTAAGAAACCAGGAAGAATTAACAAAACAATGCGTTACCTGTTGACGGATAGCAGCTTTTAAAGTAGCATCAATTCGCCAAAGTCCACTGTGAATATGATGAGAAAGTTCCTCTATATCGTTAGTCCTCAAGTCACTCTGGGGATAAGTTTCAGAGGCATAAATTATTATTTCAACATAAAGCAAAATTAATTCTTTCCACATTCATACAATAAAATTCTTGTAAAGTAAAAACATAATCCTCAAATAAAATTGAAGAAATCAACCAGCGAGGGAAAAAAAAAAAAGGTTCACCTGTGAACGAACAGTAGCTAGTATGGTAGCATCAATCCGCTGGTTGATACCACTCGACTTGTCCATGGCTTGTAATTTGTATGATCAACCAAATCACTCGAAAGGGGGAAATTATATATAAATCAAATTTCTCGGAAAATAGAAGAAAGCCAGGATCCAACTTCTTCACGAAATCGCCGAACAACACAACTTATAATCCAAATTGGGATGGTTTCGTTTAGTGACAAATGGTGTCTGTCATCATAATTCACCCACTTTCATCTTTACCATTTTTCAGATACATGCTTGTTGTATTTTACTTTCCACAAAGTTAAGTTTTTTCTTTCTTTTTGGGTGATTTAAGAGGCTTTATTTTTAATCTGTTATCAATATAGTTTGAATAGCTTAATTATATAAAATTATATAATTTTAAATGCTTTATTTTAATTTCTAATTCCATAAATAGTATTAGGATTTCACAACTTTTAACCAAATGATGTTTTTTAAAAAACTTTAAAATCTAAACTTTTAAACATGCTTTGTATATGTCCAATGTTTCACACATCTATAATTAACAGAGCAAACACACTAGTGCAATCAGAGTGTCTCCAAAACATCTCCGATCGTTCTTTTCTTCCTCCGCCGAGAAACGAAACTGTATGTTCCTTCTTTCTTGGTTGTGTGCCAACGGGCCCATTCTTCGTTTTTTTAAATACCGAAATCATACGTACCGGTTCAGGAAAATAACCGGACCGGTTTGATTATACCCGTATTATCTAACTTAAGACGCGGCCCAATTATGTCAGACATTGATGATAGGCCCAAATTCAGTTCACTGGGTTACATTATTATCTTCTTTGTTATCAATAGATTTCGCCAAACTTGGAGAATTTACCCCTCCAATTTATTGGTAACCAAACCAATCCCATATACTCTAATTACAAAATCATTAAGCTGATGTCGCTAGTTCTAAATTTTTAAAGATATTTGCTAATGAAGGCTCTGATTGCTAGAGAATCGCCAAAAATGAAATAAATAAAAAGCTGTAAAATTAAATGGTCTACATCATTTATAAAAATGAAATGAAAAAAAAACAACTTCTAGAATTTGTATTTATGTTTTTTTTTCATTAATTTGCAAAATGACAAAATATGATTGAACGAAATGGTGATGATTCATTTCACTATCTTGCGAGTTCCCAAAAATAATTTATTTTATTTTATGTATAATAAATGTTTATGTTTGTAACCCAATATTCTCGAATATTTTATTAAATTCCTACATTTTACGCACTGTTATTCTTATTAATTTTCATAGTTGTTCATAAACTCGTAATAAATTAACATACTTTAAAGAAAACAAATCCAAGGAAATGTGTGATAGAAATATGAAGATTTTATTGATATAAAACATTTGTCACTTACATCTACTATTATAAGTAGACCTTGCATTGAACATAGATGTTAAACTTAAACTGAGTTTGAGGAATATCAGCAGTAAAATGACAACATTAGTTTTAACTTTTAAGTAACCCTCTCAACTAAAGGTGAAAAGTCAAAGAGATATATATATATATAAAGATCAAATGAGAAACCTGGACAAGCCAACCTTATCACCAGTTTCTTTAACATCACGTTCACTCTGCTCCTTGTACTCTCTGAAACTGAATCTTTTATACTTCTTTGGAGTCTCGACGCATTCGATCTCGGTTTCTTGATAAGGACAAACAAAGAAAGCTATCGACAGTCTCTCAGTATTCACCGGAGAAATCACTCTATGTCTCACACTCTGGTACACTCCATTACTTAGTGCCTGTATACCATATATATATGAACATAATTAACTAACACAACATATACAGTTTATCAAAAAAATTATACAACATATATATATATATATACATTTCGGTTTTATAAATTCTTCTATCAAAGATATAGCTTTTTATTTTACCAAGAAAAGAAGAAGAAGATATACTTTTATTTTTTAAAAGATATAAAGATATTAGCGATTGAGTTTTAATGTTTTATTTTTATAGGTTGGTTACTGTCAACTCTTTCTTAGTTTATCAAGGGCCAAGTTCAGTTAGACTTTTTTATAAATAACAAATCAATAGACCTGTTAGGGACTAGCTTCTCATGCATAATCTTTTGTCCGCAACTCCCAAAAGCTTGGCCCTTGATAATTTTTTAAAAGATTTAGGGTTTCCCCTGAATCTATGCTTATGAATTATAATCCATATGACTTATAGAGAAGCCATTCAATAAAAGAAAGTCTCTATATAATTTCTTAACAACTGTATTCAAAGAATTTGTTGGATGACAGAAAAAGATTGATAACACACAGAATTTTAAGTGGCGCCTAATTAACCATATTTGGGCCCTTTTAAAATTTTATTTTCAAATGGAAACCTCTTGTAAGTTTTTTTTTTTAACACTAGTGAATACCCATTTGGAATTAAAATTTCAAAAGAAACTATTTTTGCTAGTTTTACCTTTTTTTTGTATTAACAGTTTAACACTATCTCCCGTAACATTTGATATATGTTATAAATGATACTATATCAGAAAACTTCTATTGATATTGGTTTAGGGTGTACTTTATCTATAAGTCATTGGATTGCATTATACTCATATTAC
The DNA here is from genome assembly GCA_963555745.1 of Cardamine flexuosa. Lineage (NCBI taxonomy): Eukaryota > Viridiplantae > Streptophyta > Magnoliopsida > Brassicales > Brassicaceae > Cardamine > Cardamine flexuosa. The sequence goes on along the minus strand of OY743214.1, from coordinate 26,351,708 downwards.
GATTTAGAAGCATAGAAATTCGTAACGCTAATGATAAATGAGACAGGGCAACAGTTAACGTTAAAATACTCAGAACGTTGAATATATCAAAAGGTCGAAGTTAAATTACCTGAAACATATCGCCAATGTTCACAGTAAGGGCCTCCGAGCAAGGTTTTACACCAATCCAATGTCCATTCTTTTTCAGTTCTAATCCTCCGATTTGATCTTGAAAGAGCATAGTGAGGAAACTTGTATCGGTATGAGGAACCAAACCAAACACTTCAGAACCAAAAACACGAGGATGGTACTTATTAAGCCTTAAAAAACTGTTTTTTAGCTCCCAAATGTTTTCGAAATACTTGGAGTTCACGTTCACTTGTTTCCCCAATATTTCACATATCATTTGCGCCACTCGAATTATCTCTTGCACATACATTTCAACGGTTCTTCTGTAAAAAGAAAAATATATAAATTTATGGTGTGAGGTTTCTATATCTCTATGTGAGATAATGATATATGAGCTTGTATATATGTATAACTAAAAATCGATCTCTATATATATAACGTATCATAGCTTTCATTAATATAAAAGAAATAACTATAAGTGTTGATATATATATAAATATAATACTACTAGATATATACACGCTTGTGAGTTGTGACTGTGGACCTTGGTCTTTCAAAGAACCATAACAATTACATTCCAAAAAAATAAAATTAAAAAAAAAGGTTTATTTTGAAACCGAAGTAAGGGAAAATGACTGGCTAAGAATTTTGCCCTGAAAGAAACCAACTAATCAAAAGTCAACTATTATAAACATAAGAAAATTCAAGAATTAGGGTTTTCATGAGACAGAACTGATCAATCATTTATGTTAAAAAACTAACAATTACAAAACCTGAGGTTGCTGCGATCATCAGAAATCTCTGAAATCTCTGAAAGAGTGATGTGAAACGCTTCCGACAAGGAGTACTGAGCGGGAGAAGTGGCGTTAAGGTTTCCCCACCGGTAACTATTTTTCGAAGAGTCCGAGAAATTTTCTAGGACTTTCAAAGAAAAGGGTCGGTTAAAGAGTTTCTTCTCTTCGAGAAACATCATCTCTAAAACTTCTTTGGGAATTCCATGGTTAACAACTTGAAAAAATCCCCACTCTTTGGCTGCATCAACCATTTGTTTCACACATCTTTTGTGTTTGACCTCCTCGCCACTACTTAGGTGGCTGAGATCAATCACCGGAAGCTTTATGCCTGAGGTTAGGATCGTTGATGAGTTTGTATTGCTATCACTAGATGATCCCGTAAAAGAGCTTCCGAAAATAAAGGAGAAATTTGTCTTAAAGGGAGGTTGAGAAGCCATGGTTAGAAAAGAAATGATATGTGAGAAAGGATTATTTTCTATGCGATTTTTATCTTTTGCTTTATATTGATATAAGATGAACAACCTTTGCCCTCTATTTATAGATATAAAATTTCATTGTCGCTGCCCAATCTTCTGTAGATGGAAGCAAATTATTAAAGGAGTTGTATACTGTTATAGAGAAATTATTAAATTAATTTAGGGTTAATGACTTGATGCACAAAAACAACATGTGTTTTTTTTAAGAAGAAATTTCAAACTTATGTGAGGGATATATATATGTATATTACACATACGTTAATCTGTGATTTTGTGTGTTGAGACGTATATTTCTTTTGTTTAGCGTGTGATCTTTCACGTTATTGATAGGTTTACGATGACTTCAAAATTATACATTAGATATTATCAAAAATATACATTAACTATATATTAGCTGATCACGCGTTAGTTACAAATTCCGTAATACCTATATATAGTCAATTATTTGTAAAAATGTTATAAAATGATATTTGTCGTTGAAACAAACAGAATTAAGTGCAGAAATAATTTTTCCAAATATATATAAAGGTATATGCAGTGGAAATCTCTTAAGTGAGTATTTCACGATTAAAAAAATAAATAAAAAAAAGAATGAGAAGAGATTTTCATGAGCGATTCATTTAATAGGTGTCTATTTTTTATTGGTTCAATTTCTTTTAAAATTTGTAAATTTAATTCTAAAATTAATTTTAATTAAAATATTAATACTTTTTTTATTTGAGAGATTATGAGAATCTTTCAGCAATGTATATGCTCTAACGGATCTGCTAAAATTTCGACAAGAAAGGAAAGTGTATTAATTATTTTTATGTACATCCATAAATATTTGGAGGTCGATATGTCTTGAGAAGTCCATGGTGACTCTATGAATGACTTGATCGAGCATTTATGATAATTTCTCAAGCTATGAAAATGAAACCACTATATATCTCTTTCTCTTTCTTTCCCTATTGATATTTTTAGAAAATAAACAACAGAGAATATCCCGAGAAAAACTCTTGAAAGTCCTAAATAGCGACATAAATATATGTGTGAATTTAAAAATGCATTTTAATTTTAATTTTAATATATAATCCGTACATATAATATCCACAGCGTATAAAACACACAAAAAATATTTTAAATGGCTATCATATTATATATCCAAGTCTTTCACTCATGTCGACAGGTGTTTGCTTGAAATATGGGGGATTCTTCAAGCGCTTTAATTCTCTTTTCCTATTTTTAATTAGCTCGCCACATTAAAGAAAAAAAAACAAATTTGAAAAGTCAGATGTACTAGTATACTACTACTACTACTGACCAGTGACTAGCATCCGTTTTACTCAATATGGCGGCGGTTTGCTTGCCAAATGTTGTCAAAGGTAAAGATTTGTTTTTCTTTGAAATTATATATACGGTAAACCTCTATACATTAATAATATTGGAACTTAATTTATCAATTATTAATTTATAGAAAAGTTTACATAAATAAAAAATAATATATATATATATATATATATATATAGATAGGAGATACTAGAAAGTAGAATAGTGTGATACTTGCGGTTGCATGCGGATATGGATGGATAATTTCTTTTAATCTATAATAATAACAATTTAGAGGGTTTTTTTTGTAATGACTTGGATCATTTGAAAATTGGTATAATGACTTGTTCTCTTTCACTCTCTGGTGGATCATTTGATAGATATAATGATTTGTCTCTTTCACTCTCTATTGGATCATAGAAGAAAATTGTGTTTGTGTTAATTAATTCTGGTGACTATTTGATTGTCTAACAAATATACCTTCAATGAATTGAAATATATGCATGGAAATTTCCACCACTGGAAAATCAAAACCACATCACTTTACGAAAATATAACTTTTAGAGTCAAGAAAATATAACTTCAAGTGCGTCAAAACACCCAACATGTGACATTTTACTGTTTTAGATAAAAATCTCAAGAAGTTGCCAAAAATATGTAATCTTAAGAACTGTAGACCGCCAAAAAAACTAAAAGATACTTCAGAACTTCAGATTTAGTTACTGTAAACTTAACAATATACTTGAGTCATTTCAGATTGGATGCTTAGAATATGGTTTAAGAATTGTCAATCATATCCAAATTTATTTTTAGTTAACAGATTCTCAAATTTTTACGTATATTAGATATTTTCTTTGATCTATTTCCATACTTTAGCATTTTTATATTATAAGTGTGCTTGTCTGAGCAATTTTTTTGTCATTCTTCTAATGAATTTTGTTTTCTGGACAAATCTTTATAATGAATTTTGTTTTTGGGAGAATTAACCACTAATAAGTAAATAAGCCCGCAAAGTATTATTCTTGGATTTTATATATATACATATATCTATCTATTTTTGTTTTCTTTCAATTAATCCAATTTTTGAATATTAAAATCTGATGATTAATTATTATTTATATTTTATTTACATGTATTAGACTCTAATCAATTAACCAACACATGTTGCAATTTTGAAATTTGTAATTTTAACACATGTTGCAATTTTGAAATTTGTAATTTTAACACATATCAAACTTTCACGAAAGAATACAAAATTTATTATAATAAGATATATAAAAATATTCGTTATACATGATGAAATAGAACATATACTTTCTCTATTCTTCAAAATTTTAGTAAGAAGATGGAAAGTGAAGACAAGTGTTTGGATAATATTATTATAGTTCAAGTTCGATAATCGTTTTCAAGGTCAAAAGTATTTTGGAGAAAGAAAATATTTTCCTAGGCTTAATTAAAATATTTTGTGTTGGGGTGTTTAATTTTTTGATTCAGCTATAAGCAAGTACGAAAATTGTGTATAACAACAGTTCATAAAAGTCATAATAAGATTCATATATGTCATAATAACTCATCAAATAAAACTCTCAATGTCGACGATCAGTTATAGTAGAATATTGAGATTTATTGATCTGGAATGAATTGAATTTGAATTGACTTGACCGATTATAAAATACCTTTTTTTGTGTGTGCCAAATCAAAAAACCAACATTTAAATAACTTAGCCAAGTAAGATTAAGATATGGTATTGGTATGGGCTGTGGAATGTAGGTGTCGGCAAAACATACACCAATAGAAAAATTGACACGTGGAAAAGTCAGGATCATCGACATTATTTTATATTGACAATAAAATAAAGCCCATTCGTCTCTCGAGCTACTTTTGGGCCTCTTTAGCTGTCTTATCTAAAGAATTTATTTTAAGAACAGGAATAACGCTAATATCTATATATTATTACATATATATAAATATAAACAAATAAATCAATAGAAAGAAATCAATTTTGAGGACTCACTCTCACTCCTATCACTATCACTGTTACTATCACTCTCACTTACTCACTTATCATTATGAGTTTCATTAAATAATCATTATACTATTCTTTCTTTTTCAATATATAAAATGTTATAATCAATTTAATCATTACTATTTTTTTGGGGTTAGATTTTGTTTCTCTTGTCGACATGCTTACAAATTTTTTTTATCTGATTTATTAAGATGGATCGTAGTGAGTTGTTTGACAAAAAGAAAAAAAAGGATAGTAGTGACTAGTGAGTTATGTAAGTTTTTTGTTGTCTTTCATTGTGATGCCACTGTTCATAGTTAACTATTTACCTTGACTAGAAACAATTTCTAGACAACAACAAAAATTAATTAACATTATAATAAAGCAGTGTGTCTTTTTTGAAATGACACATCAGTTTTTTGGTGAATTATGGTGTTGACATGTCATTAAATAAAAAATTTGAATTTCTAATCAAATTATTTTATTAATACACATAAATAAACATATCAGATTTTTGGAATATCATAAATAATACCACATCAATTAATAAAAAATGATGTAAACCAATCAAAATTTTCTAATTATATACATAAGATAATAACAATAATATTTTATTTTTACCATAAATAAATTAATAAAATATTCTAAACTGATCATATCATTTTAATTATACACATCATATAATATTTATTTTTTACCATGGATAAATGAATGAAACTATTTCTAAACAAATCAAATCATTTTATATACAGATTATATAATCTCTATTATTTACAATGAAAAACGATATATGTGTTGATTAGCTGTTTTTTTTAACCGACTTAATCGAGTCTCATGTCGTTGATTAGTATTGGTTTTAGGTTTTCTTAAGTTATTCTTTTTTGTTGAATTGAGTTAAGAGCTTGAATTTTTTCTATGTGTTTTAATAAAAAGTTGTAGAATTCTCAGGCAGATATTTAAGAATTCGAGTTCTCGGATTTGAGGGTTTTTTTTATTATGGTATCCATAAATTGTTTTGAATATTTAGAGTTTATTCAATAATGTATATCCATAATCATCAACTCTCCGAATATTTCCTTCATGAATATAACTTTTGGGAATTGCTAATGAATATTTTCCCAAGAATGAAAGTTAAATTAAAAACTTAAAAAATTTATTGTTTGATATGTTAGATACGAATAAGGAAGCATGACTAATGGAAAATGTTAAGACAATAATGTGTGAAGAAGAATGAGAATGATAAGAGAAGAGGGTTATCGGGAAGAGTACTTACACTTCATGTGGAAAATAAACAAAAAAATATTGTTGTGAAACTTATTTTGTGGTCTAAAACTTTATAATATGTTTACTGATACAAAGTAGGTGATGCGTTTTGTCCATAAAACATCCACTAAAGTTTGCTTGTTATTGATTGAATTTTTCAAACTTTTTTATAGTGTCTAAAATGTATTTGTATACAAAATATTTAAACTTTTAAATAAAAATGAGAGTTTTAAGTGAAATGTAAATTATTAACTATTTTCTAATGGTTCGTACGATAAATCATTAATAATTTTGCTAATAATTTTATTTTGATATATTCAAAAAACCACATGTTATACTAGTAAATTAATAACTCATTTAATTAAAGAAAATAAAATAAAAATATATAAATAAAAGAACCCTGGGCGTAGCCCGAGTATTTATCTAGTTTCGTCTAAAAATAAATTTGGATGACGTGATATAAAAATGATCAATTTAGAGATATTAAGGATCTAAACCGTGAGTTTTGACAAAAATTCACATAATTTTTTAGAAAATTGCAAAGAATGACAATGGATTTCTAGTTAATTAACTGACACAAAAGCAAAAACTGTTCATTTTTTTTGGACCACTTTACCCTTACACAATGACGCATTCAAGTTGTTTGTGTCAGATCTCACCAATGTTCTCGCACTTTAACGTTAACTCTACTGTTATCACATTTGAATGTTTTCGACATACAGTATCAAAAGAAATATCTCAAAACAGTTATCGCACTTAGACGGTAAATTAACTGTTATCACATTTGAATATTATCGACGCACAATATCAAAACATAACAAATATCTCACCAATGTTATCGCACTTAGATGCTAAATTAACTGTTATCAAAACTTTATCTCACCAAATCCCATCTTTTTACACTAACCATGATTTGACATTCTATTTTACTGTTTACAACAATATCTAAACTAAAATCTCAGCATTTAATGCTCAGTATCGAAACAAATATCTCACCAATGTTATCGCACTTTAACGTTAATTAATTGTTATCACATTTGAATGTTATCGACGCACAATATCTATTCTTCATGCATATATAGTACGTAATATATTACTGTGTGTTGATGTTATCACTATCAATATTTGTTGAATATCGATCTGACACGCTAAAATTACTGTTATCAAAACTTAATCTCATCAAATCTTTCATATAATTTGTGATTTGACATTAATGTTATCGTCTCCACACGCTAACGTAAATGTTATCTACATACATTATCTAAACAAATATCTCACTATTGTAATGTTAGCGAGTCGAAACGTTAAAATAACTATTATCTACAACAACATCTAAACGCTGTGACACTATAATGGAATGTTACCATTTTAGTTATTACAGTTACAAAGCTAAGGATATTAATATCGACACAGCGCTAATGATCTAAATACCGACTCACCCAATGCTAACTATATTGTTACCGTTCCACCGTAACGCGCTACACGCTTCTTTATTATATCCTGAGTTTGTGTGCTGTAGGGTTAAAAACGTCCTCACACATCCAAAATGATGTGAGAGATTTAATTTTGAAATTATAGGTTTTCAAAACTAATTATTATGTTATATATGTATTTTTGATTAATTGACCCTTTTTTAGATGATTTATAAGTATTGAATCTATCTAATAGAAAATTTGAAGTAAAATTTCACTTTTTAATTATTTGAATGAGTTATATACCTGTTTGGGTTTACGAGACACTACTATCGTATAAAAGAACTGCAGATTTTCAACTAACATATCAATCGAACTAATCTTGTTTGGTCTTTTGTCCGACACTCACAAAGCCGCATTTTTTTCTTACCAATACTCGACGCTTGGATTCATATTTTAAACAATTATCAATCATTAATCATTATGGTTTTTCTTAACAAAGCCAAATTAATTCAAAAGAAATAGTTAGAAGAATTATTTTAAATCCATACCAAAAAAAAAAATAGAATACTCGACATCGAAGATAGTGAGATCCAGACCTACATTAACCCATTTAAAAATATCATCATCATTGAGACTCGTATATTAAATATGGAAGTGGAAACTTATCAAATTTAGAAATGTAAAATTGATATTAAATATGTAAAAAATGATAATAAAAGTGCTAGAGATATGATTGAGACTAGAGTTGAACACGTGGTACACCGCATGTTAATATTTTTTTAATCAGTATAATTACTATTACTATTTTATTGTTTAATATTTTCTGGTCAGTTTTCATATAATTTATATTTTTTTATATTTTTTTCATTTTGTTCATATATTTATCTTTCTTTTACTTATATATAATTTTAACTTCATTACATTATTAAATGTTAATCTTGTTGGTTAGTTAACCTATATTTACATTTTAAAATTTTGTAAGTAGCTCTTATGTCCAAATGTGTCACACTATATTCACATGATAGCGAGTTGACCCAAAAATTTGACTATTTACTTAATTTAAAACTTTTTTATAAAATAAACAACTTTTTAAATAGAAATATTTTTAATACTCTATTTTTCATAAATATTCTAATCATAAAACTCTTTATATTTCAAATATATCATATATTATTTTCATCAACTATATATAATTATTAATTTTATATATAATTTACTTATTTTTGTTAAAATTTGGTAGTTTACAAACCGATCTACTAATTCGCGGACAAAATTTGATATATATGCGGTCAACAAAGTCTTATGTCGGATTTACTTGTATCTATCTTGTGGGTAACGATTTATTTGGCATCTTTACTGATGTGGAACGTTGAATAACACTTTTTTATTGATTGAGTAATATATGTTTATTTAAAAAAATTTGAATCACAACATATGCAGAAAAATCTAAAATTTTATAAATTGTATTGATTATATAATAATTTAAACAATGTGAAAATAAAATCAAACAAAGATTATAGGAGAATAAGAACTCATACTATTAAAGTAACAATATTAGATAAGGAAATGATTGTAGAGAATTAATTTAATATTTATTTAAAGAGAACAAAAATATAGAAACTAAATATTGAAATGATTGGATATATTAATAACTATTTGGTGTTTGGATGTAAAAATATATTTTAAGATGTTTGGAAACATGAATATTCCAAATTTCTACTTCATTTTTAATAGTATAAGATATGACACTTTCTCACCAAAGATTTAATACTTGCTCATCACTCAATATTAATTGTGTAATATCGATATGTCCATATGTGCTCACAGAGCTTTTTTATAAATGTATCACATCGTGTATAATGAAAATCATTCAATCACAAACCTTACAAAAGATATTACTCTCTCCGTTTCACTTTATTTGTAGTTTTATGATTCTTTTTGTTATAAAATAAGTGCTGTTTTAAATTTTTAATGTAGTTTTTGATAGAAATCTATACTTTTACCCTTAGTATTTAATGCAATAACCAATGAAAAAAATTGTTTAATGTATTATTGAGGGATAAAATAGATAACTTGATTGTTTTCTTAATTTGTGTGTAAAAACCTTAAACTACATATATAAAAAAAACAAATGGAGTAATAAGTATGGTATAGATTATACAAAAGTAAATAATAAAAGATAATAAGTTGTCCTACACTAAACATTAATACAAGATTTCTTGTTCTTATGTGAAGATTTATGAACTATGTGATGTCGGTCAAAGGAATTGAATGTATATTCTCTGGTACACCCAAAAGCATTATGATGAGGGTTTTGTGCGAAAAAATAATCGATTTTTGTTTTTGCAAGATTAACCCTCACCTTAATATTGTGCAATTCAATCCTACCAACTTCAAATTCAAACGCAATATAACCTTTGGTCATATTGCTGATGTGTCACCATTTGTTTATGTCAAAAATCTGACGGAAACATCAAAACGATGTCCTTTTGATGAATAAACTACATGATGTTTTTATCAAGCAAAATAACATGATTTTTGCTTTTATATTTAATTTTTAAAATTGAAAAAATTGAATCTGGGGATAAATTAAAATCTATTTCATGAAATCAAAACTAAAATTAGGGTTCATCAGCATTCATCATATCAACCAAAATACAATTTATAATCTCAAATTCGACATGACCAAATCCAGAAATTAATATAAATTTGTGAGTGAATGATAATGAACAAGTCATAAAGAGTGAGCATTCTAGTTTGGTGGAGTTACATGAGACCAATTTGAAAGAATCATCAAGTCATGTGAAAGAATTAGAAGCACAAGTCAAATCATCAGAGAAATTGGTTGCAGATTTGAGGCAAAGCCTGAACAATGCAGAGGAAGAGGAAAAACTTCTCTCTCAGAGATCTCTAACCAGATTCAAGAAGCAACACCGTACAAGAACTCAGGTCTGAGGCTGGACAGTTAAAAGAGAGCCATGGTGAGAAAGAGAGACCTTTCTGATTTGATGGATATCCACGAGGCTCATCAGAGAGAATTAGAAGCTCAATTGGAATCCTCAAAACAGCAGGTCTCAGATTTGAGTGTGAGTCTCCTCAAACATTTTGGAAACTATGGGCAAGCTCGAACAGGCACAGAAAACAAGCCGAACATCTTTATTACGTCGTCAGATCTGGGTATTCTTTTGTCGTCAGCTCTGGGTTTATGATGAGAGATTCGAGGTTCATGGTGAATCTGGTGATTGTTGATGATAATCCAAAGATCTGAGTTTAGTTAATTTGGAATAGATGAATAATTTTGGTTGATTTGATTAGTTTTGTTGATGATAATCCAAAGATATGAGTTTGTGATTTTAGTTGATATGATTAATTATGTATTAGAGGATTGATGAAGAAGACAATGAACAGTAACTTTGTGTTGTTCGATGTCTTGTGCAAGAGTATTCACGTGAGCATCAACGATTAATTTTGGGTTTTGTGCAAATAAACCATCAAACTTTATCTTTTTTATAAGAACAACTCTGACGTTAAAGTTGTGCAGGTCAAACCCCTCACCTACGAAGTCACCCGCTAAACTGCCCCCACGTGTATCGTCGACGTCGCATGTTAAGCATCTGTTATAAATTAGACGGAATCCTTAAAACGACGCAATTTAGGACATTTAAACAGCACGATGTTTGGCCAAAATTCATGTTGTTTTTATGATCTAAAACGACATCGTTTTATTTGTCGCGAATTCGAAACTTAAAACCTCGAATTGGGGATAAATCGAAATTAGGATTTCAGTGTTCTTCATCTTTCGCTCTCGAATTGGCGATTTCTGGAGCGTAAGGAACGGTGTGGTTTCCCTCGAAAATGTAATTGTGGTGAAAAGCCGGTTCTTCTCACTTGTACGCCCAATGACATTCTCGGACAGAATGTGGAGAATGTGGGAAGGTAGTACTACACCTACTCGGTAAGTGGTAGATAGATAGATCCTTTGAATTATATATAGAATTATTGTGTTGTTAATATATAATTGTGGTAATGGTTTCTCAAGGGTGGGGGCTGCACGATGTTGAAGTGGTGGGATGATGCTGTGATGGAAGAGGTGCAAGAAATTAAAATGGAGAAAAAAAAGTTGGAGGATAGACTTAGGTACATCACCAGAGATTGTGAAGGAGCGGAGGTGGATCCCCAAATGATGTGGAACAATGTTCGCCTCACTTGGGATGATGTGAACCGTCTCCATTTAGTGTCTTTAGCTGGGGAGGAGAAGTTTGAGGAGTTGATATCGAGGGTTGACGAGCTTGCGAGGGATCATATGAGCTTAGAGGTTAAAAGATGTTGTATGGCTGTGAAGGAGATGAAGCTGTTACCTATCGCTGTTTCGGTTGCTCTTGTAGGCTTGGTGATAATTCTTCTCTTGAAGTAGAATTGTCTGATTTGGAAATTAAAAACTAAACTCACCACTCTTTAAATTTTCTGATTCGGAAAAGAGTGGTAGAGTGTGTTGTAGTAGGTAAACATGTTGCAATTTTAAGTTTGTTGAACAATTGTATTTGAATTATGTTGAAAATTTATGTTATTTGTTGAACAATGTTGATTAAAATGAAAAACGAAAACCAATTAAACCCGTTTTGACCGATTGAATCCATAGTAAACCAATTTTATCAATTTAAACCAATTTAGACCAATTTAAACCGGTTATTTAAAATTAAATAAACTCAAACCAATTGAATCAGATTCTTCAAATTTTAAAAAACCAAATTAAACCGAATTAAAACCTAATTAAACCGAAATAAACCAAATTTTATTCTTTCTTCTTCTTTTATCGTCTTCTACTCGTGAGTTTTCATCTCTCACAATTATTTATCACGGACGCACAGATCCAGATTTGCTAAGTCTATGGAATCTTCTGCGACATCAGGTAAGCAAAAAACTATGTCCAAATTTGATTCTCTATTTGAGTTGATGTTTTTGAAGAGTTACATTTAAAATTTCTCTATAAAGGATTAAGCTTTTCAAAAAAAAAATGGGGGGGGGGGGGCTGAGAGTGGTAAAGGAATACCAAGGAGATGCAGATGTGTGCAAAATCAATCATCAAAACAGCTGATACCTTGAAGAACCCGGGTCGACTTTTCTATTGTTGTCCGTATGGAGGGAAGGAGGATAATTCACATTTGTTCAAATGGACCGATATAGCCATGGTTGAAGAAATGGAAGAGGTGGAAATGGTTGTTGAAAAACTCCAAGTAGACATTGGAAGCAACGAGAAAGGGTTAGTTGATTTAGAATCTCAGATAGATACTCTAGCTATGGAAACAAGAACTTGTGAAGCCGTAGCAAATAACTATGAAAAGAAGATTGCATCCATTAAAGAAGAACTCAAAGACATTATTAGTCGTTGTGAGAAAGAGGTTCAAGGGCTTCATTGGTCCAAAAATGTGATCGGCTGTGGTTTGGTCATGACTATACTATATTGGTTTCTCTTTGTTTGAGAGTGACTCTAGTGTTGTTGTGTATTGTTGTTGTATTAATCTCTATGACTCATGTTTTCTTTCTTGAAAACTCAAAGTACTCGTTTTGTTGACTCGTTTTGTCTTACTTTAATACTAAAAGTACTTGTTTTGTTGTCCTTAAGAGTGCAAAAACCATAAACCAAGTTAAAAGATGCATACAATGTCATAGAAGGTCAAACAAGACCATGGTTCAAAAAGTGTGTTCAAAGATGCATACAATCAAACAAACAGACGCTAAAGAAGCAAAGATACCAAAATAAATGTTCATAAAAACCAACAAACGTCATGGCTGAGATTGATATTGGCAATTTCCCACATAATCCGCGAGGTCAGATAGACTCATGACACAAGCTTCCGAGGAGTCATTCCGTCCATGTTTAGCTGGTGACGATCCTCCTCCTTGAGTCGATGCTCCTCCACGAGTTGATGCAAATCTATGAGTTGATGCAACTCCAGGAGTTGATAATCCTCGACGACTTGATGCTGCTCCTCGAGTAAATGCAGCTCTTCCAGTAGATGCAGCTCCTCCAGTAGATGCAGCTCCTCCAGTAGATGCAGCTCCTCGAGTAGATGTGGGACGAGTAGATGCGGGACGAGTAGATGCAGCACGAGTAGATGCAGGAAGAGTAGATGCAGCTTCACATCTTGCAGCTCCGCGTCTTGCAGTATGTTCTATCTTCTTCTTCTCTCTCTGCTTGTATAGTGTGCTCGGTAAGATAATGTTATCAGTAGAGTCGATTACACTTTGTCCAACCTGAATATAATTATCACCAGTATCGGGACTTATGAAAAGACCATACCCCTCCTACAATCAAAATAATCATGTTAAAGAAAAAATATATAATATGCATCATGTGACTTGTCACAGAGCTTACTCTAGGTACGTGTACAGGTCCTCTATCGTATATAGTGTCTCTAGCGGCTTCTGGTAGAGGTTGAGAAGATGAAATATGTAGATTATCGTTCTTTCGAGGCCTTCCTCTCTTTCTTTTAGGCAATGCGAAAGACAAACTTGGGAGATCTTCCTCAACAAGCTGAGACTGTGCAGTTGCAACACCAGTTGAAGCCCATGGCTCCCAATTGTTCTCTGGCTGTGTTGACGAAACTGGTGCACCAGAACCCCAGGCGAGTGACTGTTGGACAGGCTGTGAACTGGCTGAAGCTACAAGTGGTCTCACTCGTGGCCTACCAGGTGACTTCTTTGGATTCATCGGTTTGGTTGGGTTTGGACATTTGAGTTTGTTGTGACCTTCAACTCCACAGTTCCTACAATGCTGAGTCCACAAATATAACCACATTAGAACAATTTAATGTGTAAGTGAAACTAGCAAAGCCAATATACTAACCATTTTGATTTTTACTCGGCCCAGTTTTCCTGGATCTTTAACCGGTTCCTTTTCTCCCTTTTCTTTCTTTCTCTTCTTCCCTGGATGTCTTCCACCCGGACTCTTAAACATTGGAGGTAGTATTCTCTCACTAGTTGTCACTTCCCAAAGATTTATACCATTCACTGGTTCGAGACCTTTCTTGTAGCATGCCCTTAATGCCTCAGTTGTAAACCAGTTGCTTATCAATGTCTTAGGATCTCGTTCAGCATTATTCTCTAATCTAAGTGCAGAACAAATATGACAGCAAGGTATTCCACTAACTAGATAAACTCTGTATGAACAACTAACTTCATTCCTAAGATGGACAACATATCGTTCCACATTCTTGTAAGTAACTTCATACTTAGCAAGACCACATGATAAAGACATACAGTGCCTTGCCTGGTCAATGTGATAATCAAGTAATGAAATAGCTCTAGGAGTATACTCAGTCTTCACTTTCTCAGGTTCTAACCGTTTCTTGTCATTTCCTGTCATGACTCTCCTCCTAATTTCCTCTAGCATCTCAACAATAGGCTTCTTCCTAGCTATCCTAATAGCTGCATTAAAGGACTCACCTAAGTTATTATCCACAACATCACACTTTGAATAGCCTGAGAAATAAGCATTTTTGACAAAAACAAATACTCACATTAATTAAATTATTGACAAAACAAAATATACTCACCTTAATATTTTTTTTGATGTTTTACCTTGACCATGGAGCGAAGACATTGATCCTTAAGTCAGCATGGGCTGCAGGGTCAAATTCTTGAAGCTCTTTCATCTTTCTTTCAAAAGCGAGTGGATAATATGAATCTGCTGCAGCCCAAAACAAGTCTTGAAGATCATTATCAGAGTGGTGTTTTTTCCAACACGCATGAACATGTCTTGCACACATCATGTGTTCAGTGTATGGCAACACTACTCGAACTGCTGCAATCAACCCCTTCTGCTGATCACTGGCCAAAGTCAAACCATTCCCACATTCCAAAGCTAAATCTTCAACCAAATGTTCAAAAAACCATATCCAATTATCTTTACTCTCCACATCTACAATACCCCATGCTATTGGAAACATTTGATCATTCGGATCCCTACCACAAGCTACTAACAACATACCAGTCATTCTCAATTTGAGAAATGTCCCATCTATATGCAGTATTCGCCTACAAGTCTCTCTCCATCCTTCTTTCACTCCAGCTAAACAATCATAGAATCTATGAAACTTTGACTGTCTTACCTCACATTCAACAGAAGAATATGGATTTGATCTCTTCAACTCGCTAACATAGTCATGCAGCCTTGCAAATTTCTCTCTCTGCTCATTGTTTAATGTCTGCAAGCATCTGAGCCTAGTCCTCTCACAGATTGTCCATGGGACATTGATGTTGCCTGTAAGAAGCTTGTTCTGTAGCATCTTAGCTGAGATGTCTGGATTCTCTCTGAACTCTTCAATGTACAGCTCAGCCAACCTTGTATTGGTTAGTAAAGACACATGTATATGCCATGTGCAGTTATACTCATCTCTTAAAGACCGAATCACGCATCTAGTTGAGGTGCTGTTAATTGAAGCAAAAAACCTCCACAGAAAATTCTTTTCAGCACAAATTGCAAGAACTTGCTTACCATCCGTCTTCTTATACTTAATGTTCCTCCTCTTCTTGACTGCATACTTGTGTAGTGCAGTCCTACAACTAGCTACCGTCTTGTACTCTTGTCCCACGCAAAACCCTTTGTACTTTGTATCATCCAACTCTAGCCTTCCTTCATCAGAACTATCACTCAAATAGTGATCAACATCACCATAAACATTGTCATCATTCTCATTATCAATACCTTCTTCAGCATCATCACCATCTTGACCATCGTCAACAGCATCTTCTTCATCTTCATCAACATATTCATCAGATAATGCTCTACCCCCAACCATTCACATATCTATAAATGGATCATCACTCCTAACTACATAGATTGTTAATCCACCTGAGCCTACGCCATGATGAAGAGCTAAACCTAACTCATCCTCGTCTTCTATATCAGCTCTCTCAATCTGCCCAGCTGGAAACCAACTAAGCTTTCTCATATTATCTCTATAACCTAATATTTCACGGATGAGCTTTAATGTTGAACTAATGAAAAATCCATGAGCTAAATGACTTCCACACGCCTCAGCTTGTCCACCAAGATATTCTTCATCCCGACCCCAATAACCACTAATTTGAAAAAATAAATTGAAACTCATATTTCTATCTCGGCTTCAACCCTTCAAAACAAAAAATTCTTATCAGATGAGATTAGTTTGAATTAACCCATATCGAGTTTAATTAGATGACCAATTTTAACCCATAAAAACCATTAACCATAAATCGATTCAAAAAATTAACCAATATATCAATATTTACCCGATGAAAAACAACAAACCATAGCAGCTCATTTTACCCTTAATCGATCCCAGATATACAAATTAGAGACACAGCTACGCATATTTGACATATTTTGAGCTTCAATAAAGATCATTAACACTCCCACCCACTAATCGAAGATTCGAACTGTTTAGACGAAAATGCAGCTACTCTAAATTGCGATACAAAAATCTTGATTTGAATTTACGAACATATTTGAATTTTAATTTACATCAATCGATGCTTGAAGCTTCATTATCCGAAGAAATTCCCCAGAAATCGCCAATTCGAGAGCGAAAGATGAAGAGCACTGAAACCCTAATTTCAATTTATCCCCAATTCGAGGTTTTGAGTTTCAAATTCACGAAAAATAAAACGATGTCGTTTTAGATCATAAAAACGACATGAATTTTGGCCAAACTTCGTGCTGTTTAAATGTCCTAAAACGTCGTCGTTTTAAGGATTCCGTCTAATTTGTAACAGATGCTTAACATGCGATGTCGACGATACACGTAGGGGCAGTTTAGCGGGTGACTTCGTAGGTGAGGGGTTTGACCTGCACAACTTTGACGTCAGGGTTGTTCTTGCAAAAAAAAACAAATTTTGATGGTTTATTTGCACAAAACCCATTAATTTTCAATAACTATTCCTCTAATTTTCAAAATAGCTTAGATTATATAAGCTGTAATTTTTTTTGTTATCCAATTCATTTTATTGTAAAAGTTAATGATATTTAAAAATCATCTTGTATAAAAACATCATGTAGTTTATTCATCAAAACAACGTCGTTTCGATATTTCCGTCAGATTTTTGACAGAAATAAATGGTGACCAAGGGTTATATTGCAGGTGACTTAGGAGGTGGTAGGATTGACTTGCACAACATTGAGTTGAGGGTTAATCTTGCAAAAAAAAATAAAGATTGATGGTTTTTTTGCACAAAACCCTTATGATGATGAAGCTAAATAAACAAAAACAATTGAGAAAAGCAAAATCACAAGAGGTTCCAAACATTTAAGAAATTTTGCATGAAAAGCCTTTACCTATATACAGCTCTTAAAAAGCTTAAAGACCTATACAGCTCTTAAAAAGCTTAGATCTCTATACAGAACAAAGATGTTTTAATTATCCTTTACATCATCTGCCCTAGAGAGTTCACGGCAGGTGGACCAAAGGGATGGACCGTTCCATGAGATCATTAGCTATACAATGAATGGGCAGAGCAAAGCACATTCCAAATAAGAGACTCTACAGAAGTCCATAATAAATCACTCTACTTGATTCCATACATAAACTTTATGGATTCATGATTATGGACAATGCAGTTTCCAAACCAAGACTGAGTGCTTTAAAGTGAAGGGGATACGATTATTGTGAAGATTTTAACCTTAATCCGTTTAGATAGCTTAAATAATCACAAGTACTAAAAACTAACGATACCAACAAATTAACGAGTTCCTCTCAAACTTGAGAGTACGTCTCGTGTGGGAACTCTTGTCCCACAAACTTCCACTATAAGAAATCAATAAGTTTTAATATGTTTACAAGCTCTCTTTCTATAAGTCTTAATGACCTAACTTTCTCTCTCTCTTTTCATTTACTGTGAAGAGATCGACAAAGAACTCAAGGTCTTCACGTCTGTGGAGGATAACGACGAAGACGATGAACCCAAAAGCAAGAAACCCAAAACTCACTAACCGGAGCTCCTTAGAACAAGCTTGACCTAGAACTCTCTCTCTTGAAAACTCTATGCTTGTTCCTCTTTTTGCTTCTTGTATATCGGTGATGATTGAACATGAGAAACCTCATCGTGTATATATACTTACTCGATCAATCGACTTGAGCTTAATTAACCTAGCTCACGGTTTTCCTTTTTCTTCAAGTAACCTCCTCAAATCTTAATGGATCACTGATCCATTAACCTTCTTCTTCTGATTTCTTAAGTTTAACCGGCCCAATAAAATTTGGCCCAACTGATGCATCGATCCAACAAACTTGGATAAAAGACAAACCGTTTCTCCATAAATCTTCACCTTTTGTCTTTTTCTCACGCAAACCCCTTTTCGTTTCGTCTCCCTCTCAAACCGAAGAAAACTTAGAAACCTTTTGACACACTCCTCAAATGGCTTCCTCTAACAGCACTTCCAACACGGCTTCCTCCCGTTACCCACCAATGCTTACCCCTGATCTTCCCCGAGGAAGATTCTCCAGTAAATTGGTCAAGGAGTATGTGCGCTCCCATGCGGCCAAAACCCTTAACCTCAGTAAGTTGAATCGTTACTCGAATCCTTAGTTTAACCCTGATTCAAATTCTGTTTACTTTCCGGTGTCCATCGAACTAATTGTTCCTGTTCAAAAAATGTTATTGTTTAGGCGACAAAAAACGCGAGGATTACGATTTCTTTACGTCTGATAAAAGGCAATCGCCTCTTTGTTTTGACTTCAGATTTTACCATCTAAACTCCCTTGCTTTTGTTGATTTATTTTTCCGAGATGCATGTTGAAGAATCTTCTAATGCCTTTCCTTTCCTTTCCATGCGAGATTACCCAACCAACATGGTTATCAAGCTGTACCTTTACGAAAAATCAGGCGGTGACCTTCAACGATTCAAGGAAATTACTGAACGTATTAACAGATAATCCCTTTGTCATGATGTCCGCCAGATTTGATGTAGTGTGAACCTTGACTAGGTTTACTGAGCTGTCTTCTACTAGATCTCGTATGAAATGGTATTTAGATGCAATGTGCTTTGTCCTGTCATGATGAACTGGATTTCTTGCTAAGGGAATGTCACTTTGTGAATCACAATTCATCTTAAAACTTTCTAAAATTATCCCCAATTCATTGCACATTTTCTGTAACCAAATCCCTTCCTTAGACGCTTCCGTGAGTGCCATGTATTCAGCTTCTGTGGCTGATAAGGCTACCACATGCTGAAGGCTGGCTCTCCAACTCACTGTGTTTCGTCCTACTTTGAACACATACCCTGAAACTGATCTTCTTCTGTCAAGGTCCGTAGCATAATTTGAATCACAAAACCCTTCAATATCAAGATGATCTGATTTGGTGAATGTTAGGCTAATGTCTGTTGCGCCTTTGATGTACCTTAGGATCACTTAACCCATCCCAATGTTCTCTTCCCGGCTTAGCCGTAAACCGACTAACTAGACAAATAGCATATGCAAGATTAGGCCTTGAACCAATAATTGCAAACATGATGCTCCCAACTGCACTCGCATACGGAATAGAGCTCATGTGTAGTTTCTCTTTAGTCAACTCTTCATGTGTTAAGCTTCTCAGTTTCAACTGAGTGTTGACTGGTGATATTACCGGCTTACATTCATCCATATTAAAATTCCTCAATACCTGTCTTAGGTATCTGTTCTGTGATAGCTTTAGTGTTCCCTTTTGTCTGTCCCTAACAATGTCCATTCCTAGGATCCGATTAGCTGGTCCTAAATCCTTCATCTCAAACTCCTCACTTTGACTCTTCTTCAGAATGTTAACTTTTTCTAAACCCTTTGCCGCTATTAGCATGTGACTTCATAAAGTTATCGAACTTCTGATTCCATTGTCTTAGAGACTGTTTTAATCCATAGAGCGACTTCTTAAGTAAACACACATTTTCTTCACTTCCTTTCTCTATGAACTCTCCAGGCTGATTCATGTAGAGGACTTCATCCAGAGTACTGTTTAGAAACGCAGTCTTAACATCAAGTTGTCTAACTCCAGATCGTAGTTCACAACAATAAACAACATGATCCTTATAGACACATGCTTAACCACCGAAGAGAAAATCTCATTGTAATCTACTCCTTCTACCTGTGTAAATCCCTTAGCTACAAGTCTTGCCTTGTATCTAGGTTCCTCAACTCCTGGAATGCCTTCCTTTAGCTTAAAGATCCATTTACATCCAACTGTTTTCTTCGTGTCTGGTTTTGAGACAATATCCCATGTCTCAGTCTTTTCCAGAGACTGCATCTCCTTAATCATAGCCTGTTCCCACTTCTTCTAGTTTCTGTCTCTCATTGCCTCATTGATGGTTCTTGGTTCATTAATGTCAATCTCTGCTGCGCAAGCCAAAGCATACGCTACACAGTAAGAGTCCTCGAATCTGGCTGGTGGTTGAATATTACTTCTTCTTTCTCTGTCCCGGGCCAGCAAATACCCATCTAGAGAGTCATGTTCAACCTCCTAATTCTCTTTCTCATGATTTGAATAATGGTCATTTTTAGTTTCACTTTTCTCTGATTCTTCTGAGGATGCTCCACCTTCACCGGTGTCTTCCTCATTGTCTGAAACTGATCCACCTTGCTCATGGAGACCTTGAGCTGTGGTATTTGGTTTCTCGATTAACTATGTACTAAAAGTCACCTTCTTTGACCTTTTAGATGTATTCTCCTTCTGTACTTCTGTTTTTTCCTTGTAAAGAGTTTCTTCATTAAAGACTAAATTCCTGCTGATTACGCACTTTCCTTCTTCGGGTATCCATACCCTGATTCCCTTAGTTCCTAGAGAGTAACACGTGAAGATACCTGTGACAGCTCTTGGACTCATCTTGTCCTTTTGTGTGTGTACATATGCGACACAACCAAAGCATTTAAGGCCACTGTAATCTACCTTTAATCCAGACCAAAGTTCTTCCGCAATCTTGAAGTTTAGGGATGCGTTTGGTGATCTGTTGATTAGATACACCGCTGTTGCTGCCGCTTCTGCCCAAAACTTCTTTTCCAATCCAGATTCTGTTAGCATACATCTTATCTTATCAGCTATCATTCTATTCATCCTCTCTGATACACCATTCTGCTGTGGTGTATAAGTGCAGGTCATGTGCCTCTTTATTCCGGATTCCTTGCATAGCTTGTCCATCTGGTTGTTACAGAATTCAAGTCCGTTGTCTGTTCTTAGGCACTTGATCTTCTTGTTTGTTTGATTTTCCATCAGAGTCTTCCACTCCGAAAACATCTCAAACACTTCATTCTTACTTCTTAAGAACCTGATCCATACCTTTCTTGAATAATCATCAATAAAGGTCAAGAAGTACTTACAACCTGACAAGCTTGGTTCATTCGAGACTGATCCCCACAGATCACTGTGGAT
The DNA here is from genome assembly GCA_963555745.1 of Cardamine flexuosa. Taxonomy (NCBI): domain Eukaryota; kingdom Viridiplantae; phylum Streptophyta; class Magnoliopsida; order Brassicales; family Brassicaceae; genus Cardamine; species Cardamine flexuosa. Next base: position 26,329,966 of record OY743214.1, on the reverse strand, counting down.
ATATTCTAGAATAGACATTGATGTATGCTTAGCTTCTGGGAAACTTTTTTTTTGAGACTTCCCTAAGACACATTCCTCACAGAAATCAAATGTATGAACTTCCTTGGGGTCCAAGTAATCTTATTTTACCAGAATGTTTAGGTGTTTTAGACTCATGTGTCCTACCCTTGAATGCCATATGTTTGTTTTGTTTACTTCGGCTCGAGCAACAGATGATTCTCCTGCCAGAACTATACCATCCAAGAAATATAGTCCATCCTGATACTCTCCTGAAAACACTTTCTTTCCTTGCTTGTAGAATGTTACCTTGAAATCTTCACCAACATAGTTTCAACCATTCTTCTCAAGCTGACCATGGTAGGCATGTACCTCACCTCTGTAAGTGTTATAATAGTGTCATCCGAATTTTTAATCCTCAGCTTTCCTATGCCTTTCACTTCACTATGAGTGTCGTTACCCATAAGAACTTTTCCCCCATCAATTTCTTCTAGGTCAAATAGGACTCCCTTGTCTGGGGTAATGTGAAATGTACACCCATAGTCAAGTACCCACTCTTCTTAGTGTCATGAAGACTAGATGTTAGTATCATAGGATGCTCTTCTTCTATAGCCATGTTTGCAGCACTCTTGGAGTTCTTCCTCTCCGGACAGTCCGCTTTGTGACCTTCCTTCCCGGAAACCCAACACTCTCTAGCCTTAAGTTGTCCTTTTGGCCTTTACTTGGATCTCTTGTCATTGCCCTTAGACTTGTTCTCTCCTTGATCACTGTTTCTGTTTTCTGTTCTACCTCTGCCCACAAACAGTCTTTTGGAGTTTGGTTTTGTTTTCCCCAACAACCCCTTCTCCCGTAATTCTATTTCCTTAGAATAAGCAGAACTTGTCACGTCCTCAACAGTTAAAGTCACGGTTTTACCAATCCCATACTTAAGAGTGTCCCTAAGTGAATTGTACACTTCTGGAAGTGCAGATAAGATCTGAATTGCTTGATCTTCATCTGTGATGTGGATATCCAAACTGCCCAAGTCTGAGATGAGAAAAACGTCTAGATTTTCATCTATGCTTTTGTTTTCTTCAAACTTGAAGCAAGAGTACTTTTGCTTCAGATAAATCCTGTTTGATAAGGATTTAGTTTGATACTCCTTTTCTAACCATACCTCTAGAGCCATTTTTCCTTTCATTACTTTTCGAAGGACTGGATCCTCCAAGCTCATGCAAATCAGGTTCCTTGCTATTTTATCCTTAGCAACCCGGTCTTCCTTTGCCTTAACTTCATCTTTCTCAATCTTTACTTCTGTTGGTTCCTTTTCATCATCCGTGGAATCAACTTTTCCTGAAGTAGAGGTTAATGTGCTCTCTTGCACATAAGAGTCTAGACCCAGTAGCTCTAGTTGACAGATCATCTTGTACTTCCATAATCCAAAGTCCCCTTACCGCCGAACTTTGCCATACTGAACTTGCCAATGTTCTGCTCCATATTTGTCTTGTTTCAAGAATGTAACTACACGCAACCTTGATTTCCCCTTGTTTGATTTCTTTAGTATCTGATAGCAGAACCTGATACTTGATCGCCTTCTGCTTCACCTGAGTGCTCTGATACCACTTGTGAAGGTTTTAACCTTAATCCGTTTAGATAGCTTAAGTAATCACAAGTACTAAAAATTAACGACACCAACGAATTAACGAGTTTCTCTCAAACTTGAGAGTACGTCTCGTGTGGGAACTCTTGTCCCATAAACTTCCACTATAAGAAATCAACAAGTTTTAATATGTTTACAAGCTCTCTCTCTATAAGTCTCAATGACCTAACTCTCTCTCTCTCTTTTCAGGTACTGTGAAGAGATCGACAAAGAACTCAAGATCTTCACGCCTGTGGAGGATGACGACAAAGACGATGAACCCAAGAGCAAGAAATCCAAAATTCACTAACCGAAGCTCTTTAGAACAAGCTTGACTTAGAACTCTCTCTTGAAAACTCTATGCTTGTTCCTCTTTTTGCTTCTTGTATATCGGTGATGATTGAAATTGAGAAAGCTAATCGTATATATATACTTACTCGATCAACCAACTTGAGCTTAATTAATCTAGCTCACGGTTTTCCTTTTTCTTCAAGTAATCTCCTCAAACCTTAATGGATCACGGATCCATTAACCTTCTTCTTCTGATTTCTTAAGTTTAACCGGCCCAATAAACTTTGACCCAATTAATACGTCGATCCAACAAATTTGGATAAAAGACAAACCGTTTCGCTACAATTATGATAGCTGCAACACAGATGCAGCCACCGCTAAATTCACACTTCCTTCACGCTTAATCGGTCTGGACCATACTATTTCCAAGTTATTAGTTTCCTTACATTAAAAATTACAAGATTACTTGTTCTTCTTCTGTTTTGCCTTTTGCTTTCATTGTTACTTTCTATGTTTCTGTTTTCAGCTAAGTTTGGTATATTGGTGTGTGTGTGTTGTGTGTTCCTAATGTAAATGATATACACAATTCATAAAACCATAAGAAATATAAATATGAAGGATAATTAAACATTGTAGTTAAATTATAGACTAAGAATCAAGAAGAAACAAAAATGCTGCCAAAAAAAAAACTTGTTTCTTTATTCTCTCTTTGAGACTGCTATTTGAAAACAAACAGTCTACAAGGTAATATATTTAAGAACTGAGTTTATTTTTCTATGGTTGAATAGACCATAAAACTGAAAAAACTAACATCTAAACTTAGTCATTACTTGATCAAATATGTTTCCCAAGTTCAACCTTTTTCATCAGTTTGACTGTGCTTTCAAATATCGAATCTAGTATCCCTGCCACCTGAAATCTAACAACCAAAAATAATCTTACTTTCACACAGCAGAAAAAAAAAATAAAACAAAGCTAGGGTTTGTGAGAAAGATACTAAACCGTAAAAACACCGCCTATAATGGCGCAAACATTTGTGATAAAGTGCCAGAATGACTTTGGGTTCTCGCTTATTAACACCTGCAAAAACCAGAACATGCATTGACATTAGTAGTAGTAGGAGATATTTTATCTTCTATTCATTGTAAAAACTGAGTAAAGATAGAGATACCTGCATTGGAGAGAGCTCAAAGTGAAACTTTGCAACAGGTAAATGATAACTATGAGCCACGTTGCTATGAGCTGTATATTCATATTCTTCAATCAACGAATGTTCTCGACCAGTTCTCTTTGAAATGACTTCTGTTTTGACTACTTGCAAGTAGTGCTCGATCTGTATATTGTCACATCGAACGTTGTTATAAGAGAAAAAAACCTCAAGTTGACATAAAAATATTTGTGCAACTTACGGTAACATTAGCATCAAATTTCCTTTGATTTATAAACCATTTTCCATCAAGCCTATCATGGCTTTGGCCAAGATAAGGCAGTAATCGTTTCATATCAGTCCACAACCTATCTGAAACCATTGTACCAAACGAGAAATGTGTAACAAAATGTGACATGTTCATATGAGATGCATCAAATGAATGAGCTCCTGAATCAGCTGAGATTACAAGTTCCCCTGGAACCTGAAAAACAAAACAATAAAACAATTTTAAGGAATACAAACATTGAACATCTCATACAACATTAATTTTTACCTTCTTCGCAGTTAGATAGCCTTCAACTCTACAACCTCCACTAACTGGAGCCTTTTTAATACTTGAAATCACATCATCAGTTTTACCATCCAAAGCCAACTTCTGATGATCTTCTTTTTTAATAGGTTTGAGAAGTCCTTCCACCATCTGAAAAGAAACAAATCATTGTATATGAAATTTACTCAAGTTTCTTATATATAAATACACAAACACAAACAGATTAGCTTACTTTGATTAGGCTCTCTGTGTCTCTATCTCCATAGTAAGATTCATGTTCATGTTTCCCATGATCCTCCCTTAATAATAATATTATATAAGTGAACATTATAAAAACAACTGATCACCTAAGAGTATGTGGTTCACATTAAATAAATGGTTAAGTAGACAACAACAAGAATCATAACTTACTTATGATCACTGCTTTTGCGGAAAATCCGAATAGATGGGTAGCCTTGTATATGGTTGCTGAAGATTTTCATTTGATAAATAAGGCCAAGTCAAAACTGAAGATAACTATTCTTTCTAAATAATACCCTAAAACAAGAAGGACATCAAAATTAGTATACATATACCTCTTACATAGAGTAACTTCTTTTGTGCAATCAACACTTCCTAGAAGAATACGTCCACCAGTTTGAGGATCATATCTTCAGCATAAGATGTTCCAAAAAAAATAAATCATCAGAAAATTTGATGACTCTTCAAGGTTTATTAATAGCAAATAAAAAAAGGAACACAATCCACACCTCTCTCTTGTTATATCAGCTGCTTTGTCCCAAGATGGTTTCTGAAAAGTTTTGCAGAGAATTAAAAACAGAAACACAGGTAATTAAAAAGACCAAGCAAGAACTTATATTTATCAACATTAAAATATTGACAGCATTACCAGGCGACTACTTCAATAGCACCACGGCGCATTAAAATTAACAACCAAAATTGGAAAACTGCATAAAAAAAGAAAGAAAGTCCAATTTCATTAAAACCCTTTTTTGGACATGTACTCATAGAAGGAAGTTGTGACAACTCACTGATGTGTAAACTTCTCAAAGGTAGCCTCAGTTAATGGTATAGAAGCATAAGTAGTATTTTCTTCGTGATCTTCGTCTCCATGGTTGATTAGATGTAATCCAGAGGTGGAGTGATATTCCTCACCAGTGGCTCTTAAATGCGAATCAATTGGAATTTTGTTAATCGTTTTCGTTATACTCAACCTGTGCTGAAAAACAAAAATTTACTAACTAAGTTTAAACATAGGATTATAACATACTTATTATAATAATTTGCACAACCGACTTAAACACCATAGTAGCATGAGAACTTATAACAGAAACTTACAGTTCCCAATACGTCACTCACATCGACCGATGCAAATTCACATGATAGTGAAGGAAAGCTACAAAAAATGTCATTCATTCAAGAAACCAACAGAATTGTAGAAAAGATTGAAACATAAACACATAAAGATAGTGATAAAATTGTTATGGTTGTGTGTTGTTTCATTGTGACACGTAAGTAACAAACCTGATGTTGAAATGAATGTTTAAGAAGTCTCCATCAGAGCTTTTGTCAACAATTACAGATGTGTTAGTGTTAACTGCCAAATAATTATTCAGCTCCTGCAAATTAAACCATCAGCCAAAAAAGTCATTGGAAAATACATACAAATAGTGGAAAGAAGCAAAAGAAGGCAAAAAAGGATTTTACCATTCCAAACAAAAACACCATAGCAAGAGCAGCTACAATTGATAATCCAGCACCAGAGACAGATGCCTCTGTCAAATCTCTTGGGATTTTCCTGAAGACCAAAAAGGATCATAATACACAATTTTCAGAGTAATTAATTATCTAATTAACATCAGAACCAAAAAAAAAAACCCGATATTGTCCAAACATATAAAAAAGGTACAAACTTGTGCATGTGCATTCAAAGCCAATACCGAGATTCATCATCAGAAATGAAACACAAATGAGGAAATGCGAGAGAGATGTAAGAAGAGTGTTTGTACCTGTAGAAATCAACGGACTTGAGCTTGGTGGTGGAAACCATGGCTGTGTCACAGAAGCAGATCTCGACAGTGATCTCTCTCTATCTCTCTGTATGATCCTGAAATTGTCGTGATCCCACTTAGCTAAACAATCGGAACTCTTCAACAAAGCTCAAAGACCAGATTTTTTCATCATTTAAAGTCTTGATTTTTGTCTCTTCTCTTTCGTCTAAAGAAGGTAATAATATAGGAAGGAATCATCATCGTACTACACAAAAATTAGAATAGGTGATCTCTGAATACTGAACTTAAATATAAAAATAGAATAGAAGTAAAAGTTTTGTTCTTTGACAAGGAATACTTAAATCCTTCAGAAATATATTAGCTTTGGTCACAAAAATTAAAAAAAAGCTGTCACAAAACGACGCCGTTAGCTTTTTTAATATTACAAAAAACGGTGGCGTTTACTACGATTTGACCAAAGAGAAGAAGTGCATAAACGACACCGTTTTGATATGTTTTTTTTTCTTTTTGTCAACACCGTTTTGATATGTTTTAGTTTTTCTTTTTCTTGAATTCCGAAATCAGAGGGAGAAACCAATCAAGAAGAAGAAACGATGACGAGAGCTCTTCTACGCAGAGCTTTGACGAAGAACAAGTTCGTATCCTCAAATGCTCTTCGATCGATCTCCATCACCAACGTCTCTCGATGCGTACGATCTTTTAATCTTGAATCCTATTTCATTAATTTCGATCCAGTCATTATTTTATCTTTGTCTCAGTTTCGATTTGAAATGCTATGTTCTGATTTCAATTTCTTCAGCCCTTGAGTAGAAAAAAGAGGGAAATTTGTGTAGCTTTATATAATTTTGTTGTTTTTTATGCTGAGAAGTGAGAATTTTTTACAAAAATGATGAGTTTTGTACATTTTTGTTGGATATAGATTAGTACTCTGATTCTAGCAGAACATGAGAGTGGTTCAATCAAACCTCAAACAGTGAATACAATAGTTGCAGCAAATTATTTGGGTGAAAGATCTTCAATTTCATTGTTATTAGCTGGTTCTGGTTCTTCTCTTCAAGAAGCTGCTTCTCAAGCTGCTTCTTGTCATCCTTCTGTTTCTGAGGTTATAACTATACATTCTCACTTCTTCATGTGCTTTCTTTTTTCTTTTGTTAAAGTTGTTACTTTTTTGTAATAGGTACTTGTTGCTGATTCTGATAAATTTGGGTACTCTTTAGCTGAACCTTGGGCTAAATTAGTTGACTTTGTTCGGCAACAAAGAGATTACTCTCACATCCTTGCTTCCTCGAGTTCATTTGGCAAGAATATATTACCTCGTGTCGCTGCTCTTTTAGATGTTTCTCCTATCACTGATGTTGTCAAAATCTTGGGTTCTGACCAGTTTATCAGGTACATTCAGATATCCAAACAGTCTCTTGTTAATATGAAGTGAAACTGAGGTTTTAAATCTGTGGCAGGCCTATATATGCTGGAAACGCTTTATGTACAGTTCGTTATACCGGTGAAGGTCCTTGTATGTTGACTATTAGATCTACATCTTTTCCTGTAACACCAATTGCTGAAAACTCTGAGTCAAAGAAAGCTACTATCTCTCAGATTGATCTCTCTAACTTCAAAGAAGGTTCGTTTATTGTGTTTTTTTCTCCTCTATGAAGCTTTTGGTTCTGTTTTCCGTTAAGTGAGTATATGCTATCATTCATTTGCAGACTCTGTCAGTAGTTCTAGATACGTGGGACGTTCAACACAGGATACAGAACGGCCTGATCTTGGAAGTGCACGTGTTGTGATCACTGGTGGAAGAGCGTTGAAGAGTGTTGAGAATTTTAAAATGATTGAAAAGCTTGCTGAAAAACTTGGTGGAGCAGTTGGTGCTACTCGTGCTGCTGTTGATGCTGGATATGTTGCTAATGATCTTCAGGTAAATACATGTTGAGTATTACTTCCGTTTTTAACGGCTTTGAAACTCCAATAAGAGTTTGTTTGTGTGTATTGTTTAGGTTGGACAAACTGGTAAAATAGTAGCACCAGAGCTATACATGGCGTTTGGTGTTTCAGGAGCAATTCAACACTTAGCTGGAATTAAAGATTCTAAGGTGATTGTTGCGGTTAATAAAGACGCTGATGCACCTATCTTCCAGGTAACAAACAAACACACTTGAAACGAATGCTTCTTCTCCATCGTTACTATGCTAAAACGATTGGCTATGACATATTGTAGGTAGCTGATTATGGACTTGTTGGAGATCTTTTTGAGGTTATACCAGAGTTGCTGGAAAAGCTTCCAGAAAAGAAATGAGAACCCGAGAAACCTAAACTCGTCTTTTCTTTTATATCATGAACTTAAGCTCTCTGTATTTTCAGGTGCAGAACATTGAGAGTTTGTGTGTTTGTATATTAGCAAAATTGTGATAAATAAAAATGGTATGAAGAATCTTTGTCATGAGCTTGAGCTTTGTCTCACTTTTGATACTCTCTACCACGAATCTAACAAACAAAAGCAATGTGTTTTTTTTTTAACTTTCAATATGAATTCTATACAATTTTAGTTGTCAATAATACAAGTAACAATTTTACATCAAAGAATCAGAAGAATAAAAAAATAATGAAAACAGTTATAAAAAAACATTAAAAGAATCATCAAGCAATAAAGTTAGATAACATTGATAAAGGAACTACACAAAGTCCTCTCTTCTTCAATTCTGCAGAGAAGAATTCTTCATTCATAACTTCACCTATCTTCGATCCTGTGTCTGTTATACATCCTTTCTCCTATAAATTCCCCAAATATATAATGTTATTGTTAGTCGAAATTTTTTAAGGAAAATATTATTTTTCATGCAATCAAGAAATGTTTCTTATTATTACCTCGGATGTAATATTGTCCATGGATTTTCCATATATTGCATTATCTTTCGCACCATCCAACACACTAAAACCCTAAATAGACCCAAACAAACAAACAAAAATGGTTAGAAAACTAAATTAACAAAAAAAAAAAAAAATCACAAATCAAGATAGACTCATATATATGTATCCAACCTTGGCTTTATTAGAAGGAGAAGAGGCTGTGTCTTCTTCATCTTCTTCTCCTTCATCCTCTCCTTTTTGTTTTTCTTCTTCTTTTTCTTTGTGTTGATGTAGAATTCGTCTCTTTTTAGGGTTTGTATTAATGTTATTAGCCTTTCGACTAATCTTTGTGTTGTGGACAGGAGATGCAGCGTCTGAGATCATTGAGGAATCATTGTCATAGTAATGACTCATTCCTTCTTTAGTTTCTACCATTTCATCGTCATTATCAATATCTTCAAAGTAGATGAGCCAACTGCTCTCTTCTTGATCTTCTTCTTGGTTTATCGTTTTGATTTGGTGATTGGAGAACACTCTTTGTCTCACACAGTTGTTTACGGAGTTATCCATTTGAAGTGTTTGGGGGTGTGCAAAAAAAAAAAGATGTGTATATGTAAAAGTTGAGGCTCTTTTGTTAGCAAATGATTTTGTTATAGAATAGGCTCTCATTTATATATAGTGAGGAGATAGATTTTAGATCATGGAAGTTGGAGGTGTGGCACATTTTGGTCCGTTTGTCCTTTTTGTATTTTTAAAATCATTTATTTCTTTTTAAATGTGTTTTAAAGTTTTATAGACCAACTAGTTTATACATATATAAGTACATTTTCAATTAGGAAACCAAACGGGTCGGGGTCATTAGATTCATAGCAATAGATTGTGTGTTTGTGAAATATTTGTCTTTACGTTTACTTGGGATAGATTATGACATTATGTTCATATTTTAAAAAGTTTTAAGACCTTTTTTATCAAATAATTTCTGAAAATTAAAAATGCAAAGAAGAAAGACTAATAAAATATGTAATTTTAGTAATTTTCATTTGCATATACATTTTTAAAGTAATCTTAGGAAAAATACTACTAATTAAAACTAAAATAGTCTTGAATCTTACATAAAAATAAATAATTGAGTACACGTACTCAATAATATAAATTTATATGGAAAAGAAGATAGCCATGGAAACATTTATCTATATATTATATTTAAATAACATAGAGTTGATTTAAGTATATGACAGATGTTAAAGCTTCGATTAGAAAGTAACAAAATGATATTTTATAAAAGATAGATAAAAATATAACACGTTATTTTATCAAATTGATTTTTAAAATAGATCTGTTTGGTATTCTCGTAAATGGATTTATCAAAATTTAATAATATAAAACCTCAAGGTATTATGGATATATCAAATACCTTATATAGTATTTTTCTATTGCATAAAGTGCAATATAAGGTAGTTTAGTTACTTGATGTGTAAGAACAAGAAAAGGAGGGAAAGTGGTCGACCTTCTTGTGGGTTAGTGGATAATGTGATTGTGCACGTTTCACAATTCTCGTTGGTCTCTAAGTGAGTTTGCTAAATCTAATATTTATGAGATTATATTATGTTATCTTCATAATTAAACTCAACCAGAAAAAAAGAATGTACTTCGAATAAATAATGTTTGATTTCATTTGTAAAAGATGCATGTTTCAAGCCGTGGTCTAATTAATCCACAAGATTCACTCATTGACATCGAGATTATCTGAGAATTTTTAAAATAGTTGACATACTTTACTAATAGTTAAAAGTTCATGATCAACACCTGAGATATTCTGTGTTAAATAGTTTGTTTCCCTGTTAATTCGGTTAAATAGATGTATATCATCAATCATCATTGTTACATCACTAATTTCTACCTTTGGATCATTGGTCTAATACTTTTTTACACAGCCAGAAAATTTACGTTAAATTTTGTTTTATTTTAGAATCCATTATTGTTAAAATTGAATCACTAGCTAAACTTCGAGCTACAGTGGTAGTCATTGAGCTATATATTATCATTTAGCTTTGAGGTAAAATCTTATTCTACATTCAACCATACTACATAACTCTTTATTAACCATCATACTCTATGACTCTATCCTACATGATCTTTTAATGATGACATATACATTTCTTTTTTATAACTATCACACGATAAGTAGTTATGAATATTCGCTAGTGGCAACCACACATTAACATCATTATCATCAATCTTCTTTTCACCATGACGAAATCTAAGATAGGTTCAAATTATCGACACCTTAACATGCTTACGCATCGTCTAACGTCACTCATTTTCTGCGTCACTATAGTTACCAAGAATGGGTAGTTATAGATCACAAGATAAAACTTGGAAATTCACATTTAATTTAATAAATCTTGGAAAGTGATATTAACAATCCAAAAATATAAGGGTACATCAAACTATGCTATTTTAACCCTAAATATACAATAGGTGTTCTATCAAACTATAATATTTAACCTAAAAAATAATTTTAAAAAAAAAACTGTCCTGCTGGACTTAAAAGGTTCAAGAATCCTGGACCAACTATATTATACAAAACCATAGATTAATTATATACTAACCATTGAATTTAATTATATACGTCTCTTTTTGTTAATTGGCCTTAACCTCACTATTACCTTCATCACGTTTCGTTGTTTAATTATTCATTAAGTGCTTTAAAATAGAAGTGGAGACTATTTTCGCCTGCTTGCCACGTTATAAACCACATTCTCGTTGAATCTTTATTACCACTTCCCCACGAATTACATGTCTTGATCATTGACCCAAATTTTTTTAATTTGAAGAAGTTAGAACCAAGTACTCCATTTTTTTGTTTTGTTTTTTTTAAATTTCCTCTTAAAATCATTTGATTCCTAAATTTGCTTTATACTCATGTTATCTACTCTATACTTCGTAGATTAAGCTAATAATTTAATTTCTCAGAGTAGAAACATACTTTTCCTTCTAACATAGAAGAAAAGGCTAATTTTATCTTAATTAGTTATTATATTTTGCTTACGTTGATGCATTTTCAATTAAGAGAATAAATTATTTCTAATACTCTAAAATTTTAGTTTGCGCAGTCTAAATTAGATGATTAAAAACTATGTGGAAACTGGAAAGAAAACAACATTGATTATAAGATTCTCGAATTATGTTGTCAAACAGATTATTTAAAATAACAATTATCTATTTGTCGACTGATGTATTTTAAGTTCTCTCTTCTAACAGTGTGCTTGCGCAATATCTTTCATCACACTAGTGTGCTTACGTAATATCATTGTACACCAATTTTGTTTATTAAATATTTCAGACATAAGATTAAAATACAAAATTACTATAGATAACATAAGTAATGTTTGTTGATAAGATTCAACTCAACCTAAATTAGTTTATGAATCTATGATGATTATAAAACCTAGACCACTCCGATGTAACTTGTAACTTATGTTAGTACCAACTTTACTTACGAGGAGAAAAACATTTTCAGGTAATAGAAAATTGGTAAAAAGATTGGCCTCCGGCCGGCAAAAGAAAACTACGAGTTTTGGTCCGAAACTTCCCAATAAATAAAGTATGAACTATGAACTTAACTTGCATGTCATCAAAACAAAATAAATATCTTACTCCCCCAAATTATTTATTTCCACTCCTTTATCTTATTTTTTTTTGAAGTTTTAAGTCTGCTAATGATTTTCTATATTAATATTTTAAAAAAAAACTAGAAAGAAACAATAATCAATGAACATTTTATTGCATTCCGGTCTAGTATTGTTTTTGCTAACCAAAAAAGTAGATAACTAAAACATAGTATAAAAAACAAATAGATAAAAATAATTAAAAGTATGAAATTTAAATATTAAAGACCAAAATTGCATAAATTTTCTTTGGGCATCTGAGATAATAAGAACGTTCTTAACAATGATAATTCGATTAAAATGTCTTATTTTCTCTCTGTCTACAGGTTCTTGAATCCACACTCTGTTTAGTGTTTATAACAGATTAACGACCTCAGCTTGCGATGGGCTGGACTCTGCTGGAAGCCCAAATTAAAGACCCAATTCTCTAACACCGAAAAACGCACCGTATCACTTAAGATCCAAACCGGCTTCCAATAGCATACCCTAATTAATGTCTGTGGTTTAGCAATTAGAAATCACGATTCGTCGTTTTGTTAAAACTTTTTTAAATCGCAGAAGTCGTTTTATTCTCCGTCAAATCCAGTATCGTAAACTTCAGAAAATCGTAGGAACTCGAATTTATCTTTCTGCAAGTTCAGTTAATCAGGTTACATTAAACCCGAGTCTTATTAAACTAGTGTCTTAATCAATTCGATTTGGAATTCGTTTAGTTTCTTTGTTTTCCCAAAATTAAAACCGATTTAATCGAACCGTACCCGAACCGACCCGCTTCAAAAAACCCCGAAAATTCGATGATAATGCGTCGTCGTTCTTAAACGAAATTGAAAATTGATTGCAGGAGTAGTGCTAAAAGGGTTTAAGCACATAAATCCCTAACTTCGATTCAAAATCCATCAAATTTTCTGGAAGAAGAAGACTCAATGGATGATACTCAAGTCAAAGCTCTAGAAGATAAGCTGAAGAGTCAATTTAGTCAGCTTGAACTTGAGCAAGCAGTATTCGAGAGAATGGTTTACAAGAATAAGAGTCAGCATCGGAGATGCTTTTATTTTCAGTACCTTCTCAAGGTAAAAACTACATCCTTCTTCTATTCGATTGTGACAAAGAAGGAATTTTCAATTATAGCAAAAAAAATCGATTTTTTGATTGGTCAGGTGAGAAGGGAATTGAGACTTTTACGAACAGCAAACATGGAGGAGATTCTGAGATCGTGCTTTCATGTAATCTCTGGAAAAGGAAATAAACAAAAAATTCATATTTTGGAGAGGTATGGCTTCTCTTTTCATATGTTGGTTTTTACTGATTTTGATGAGAATGGTGTATGAGCTTAGTTTTGGGGGTTTATGCAGCTTGAAGTTGAAAAAATGTCATACTGGGAAACCAAATATCTTGGAAAGACTTCTTGGAGCTCTTCATTTACTCTCTCAGGTAATTTATTCTCTAATCAATATTCTCTTGGACCTTTCTGTGTTGCTTTGATCATAATTATGATGTGACTCATCATTGTGTTTGTTGCAGATGACTGAACCAATGTTAAAGGCAGCTAGGTATTGATTGATTTAATAAATTAAATTCTTTGTGTAATGTCTTAGAGCTAATTATGTTCATTGCGTAATTGTTCTACAGTGGGATATCCACTCTTGTAGCTCGTTCATTTTTCGTTGGATTTTCTGTGACATTTTTGGCGCTGCTTGCACGTCTCCGAGTCTTGGTTCAACAAGTAAGTTAACTTTTCTTTTTGTTCTGCCTAATCCAAAGAAGCTAAAAGCAACATTTTGGGCAGATTCTCCAATACTCAACTATAGTGTGTATAATGTGCTTAATTTCTTCGTCGTTTTGGGTTCGTGCAGATATTACTTGATGCTGTTTCAGTTTTCAATTCAGTATCTTCTGCATCCGTGAAGAAACAGTCTGTAAAGATAGCACATGACGGGCTTGAGGTTGGTCTAAGCTTCTCTGGTGGACTCTTTGGTAGATTTCTTACACAGTTCGATGATCATTTCAGTAAACTCTGTTTTTTTTCTTCTCTATTTTGAAACTATACAGGTGTTTCGCGAGTTCTATCCAAAGGATGAAGAGTGCATTACCTTATTGGAGTGTGTATGGAAGACCGATAAATATGTCTTACTTGAGAAATTGCAGAATTGTGAGAGTAGTAAACCTTTGGAGGAAAATGTATCAGAGGATGCTACTATTAAGGATTCTTTGGTCCAATATCAAACATCTGTTTCTTCTCTCGTTGGTAAGAACCTTCACAGAATTACTATTTGGTTGTTATTTGTGGTCATACTTGTCTAGAATTCTGCCATTAGAGTTTAAAGGGCTCGAAGATTGTAGAATTTGGGTTTTAGATGTCTTTATTGGTTACAGCGTAGCAAAATCCCTAAGTTCTATGTTTTTGTACTTAACTGAAAGATTTGTCCCACTTGTAGAATATCTCTCTCCTATGCTTGGAGCAGACATCAGTGGTGTTATTGTCGGAGAAAGTTCGACTCCCATTGATGAAGCAGCTTCTCCCAAGACTAACAATGAGCAGCAACCAGAAGATTCAGAAAATCCAGAAGATGCTACAATTAGGACTTGTTCAGTTCAGTATCAAACCTTTGTTTCTCCTCTCGGAGGTAAGAATCTCCACATAATTACTGTTTTTTGTTTTGTTTTCCGGTTATGTCCTTAGCACTAAGTAGGCTTGTACTTGTTTAGCATTATATGTTTTTTATAAGGGCTCAAAGGTTAAAGAGTTTGATTTTAGTGATGGGATAATTTGAACTGAAAGATTTGTGCATTTTGATTGAATTGTCCAATTGCAGAAGATACCTCTACTTCTCCTCTGCTTGAAGCAGATAAAAATGGTAATGTTACTGCTACAGAGTGTTTGAAACCCATTGCTGAAGCAGCTTCGTCCAAGACTAACAATGAGTACCAAACAGAAGATTCAGAAAACCCAGAAGATGAATCTACAAATCCTGTAAGCCCGGCAAAAGTTAACACAGACACAATAAAGCCGAGTTGCAGAGCAACGAAGGTGGCGTTTCTACCCGTGAAAAGTACTTTCTCTGCAATAACGCCAAACGCTATAGAAGAACCCCCAAAGAAGAAACAAGAAACAGGCGAGAAAGAAAAAAAGGAAGAAGAAGATGGATTTTATAATCTACTAATCCGCGGAACCCAGAAAGACAGTTTGTTCTAGCAAACACAAACATTTCAAAACCCAAGAACATAACTTGCGTGGTTCCTGTAGAGTCAAGCCTTTTGAGCTGTGTAGCCAAGGATCAAGTCACGGATCTCTTCACTGTTGGCTCTGTCGATAGCAGTTCTTCCATCAGCATCCTTGACCAAGTAATCAGCACCAGCTCTGAGAAGCTCCTCGATCTTAGGTCTGTCACCTTCTGTAGCGGCTAACATCAACAAGATATCGACTGGGTGAATGTTTAAGTTAAGAAGAGCTTCCATCTTTGAATAGGTACCTTCTACCGCAAGCATTCCCATGTAGTTGAAATACTGCAAAAAAAAAAACATCAAGAACACATACATTTATTTACATATATCAGTTATATTCAGTTAAATGTATTCTCTTTATTGCTTTATTCACATCTAGAAATGTGTTTGTATCTGAGATTATTCAAGAACCAAAGTGAAGAACTTTACGATTGGATTTGAGTCCAGAAGAAGTCAAACCTGTTCAACGTCGTCTCTATCGAAGTCATCACGAGATTGACTACCATAGATTCCAGCATTTTCAGCATCGACACCGTTTTTGCCAAACTTGAACCAGCAAGTGGTTCTTGATCCGTTGGAGGGTCCGAGTCTGGCGGGTCGGATCTGTAGCTTTAAGTTTCGGGTTCCGAGAAATCGAGAGGAGAGGAGCCTTGGGGAAGAAGATGAAGAAGTGGTGGAGAAGAGTGAGGTGGCCAAAGAAGGTACGCATGAGAATGAGATGGAAGAAGAAGCCATGGCTGTTTCTTGATGCTTTCAACTAAAGCAAAACAGATTCAGTGGTTTTATTATCCACTCATTTTCTCCCTTTTATCTATAATAAATAAATAATTTCTTATAGATTCAATTCCACCGTAGATTTCAGATGCTTTTGTTTTTTTTTTGCTAAGAGAATCAATAAAAATAGTTTTTTTATGTTAAGAAAATCAATAAAAATAGTTTCAGAGCAATCTTTATTTACTTTTAAGAATCTATAAATCACATTAGGTGCTGAATGGCAAGCGCTTTTGTTTTAGTATTATTTTTTTCAAAACCACATTGTCTTATCTTAATGTAATCAAAATTTATTTGTCAAAAAAAAAAAAATGTAATCAAAATTTTGAACATTTTAATGTTTCCAAAAGTTTTGTTTTGGCTCACTTTGCTTTTCAAGTAGAAAATCTGAAACCAAATAATGTGAAATTAGGCAGTAACTAGATTTTACAATAGTTTTTGGTTTTTGATTCTTAAAAACTCAATTTTTATCCATTCATGATTTTTCTAAAAACAGATTCCCTAAAAAAATAGAAAAATTAGTTTTTGAGTCATTTCACTATTTTTCACTGAGAATCTAAAAACTACTTTTTTTGTTTCTCAATTTTTCAACGTGATTTTTTCTTTTTTTTTTCTTGGGTAAAATTTAAAAACTAAAATCCGAAAACTAAAATCCAAAATCTAAAAATCACAATCCAAAAACCATTTTAAAACCTTCAAACATTCATGGCCTAAATGAGATAAATAAAATTTGTTGTAGATTTTGTGGTAAATATGAAAAGTTAAGAATTATAAATTGTTTAAGACTTATTTAAGAACCACCTAACCTTAGTTATTCATACCACGATTATTATGCAATCTTCAAGAGGAAAATTTTCTTGATTAGATAATAAATCAATAATGCAAACTTTTCTTGGGACTATATGATGGACTTATTTGAACGATGATTAATTGAAATTGTCATAGGAGAAGTTTATCAACTTGAGCCAAAAAATGTCAAACATTTTGAACCATTCCGACATTTGTATCTGTTTAGTATGGTTCACAACCCAAAAAAAGAAAAATAAAAACTTCTCCATCAATTCAATTTATAAATCAAATATAAGCTTTGGGGATTTTGATTAAATTATTTCCCAAAACTGAATTAAAACTAAAACAGCATGTATTTGAAATTGAAGATAACTAATAAGGAATAAATAAATAAACAACGAAGCATGACATGGCAAAGACGTGGTCTCCACTCTCTCAAAAAACCCCAACAGAAATTTTTTAGCAATGTCGCCGGAAAAACCAGACGTCTTCTTCTTCCTTATGTGACCTATTTCTCCACCTTCATCACAATTCAAAATTAGGCTTCATCAGAATCTACCCTAAATCTCCCAAATCAGCCATTACAATGGCTCACAAAAGCTCTCTAGTCTCTAACACTCAAAACTCAAATCCTCCTTCAATGTAATTCTCCTTTTATTTCTATCTCTATTGTATTGCTGCCAAATGCGATCACAAACCACAACGAAAAAACCTTCAATGAAAACTTCCATTGCTTCTTCCTTCTCCGTTAGATCCTCCGTCGCTTTCTCGTCTCACTCAGCAATGGTGGAATTGAAACAGAGGATCTTAACTTCTCTCGCTAGACTCGGTGATCGCGATACTTACCAGATCGCCGTCGAAGATCTCGAGAAAATCGTCGTGTCCGTTTCCGATTCTCCCGAAATCCTTCCGGTTCTTCTCCATTGTCTTTTCGATTCCTTCTCCGATCCTAAAGCTCCCGTCAAAAGAGAATCAATACGACTCCTCTCTTTTCTCTGCCTCTGTTATTCCGATCTCACTTCTTCACAGTTAGCCAAAATCATCACTCACATCGTCAAGCGTCTCAAGGACGCTGATAACGGTGTACGCGACGCGTGTCGCGACGCAATTGGCTCTCTCTCTGCGCAGTTTCTCA
The DNA here is from genome assembly GCA_963555745.1 of Cardamine flexuosa. Lineage (NCBI taxonomy): Eukaryota > Viridiplantae > Streptophyta > Magnoliopsida > Brassicales > Brassicaceae > Cardamine > Cardamine flexuosa. The sequence goes on along the minus strand of OY743214.1, from coordinate 26,311,913 downwards.
AGGAGGAAAAAAATGGGAATTGTGTTGGGTCTTCGTTGGTGGGGCTTTTTGCTAAGCCTTTGTTTGAAGCGATGGCGGAGCAGAACAAAAGCTTACAATCTGGTGCTGCGATATGTATGGGGAAAATGGTGGATTCAGCAACGGAGCCTCCTCCTGTTGCAGCTTTTCAAAAGCTATGCCCTAGAATCTCTAAGCTTTTGAATAGTCCCAATTACATTACTAAAGCTTCACTCTTACCTGTTGTTGGAAGCTTGTCTCAGGTTTGTGCAATTTGGTTTCTACAAAAGTACGATGGGTTAAATATTTTTTGAGCTATGAAATATTTTGCAGGTTGGAGCTATTGCACCACAGAGCTTGGAATCATTGCTACACAGCATTCATGAGTGTCTTGTATGTACGGATTGGGTTACTCGTAAAGCAGCTGCTGATGTCTTAATCTCCTTGGCTGTTAATTCTAGCAGTTTGGTTGCAGACAAAACAGATTCCACTCTTACAGCTCTTGAGGCCTGTCGTTTCGATAAGGTACTCCACTCTGTACTAGGCTGGAATCACGTTGTTACTTTTTTCCTACATTATTGTTCAGCATAATTTTGAAAAGTGGATATATTTGTTTTTGGTTTGTAGATAAAACCTGTTAGAGAGAGCTTGTCTGAAGCACTAAATGTCTGGAAGAATCTTGCTGGGAAAGGTGAATCTGGAACATTTGATGACCAGAAAGACGAGTCAAGGAATGGAGAAACTGATTCCATTGCAGGACCATTGATGCAAGGCTCTTCTGATGATTTGAGCAGTAATTCAGATTCCATTTCGAAAGCAGTGCTCATTTTGAGGAAGAAAGCTCCTCGGTTGACTGGCAAAGATCTTAACCCAGAGTTTTTCCAGAGACTGGAAAAAAGAGGTTCTGGTGATGATATGCCAGTTGAAGTTATTCTCCCTTGTAGGCAAAAGAATTCGTCAAACTCAAACACAGAGGATGATGAATCAGATGCCCATACTTCAGGATCGAGGAGTAGGTCTAAAGGTTTGTGTGGTGTCCATCCCAAACAAAGACATTTTGGAGATTTCGCAAGAGAAAAATGGGTTGATGAAAGAATGAACGGAGGTGAATCACGGCTGAGATCATTTGATGGAGATCAGACTGAAGTAATCCAGGCGGAGTCATCTGAAAACAGAGGGAATTGGCCACCTTTGCAGAGACAGTTATTGCACTTGGAGAGACAACAAACCCACATAATGAATATGTTGCAGGTACTGTTTCGATTTCAAATCAATATAGCGATTCATTCTTAAATGGTCACTTTCATATCATTGAACAGGATTTCATGGGTGGTTCACATGACGGCATGATAAGTTTGGAGAACCGTGTTAGAGGTCTTGAGAGGATTGTAGATGAGATGTCAAGAGAAATGTCCATACAATCAGGTAAAGTATAACTGCAACTTGTTACATCCATTTGAAAAATGATATTTTATTAACACCAAAAATGTGATTTGCTTCAGGTGCGAGGGGGAAGACGGCAGCATCATGGAGGTCTGATGTAAATGGATGGGATAGTCCTAACTATGGAGCTTCTTCGAGAAACACTCAGACCAGTACAAGAAGGACACGTGGCACTGGTTCTACTGAGCACTCAGGTACCAGCAGAAGAGCGTGGGACAAAAGCTCTGTACCTATTAGACTAGGCGAAGGACCTTCTGCTAGAAGCGTATGGCAAGCTTCAAAAGATGAAGCTACTCTCGAAGCGATACGTGTAGCTGGAGAAGACTGTGGAACATCAAGGAATAGACGAGTAACTATTCCCGAAGCAGAAGCAATAATGGACGAAGATGATGATGAGCGTGGAGGACAAGAGCGAGACCCTGTGTGGACTTGTTGGAGCAATGCGATGCACGCGCTACGAGTCGGTGATACAGATTCTGCATTTGCAGAAGTATTATCAACCGGAGATGATCTTTTGCTTGTCAAGTTAATGGACAAAACCGGTCCGGTTCTTGATCAACTATCGAATGATATTGGAAACGAGGCTATTCATTCAATTTCACAGTTTCTCCTGGATCATACTCTGTTTGATATCTGTCTATCTTGGATTCAACAGGTAACAAAAGAGATTCTTTTTTTGTTCTCTTTCCCGAGATTAATGTTTTTTTTTACCTCAAATCGCTCTGAATTAACCTGATGGTAATATATATATAACAGCTGCTAGAAGTAAGTGTAGAAAATGGAGCAGACTTTATGGGAATACCATTGGAGTTAAAGAAGGAGCTTCTGATGAATTTACATGAAGCTTCTTTGACAACAGCTCCTCCTGAGGACTGGGAAGGTCTAGCTCCTGACCATCTTTTGGTCCAGTTAGCATCTAATTGGACTATCGAGCTCCAACATTTCGACCCGTAAAACGTTTGAAAAAACATTACACTGTACAGATATGATTCTTTTTACTTGTGAAACAGTAAAAAAATACAGTGCTGTTCATTAGATATGATTCTTTTTAAGTCAATGAAAGCTTCTATACATCTGATCATATTTATCTCTTAGACTTCAAACAAGGTGCATATAAATTGTGCATTCATGTTCAATTGGTGACTTTTAAATCACAAAGAACTTTGGTAATGAGATGGAATGATAAACTTAAAAATAAAGAAACACACAAAAAGTGACATTTAAAGGGGGGGAAAAAAACAATGAATAAATTGTTTCAATATTTCAAAGACATGAGATTCTCGACGTGATTGGGGAAAGTAAAGAGCCCACGGATACGTCCCTTTCCAAGTCCATTACTAAACCTAAATTCCTCATCCGCAATTCCTTTAAATTCAACTTGTCTCAAGCTGTTTCTCTTAGGATCAAAATATAAAATAAAAAACGATTTAACAAACTTGGATGGTACACAAACAAACTCACCAGCATCAGTGACACACCATTGATTTTGTAAACATTTTCCAAACTACGAACAAAAGGTGTAGGAAAGTGTTTACACGACCATTGGTTTTGCTCTGGATCCTCCAAAATCCACAATGTAAAACCATCCTTGTCCATGAAATTGTCACTATCAAGACAAGCTAATCTTCCCTCATAAGGTATCAACATACCCAATAAATCTTCGGATGGTGATCTTATCATACCAAACTTTTCAGTTCTGACATCAAAATTCATTATTATGGCAACAACCGAATCATCAACATCAATATAGGCTCTATAGTATAGAACACCGTTGATGCATCGACCAAGACTCGTAATGAAAGTAACGTGTGTATGGTTGGTTTTGACCGTTATCCATGATTCTTGAGCTGATCCCAATGTTAAAACCTGACACACATCAGAAGCTTCCGCACGCGGCAGACACACAACTTTGTGTTTACCTTCGATCGGATCGTATCCTAAAAAGACTACTACAGCATACTTCCAATCCTTTCTAGGTTTTTTTAAGGTTAAGAACTGTCTCATGCTAGGGTTCCATATTACAGGGTTTGCTGCTTTTCGAAAACAGATCAAGCCATGGACTGACTCGGAAATCGAGAACGAGAAGTGACAGTCTCTAGGGTATTTCATATGGTAACTATCCACATGCTGCTGAGAATAAGAATCACGAAGCTCGTTCGAATTCTTATTGTGTTGCGGAAACGAGAAAACAAACAACTTGCCTTTTTTCCTGAAAAACATTAAAAGACTTGGCCGAGCTAAGGAGCGAGTTTCAAACGTGTCCGTGAAATAAGGATTGTTGGTGATTGATGACCAAAGCTTCGACACGTAACGACATCTCACGACAGAATCTGCGGGCAGCCTTAAGAGTATGTCTGAGGTTAGATCGAGGGTAAGAGACGATAACGATGATGTTGACATTGATGAACGAAGACTGTCCTTTCTTTTTGTTTTTCTCTTATTTTTTTTTGTTGGTCTTTTTTCGTCAAAACCTTATTTTTTGTTACTTCCTCTACAAGATATCGTTACTCCATATATATATATATTGCGCTCCTTGGATTTTACTTGCATATTTAGTTATTGTAAATTTTGAAAATATACAAAATTATAAGAAGACGGTCTCCATTTTTTTTTACGAAAATGGAAAGAAGAAACGGACTAGGTCCACTTCAGATCCAATTTTTCTTGGAGAATTTTGATTTTAATATATATTGTTTATTTTCCACTCTCCACAAAAACTGACATGATATCCTCAACTGGTTAGAAATCCTGGAAATAATAACGAAAGTAAATACTTTTATTACTCACTTGGTATATCTTCGTTATACAAAACTAGATATGGAACGATAACAAATTATAGAATAAGAATTAATTTCAGCGTAAGCAATCATACTTTTAGTATAGGAGGAAAAATATTACATTTGATTTGCATGTTCAATTTGGTTAACCGATTATTGCGGTTAAACCTATAACATTTTGCAAACTAAATCTTCCAAATGTTCAAACTTGGAAGTATAGTTGATAAGACATTTTAGCAAAAAAAATTTGGATGGATATTTTTCAAGAGAAAACTGGTTTATGATCTACGTATTGTACAAAATTAGTCCCACAATATTCTCTACAAGATAATGTATTTGAAAGTGAAAGTTCTTCATCTATTCATTCCGATTGATGTATGCCAATAACATTTCCAACAACTTAAATACTTGTTAACCTCAACAATTATGGTGAAAGTAGTAGCTACCCGACAACAATATTCTTTGGATATTACTTTTTATTTTATTTTTTCAAATATGGTAGAACTAATAATTAATATAATTATTTACTTTTAATGTTTAGCCATTATTTTTTTATTTTTGAAGAAGTAAAATGTCTATTGAATTTAGTTATTGTTCATCATCTCGGAAATGAGATGAAACCTATCAGATTATTGCGGTTTGATACTACTAAATCATTGGTCAATCTCGGTATTCTTATTCTCACCATGTGGATAGCTATGTAAAATTAAATAGAGTGATTCTAAAATACATTTGGTTTCACTCCAATTCTTTGAATTTCTTTCTACTTAGTTATTAATTGGAAAAACATTTTTGTTTATAAAATATGAATTTAACTTACTTATTTTATTTTAAGCCAAAATTGTAATATAGTTGTGACATTATTAAAATTTTAAACTTATTACATAAAAAATACATGACACATAATATATATATATATATATATATTTGAAGACATTTTAAGCATCATTACTTATTAGTGTAATTCTCCTATAAAGAATCAATTTAGTGCATTTAAGTATGTAATGAGCGCTGTAAAGAAAAAAAAGTATCTAATGAGCTTTCTTGTCTTTGTTGTTTCTATATCAAGCAAAAAAACGTGTAAATCCTATTATAAGGTTATTAATATTTGTTGTGCTGGATTTAATTTATGTTACTTATCTTTCATTTCACTACTTACTGTGTATTTTTTAATTATGTCATCGTGTTTTCTATTAAATAAACGTTGTTGTTGTTGTATTTTAAAATTTTAACTAATTATATACTAGTTTTTGTTTTATAAATAAATTATCTAAAATTTAGTTAACTAGATAGTAAAAATTTATTATATTTTAAAGCATAAATAAGAACATTTAAAAATTAAAAATAATATTTTGAAAATAATAAAAAAAAATCCACTCTATAATAAAATAATAAATAATATTACTCCAAATATACATCAATACTATTCAATATTCCTTTTAAAGTGAGAAATATAATAGAGTTAAAGATGATCTTATTATATATAATTTGGTTAGAAATATATAATTTGTATTATATATATAATTTAATTTAATTTATTTTAATATTTAGAAATTCGTCCATTGGACAGATCCTAATTTAGTTTTACTATATAATAGAAGTTTAGAGATTAAAAATAGAATGAAGCTGGAGATGTATATAATAACTCCTTGAGAAAAAAGTGAATTAAATTATGGTATTTTAGCTTATAATACCGTTTGAGTTAATGAAAGTAATACTGGAGAGATCTCGTGATAGCTTTAACACCACAATTACAGCTTTTAAGTTAACGAAAGTTGTTTTTGGAGAGTCCTCGTGATACAATTCTTGGTTGATGATTTCTTGTAAATATGATCTGCCTCTTCTTTTTGGACTATAAACAAATCGCAAAATCATATCTTCTTCGAATGTTCCTTCTCAGTCCGTGTTTGGAATTCAGCAACTTCCCATCTATCACTTGCAAATGCTCTAAGCCGTTTTTAATTTAACAAAAAATAAGAAAGCTATTATACACATAAAATTAAGAAAATTCGAGTAAGCCTAAGCATATATCCGATTAAAACGTGGAAACTAATCCCTCGACTAATATACCTAAACCCCAATCACACAAAATTTATCATAGTACAGAAGTCTGAAGGTAACATAAACAAAGAGACAAATACAAAACAAACAACACTAAACAAATGAACAATTCTAATTAATGTTTCTTCATGGAGAAGTTTGAAACCGCAACAAAACTCTCATCAGTTCATTTCTAAAATCCCTAATCAACCCACTTGACCGATTGAAAATAAAATCTCGGTCATTTTGAGCGTTTAGGGGTCGAGTCGCCATTTTCTGCCCACCGTAAAACTCAGTTTCTGTGTATTCTGCTTTTGGTACGGAAACGAAAGTCGTTATTGTTCATCTGTGAGATCTTAAGCATCAAAGAGACATAGCCTAAAGCAGCTATGGCGTAGAACACTTTGTATGGAGCCAACTCTAGCCCAGAGAAGAAGCAGTAGTAGCCTGCGAGAACATACATGTGATGGGGACGGAGTTGGTGTCGTGAGAGAGAAGGGAACGCGCGTAGGATGCTTGTCTCCGGTCTAGAGTTCAGTATTCCGTGGAAGATTACGCCAACGCAGAGAGCCGAGTCAGCAAACCAAGGGAAGCTTTGTCCCGTTCCAATCCGCTGGAAGAAGATTCCATTAAAACATCAGACAAGCCATTTTTTTCGGGTATTGGCATACATTATTAAATCAGATGATTCACCTAATAAACCGCATGATAAACTACTTTTACTAGTTGAATTAGAGTCTATTGGCTTTCAAATATTAGAGTACCTGAAACCAAGCGGCGAGAGAGGGTACGAACATCAAAGCTGCAAGGAGATGCAATATTAGTAGGGTGTGCCTACGGTTGAAGATGTCTGCTTGTGTCTCAACAAATGACTTTTCAGACAAGTCTCCTGATACAGGTTCCTGTCTGCTTGAGGGATGTCGAGTTTTATGCTCAGCTTCACTTTTCTGATCGAATGATTCCTTTCTCCTCGATGCCATCATCATACTTTCATGAAACAAAGAATGAAAACGACCATCAGCCACTGGTTTCTGATTCATGATTGTCTTTCTCTTTATTTGAGTTTTAATTTTTCTGGATCAAACATTCCTAACTTACATGACAAGATTTGAAAAGAAAGAAAGCTTGCTTACGAGCACATGGAGTTATGGCAGCAAAGAACATCAGAAGCAAGGAGTACAAAAAGACCCAAAGCCGGATGAACAAAGGACACTAAGGTAACCGCGACTAGTGTCATAACAACTGTTGCGTTGAGCTTCAGAATTCGGATTGCCTGCTTCAAGAAACAGAATCTCACTAACTCATTCTGATGATACAACTTAGCAAGAGTACATGTTAAGCAACGAGTAGAGAGAGATGGAACAAAGCGAAAAAGCAAACCTTTAAACAGACGAAACTGGAAGCAAGTATAGAAAACCAATGAAGAAAAGAAAGAGAATAGTTTCTTTCCATAGCTTGGCACCTGATATCCCATTGACACTCGTTCGGTTATTTGTGGACAGTTTGAGTAGTTTCACACTAAACCAAAAAAAAAGGTGATGAAAGCCAAGCACTTACCTTGATTTAACAGTAGTGTGGACGAGAGCTAATGCTTGGAAGGCAAATTTGGAGACAATAATTAACACACTGATGAAGGCATTGCCCAACAAATAGCAGACCAACGAGACCACTGGGAAGCTTGTGAGAGGAGGAATTGGTTGAGCCATTAGTAAGGAGTACAAAAAGGAACTTAAAAGAGGGAGAAGAGCTAGAAGCAGAAATGGAGATGGCATTTCTAAGTTGTAATCTACAGCAGAGAGCAATGGTGGCAGAGATTGTTTGTTGTCCCATTGATTTGCTTGCCGCATAAGAGCAAATAATATAACGGCAAATGAGAAGCCAACTACCTGCAACATCAAATGGCACGTGAAGGAAGATTCAATACCTCACAAAAAAGCTACCTCGTATCGAATTAACAAAAGATTATCAATGGAAGTCTTGCGGCACATGACACACACACACATCTGATGATCAAGAGGTTAGAGATAAAGCTACCTGAGGACCATATAGAAGTACAAATCTGCTGGACATAGCAGGAGCAGAGACATGAATGCTTGTGGTGTACGAGCAATGAGGGTCGACCTGAAGCAAGGCATGGAAAGAGAAGAAACATTTGAGTATCTGTTTCAGTGAAGATAACAGAGGCTAGCTATGTCTAAGAGAATTCTGACCAGTAGCATAATGGTAGTTTTCTCAGAACTCTGTGAACTCCAAAGAGCGGGTGAAGAATCAATAACTATTGTCTCACTGTAGAGATTTGGAAAAACGTGAAGTCCAGAAGCAGAATCCCAGGCAAGAGCAACAGGTGGGAAACAACGCAATTTGCAAAGCTCTGAAAATGTAACAAAGTTGGGCAAATAAAATAACAATAAAAGAGCTAACAGTGATCAAATTGATGATAAAGATAGAGGAATGACTAATACATCAAATCCAACAGAACTAATAGCCAAAACTATTACTCGTCAGATGCTGGCTAGAAGATTAATAGCCAAAACTATGAAAATAGAAACTACTAAAAGAAAGATCACTATGATTCAAGAGAGGGTTTAAAATTCTTACTATCCTTGTCCAAGTCTCCTGTCTCGCCATCTGGTAAACCAAAAGTTTTAATTCCACAACCAGCAGTTTTCAGGGACAGTGTTACGGGCAGTAGACCTAAGCTGCTAGCAAATGATAGATTATAAGCTAGAGGATGGTCCTCCTTCAAAAATATTTCCTGCAGAAAAGTTATTCCAAACTGAAATCAGTTAACCAAGGATTTCACTAGCTTAGTTTCAAAGTACTGGAGATGCAAAGAACACAGTGACTCCTTTTAAGAATGATAACCTTTGCCCAGTAAGTGGATAAGAGCATTGCTTGAGATGAGACCTCCATGGCCCCTTCTTGAGGATTAAAGAACTGCCCTACAGCCATGGAAACTGCTACAGGAGGTTTACCAGAAACGGCCTGCGCAAGAAAAAGTCTCATTTCAGTTAATGCTTTTCGTCATTCATAAACTGCTATATTTTGAAAGAAAAAAAAGTAAAGGTATAAAGGTGAGAAAATACTTCGCGAGGCGCAACTGAAATAGTCAAGAATCTGAATCCACGCATGTCTTCAGGCCCCAGCTTCAGCACTGCAGATGGGGGAGCTTGCTCGGTCTGACTCCCTGGTTCCGACTAATAAACATACACACAAAGAAAAATTTAGTTAACGAAAATGCTTATTTAATCATCTCTCCTCTACAAATGCACCAATGAAATAAACATTGAGACAAGAAACAAATCCAGCAATGATGTAATTGATCCCCTATATTACTTTGGCAGACACGAATCCAGTGTATAATATCACCTGTTTTGGTGCAGGACCTGCCGGAATGAGAACCATCTTTGATGTAACTTCTTGAACCCTTTCACAAACCGGTAAATTTGAATGTGACTTCTCCCTCTCAGGCCACAGATGGAGTCTTACTCCAGAACAAGGTACCAGATTTGTAACAAAGATAAAGTTGTTCTTTCCATTTGACCCCTATTGTACAGAAAATGTGTCATGGGAGATCGATATTGACATTTAAGTGTTATACAAGTCTAAAATGGCATCCCTAAGGAAATACTATCAGCACAGACCAATAGTTCTATGTCCAACCAGCGCCTTCTTCCGTCCATTGCCAAAATCGTAACAGTACTTGTTTGTATGTATAGATCCCTATCGAGAGCATCATCCCTCCAATCCAGGGCACAAGTAGATAGTTGCCATTCAGAGCCTGGAAAGATTAGACAGCACAATGTTGAGAGAATTCATGTCGCCACAAGTAAGTAATATGGACACCTAATGCAATTGTTCTCCTAACTGAAAATTGCCTCAACAAATTTTGATGGATAAGATACCTCCACCTCCAGCTTTGTATTTTTGTATTTCTTGAAAACGTACTAATGGAGGTTAATAACTCCGAAGATCAGAAAAGCTTATAACTCTTTAATACAAGGAACTTATATCCTTTCTTTGAGAACTTCTAGTCTAAGATATACATGTGTTCAAGGTAGAGATGGTATTATTACCCTTTGAAGCCAACATGGGTAACTCATGAGAGACCTTCATGGGTGTCATTCCATTGAAACTTTGAGCTAATGCACTTTGAAGCATTCTAGTCAAAACCAAAAGTCTTTTTTGAGTATCAGAAATTGGCTGACTAGTTTTCGAGTCCACCAAACTAAGAAGCGTATGTGAAACCTGCAAAGCATGCGAATCTTCAAATTCATTGAACATGGCCTTTTCCAGAATACAATTGAGGGATTTTTTACCTACTTGAACAACCAATTGGTTACACCACAGAATAGCTTGATGTTCCATTGATAGCCACACGTTTTTCATGCTTGTACTACTTATCATAAAGCCATGACTTGAAGGGACAATGCCATCAAGTGACTCTAACTTCGATCGTACCTGAGGCCAAAGGGGACATCATTCTTAAGCCTTACGAAAAAATCAAATCTTATCCCCCTGGAACTAAAATGCAATCAAAGAAAGCACCACAGTATAAAGAATGGAGCAAGCAACAGAACAAACCAAAATACTAGTGGACATTTTCTGACCTGATAGTCATTGTAGCCACCGGCAATGGATACGACAACAACTCCAGATAGTAGTGGGTCAGACACATAACTTCCCCCAGGGGATGTTTGAACTTCATATCCTTTTTTCCATTCTTGGTTCACTTGAGCAAAGTAATGCCCCAAGGATGGCTGCAATGCCAGAGGAGGTGATCTGGATGAAATTAGATACATAAAAACCTAACAATTGTTGTTTGCCGAGTAAACTTGTTAACCATGGAGAAAACTTACTGGTGTGGACTTGAGAGTGTTAAAATTGTTTGCACAGCTGATTTCCTCAAACGAGGATGGACTGCAACAGCTCTGGCAACAAAACCACCCATAGAATGGCCAACCAATATCACATTATGTGGTAAGCTACTGGACGCAGCGGCACCTTCTCTTTCTCTGGTATCATGAGATTCCTTATACTGATCCAGAATCTGAAGAGGATAAGTGGGTAAGAATAAGGGATAAAACAGACAGAAAATCACTTGAAAACAAGACTAAATGCAGCATGATCTGTTATATTGGAGAACGGTGCTAAATAAAACTTCTGAAAAGAAATTCCCACCAGCGAGAGTATCTTTAAGCCAGCAGTTAAAATTTTTAAAAACGTGGCTCTTTTCTTTTAGTTAAGAGAATGAAGCAAAACTATCAAAAATTCCTACCCTATGAATGGCATATACGACATATTCAGTGTGCTCCTCAAGTATGCGACCATCCATTGCAGAATGTTCACCTTCAAGATCCACAGCAAACCAGTCTAGTCTGTTGTGGTACTGACTAGAAAAATCATAGTCTATAGGCTCCGTATCTGCATCTCCCCCGTTGAAGAGAGAAGCTTCCTGGTAAAATGTGCGCTCAAAAGGCCCCCCTTGAAATGCTCTATCAGATTCTGCTGCCACAGACCTGACCTGTATGAACAACATAAGAAACAGGGCCAATAAGGAGCCTGGTATATGAAACCTGGAGATAAGTTCCCAACAGAAGCAAGATATTTTACATTATTCTGAAGTTCCTGAAACAATTGGCTCCACAAAAAAAAATGCTAACTAAAGAATTCCCAACTTCGCTTAACATTTTCTAAATACTCAATGCTTTTATTTACTCTCTTTTTTTGTGCAATACTCTACAATGGCACCATTTAAGTCATACAATACCATTACTATAAACGGGTTGTTTCTAGTTTAAGAAAATGAAATCAAGAAAAAGAGAATCATTACCTGCTTGTAGCTACCAGCATTGCCTGGGATGAAAAGAACAGGAACTCCACTAAGTTTCTTAAGGTGCTCCTTAAAATCAATCTTCCTCCAGCCTTCATGGTAAAGATAAAGTCCATACCTTCCAGAAGTTGCATCGTCCGTCACAGAGATAGGAATGTAAGTAGGATACATGTAAGTCATAGTACAACCATTCTTTACAGGCTTTAGCAAACCAAACAAAGCCGAAAACCCAATCCACGCCGCTAAAATCACAACGCCAACTATCCTCAGCTTTGGTCTAAAGCCTTGACAGCTAAAATCAAATCTTACACCCCTCATTGCAACCGTATATATAATCTTAACAGCATGCCAAAAACCCTACCCTTCCAAAAAAAAAAATTAGCAGAACAATGTGATTAAAATCAGTCATAATGAAAAACAGAGCATCAAACAAAACATATAGATCCAAAAATGAGTATGCCCAAATATATGCTTTTAGTATGTAAATTGATTCAAACAAATGATGAACCATAAACAGTAAAGTAGAGTCCAAATGTGTCTGTGAGAATATCCCCAATATAGTTAACAACCAAAAAACATTCCAGTATACATTAAAACTAGCTTAGATCTCAAATAAGCACAGTTTTTTGGAACCAAATGGCTAAAATGAAACAATACAAATCTGGAAACAAGAAAAAAATACTCAAATTAGAGCACCAAAAATGGAGATCAAAGGAAACAAGTCAGTAGCTTAAACTGGTATAGTAAGAGTAGTTTTAGCAAAATTGGAAGAGTAATAAATAAATAACAGATGAAGCAATAAAAAGGAAATATTTATAGTTGGATCTCGCCATTAATGCGAAGCTAAGAGCTTAATTTGGTAATATCAATGAGTTATAAACATTTTTGTTGGCTTAGAATCCATGATTTCAGAGACGCAGGAGTTATTGATGATGATTGAGAAAACTAACCGGTCGAGAAGATGGCGAGAGAAACCACCGGTTAAGAAGAGATCGAAGCTCGGTGCAACGGAGGTCACGCTCGTCCCTCAAATCGAGGAGGGCGAATAAATCGGAGATCCTGCGCTAACCGGATCCGGGTTTGGGTGCTTGATTGATTGATTAATGGGCTGTATTTGGACTCTATGGGCCTAACGCAAATGGTCAATTTAAAAAACGGAAATAAAATGAAATAAATAATTCGCGTCTATTTTTTATTTAATTTTATGAATATCATATGATAATTCTCGTCTATTACGACGATCTTCTTGGCATACTTTACCGAGAAACAAGCTCGATGCCTCGATAGATATACAACAAACTAAGGAGAAATATGATTATGAATATATTATTGCTAAATAATTGTGGGAAATGATTTTTTTTCCTGGATAAATCGAGCTAGTTTTTGCATGGAGAGGAGGAAGAACCATGCACCATTGACATGTGTATAGTTTAAAAATTAAAATTGTACGAAGATTAAAAATCTAAGGTCCATTAGCTATTCAAACAAAGAATCATCGCTTCAATATTATATATATGGTATACAAGACAAAGAAAATTTTAGTTTTGTTCATATCGTACAAATACAATGGTTACTATATATATAGATGATATTCAAGTCTTGCATATGCGTAATGTTCGGTTGTGCAACTCTTGTTTTGTAAGTATACTTTTATTTTATATTACAAAGGAATAAAAGCCCGCAGACTAAATAACTAGCCCGCAGATTACAAGTTAATAACAAAATCATATACAATATGTAAAGACACTAAACCCAAAAAAATAAAACTAAAAAAAACTAAAACGTAAAACACATTTTAAGACAAAAGACTCTGAATGTGACGCGGGAAAGTATGGAGCCTATTCAATCTTTTGTCTCCAAGTTCATTACCGAGCCTAAATAATTCGTCAGCAACTCCTCTAAACTCGACTTTTCTGAAATTGTTTTTCTTCGGATCAAAATACAAAATATAAAACGAATTAAGAATCGTGGATGGCACGTAAATAAACTCTCCAGCATGCGTGATCCCAGCAAGTTTGAAATCCGTTTCCAAAATCCGATCATAATGAGTAAAAGGAGCAAGGAAGTGTTTACAAGACCATTTATGTTTCTCTCCATCCTCCAAAGTCCATAGTGTAATACCATTGACGACACCTTTGATCATGTTATAATTATTATTAACACATGCTAACTTACCATGATAAGGTATCAGCATCTTCACAAAGCTACTGCAAGGTAATTCTATCATATCAAACTTTTCAGTTTTGACATCAAAACTCATTAATGCAGGATTCTTTTTACCATTCCGATCAATATAGGCTTGATAATACACAACACCGTTAATGCATTGCCCATAATAACGATAGGTAGGTTGATGCTTATGGTTAGTTTTGATCTTTCTCCATGATTCTTGACCTGATGATCCCAGTGTTAAAATACGACACTCATCGTATGTGTTGTCACGAGGCATGCACACTAGTTTGTGTTTACCTTGGATCGGATCATATCCCAAAAACACTGCTATTCCTTTCCAGCTCTTGTCCGGTTTACGTATGGGTGTAAACTGTCTCATTGTCGGATTCCAAATTATGGGTTTTGAATCTACTCGAAAGCAGATCAAGCCGTGGACAGATTCCGTGATGGGGAAGCAACAACGTTTCGGATACTTCATACGATAGCTATAAGAATGAGACTGATCATTCGAATTTTGATAGTGTTGCGGAAACGAATAAACAAACAAGTTTGCTCCTTTTTTGAAGAACATTAGAAGACTTGGCCACAGTGAGGATCGAGTTTGGTATAAGTTGGTAAAATACAGATCAGTGGTGATTGATGACCAGAGCTTTGAAACACATCGAAACCTCACAATGGACTTAGCAGGTAGTCTTAAGAGTATCTCTAAGATTAGATCCAGGGGAAAGCACAATGTTGATGAGTTTGATGTCGATGAAGATTGTCTCTTACTTCTCTTTCTGTGTGTAGGTTCGGTCTTTACTTCTCGTTGCTCCATCGTTAGTTTAAACCGCGCGTTATTTTGCTCCCTCTGTGCATGTATGAGTATGTGTTTTTTATGCTTAGGGTAATTTATATGTAGTGCACAGATACGCTCTTTTTCTTATTATAAATTTTAAGAACATAGAAGATAAGATGTATAAGAACAAGTTTATCAAGAAAGAAAAAAAAAGACCAAGATAACGTCAGCCTTCCGTTTTGTTGGCAAATTAGCTTATCAATAAATAGTATATTCTTTATCAGGTTTACTACAACGTAGAAGTCGTACTATGCCAATAAAATGATAACATGTGGTAGATTTATCAAAAATAAACAAAAAATCAAGGAAAAAAACTAAAAAAAAAAAACCTAAGCCCTAAATCCTACATCCTAAACCTTATCTCTACCCCTAAAAACTTTATCCTAAATTTTAAAATACTTAAAACTAAAAAAGTGTATTGTCTTTTATAAAATTGTGTTAAATTTAAACAAAAAAAACTTATTTTGTTACTATTTTAGGAATATTTTTCTTTACGTGTAGTCAATAAAAAAAGAAGAAAAAAAAGAATTAGAGTTGTAACCTATTTAAAATTAATTAATTTGTTGAGGATTAGAGGAGCTGTGTAAATTTTTAACTTACATCTGTGAGTTGTGACCTATTTAAAATTAATTAATTTGTTGACTCTAACTCTGTTTTGAAGTAACTTAAATCAGTATTGCATTCAAAAGTTGTCAAGTTAGAGGATTAGAGAAGAGAACAATTTACACAGCTCAATGTTCAAACCTTTCTAACATTTACAAAAAAAAAGGATAAGGCGACAAACCAAACCTTAATGCACTCAAAAAATTTCTTCCTCGAACTGTTCTTCTTGGACCGGTCTCAAAGCTTTTTATTTGGCAGCATACCAGTTCTGAGCAAATTTTGCATCAACAGGTAAGTCGACAGAGAGAATATTCTTTCCGTTAAAGGGTTTAGTCATACAGTCCACAACTATCTCCTTAGCGATCTCCGCTGATTCCATTGGTCCTTCCAAGATTACTTCATCATGAATCTGTTTCCAAGACAAAGTTATTTTTGTTACCCAAATGTTTACAAAACTAAGCTTATATATTAGTCATTTTGAGAAAAGGTGTTGTTTTTACCTGTAGAAGCAATCTCCAACCAAGTTTCTTCAACTTTTGATTTGTCGATATTTCCAACATTGCACACATAGCAACATCAGCTGCACTTCCCTGTAGTATAGATCAACGATGCTCAAGAGTTTAGATTGAGGTGAGGAATAGAAAGAAAAATAATATGATAAAACAAACCTGCACTGGAGTGTTGATAGCTGCTCTTTGGATATGACTCCTTTGAGCACGTGTCTGAGACTGAGGGAATCTACGAGCTCTTCCTAATAGAGTGAGTACATAACCATCTTTCAAAGCTTCCTTTTTACGCATATCTTGCCATTTCCTTACTTCTTGTCTGTCATTGTACCACAGATCGACTGTATCTTGAGCTTCTTCCTTTGAAACCTTTACATGAATAAAAAATGGGCATCGTTGTAGATGTTTTATATCTCAAACCAAACAGTTTCAATAGTAATTTCGTATACTACCTTCCAATCTTTAGAAAGACCGATTGCGGTTTTCCCATACGCAATTGAAAAGTTAAGCATCTTGGCTTTTCTTCTCTCTGAACCAAAAGCGTCCTGAGTATTAAACAATATTAACAATCAATATTCAAGATATCTGAATCTTTTCAAATTTTCCAGTACCATTTTAAACAAGAACGCACCTTTAGTAACGGCACTGGTGGCTTATCTTCTCCAGGTTTTGGATGCCATTCAAGGATCACTTGCCCATTTTCTACAGCTTCACGAATATGTGGATACATATTCATGGCTGTCCTTGAGTGGAAATCTCCGCCTGCTTTGAAAGCTTCCATCATGCTTTTACAACCAGCAAGATGAGCCAGAATTCTAAGTTCCAGCTGAAGATAGAAACAGAAATACATTTCAACAAGTGAACAAGACTAATTAGCCTTATGAAAGTTGCTACAGCTACCAAAGTTTTATATTTTCACCTGCCCATAATCAGCCACAATGAGTGTATTTCCAGGTGATGCTACAAAGGCCTTACGAATCTTGTACCGATCCTTCTCCAAAGCAGGTTGGTTCTAGACAGATTAGGAAGATTTTAGTAACAAGTTAAATAAGCAGTTACAAGATTATAAGTAGTATACCTACGATTGACAAAATAACTTGAACATTTATGTACAAACTCTTGGTAACACATCACAGAATTTCAAATCAAATTTAACTTTTATAATATGCTTTACCAGTAGATAAAATTAGCTACATAATGGCCTCACCACTAGAGTTTATTCCTCAAAATAGGTTCACTCAAGTCCAAGACGATTTGAACAATATCTTTAAATCACAGAGCTTTTCAATATTTACCTGCAAATTTGGCCTTCTAGCTGATAAGCGCCCAGTTTCTGTATTGATATTTAGAGAGCAATGGACACGACCATCTTTGCCTGATACATTACTTCCCTGTCAGACAAACAATTCCATAAACATTAATCTAAAGGGAAAGAGACAAGCAGCTTAAAATTCAGAAAGAAGGTGTTAAGACAAAAACAAAAGTACCTGTAACGGAAGAATAAAATTTGAGATCAAAATATCTATAGAGCAAACTTCACATAATGAGGCAATAGCATGACACGCCTCCTTTCCCTTTTCACCTCCTCCAAATGCAACAAATGCTGTTCCATAAGCAGATGTATCGGTTTCAACATCGGTCTTGGACTTTTGTGTTTCTGAAGTTTGATCTAGTAGCTGAGTAGCATCATCATCATCATCATCATCCTCAGCAATGTCTTCTAAAGAAATATCTGAGACAGCCTCCATAAAGTCATATTCAGCAGAAACTTTCCCTGCTAAGGCCTTCAAAGTATCTCCACCTAAAGAGGGCCAACCACTGGCAGTGAAATTTTCAGTGGACATTGGGCTGTCGCTAATCCTATGCAGTTTGATGTTGCGGAATTTTGTCGGTGCTTTTTTGCCTTCTTCAATAATCTTATCAATATTGGGAATTTTGATTTTTTTTTCAAATGGAAGCACCTCACCATTCTCACTGTTAAGGAAATAAACAGAACTTAAAATCCATAAAACTAATCACTAAGAGACTAATTATGTAATTCTTATTAGTGTCTTGATGGGATATAAATTTCTTCTCAAACTAGTTTGGAGAGTTGTGTATGCATATTTAGTTTAACAAATCGACAAGAAGACACTCTTCAAGACTTCAACAGCTTTCATGATTAAGATGATTCCATAATGATATCTTCACTTTAAACCGACAAAAATCTGTAATTGTCCAAAGTCAAAGCGTAGGAAAAGGTGGTTACCTGTTAGAAATGCCACCAAAAAAGAGCTGACGCAATTGGGTGTCACTGCCAACATTCATATACTTTGCATCGGGGCAATACTTAGAGGCCCAATTCCGAAACCTACTAACAGCAACTTCTTGTTCTGCTTTGGCTACTTTCTCTATCTCAGCAAGATATTCCCTATCTACAAGTATCCCTTCTGCTTCCATTTTAACAAGAAGCTCACCAAAAGGTCGCCAGAACTCATGGTAAAAGTCTAACATCGTCCTTCCTAAAACTGGCTTTCCATCAAGACGCCAATCTTTCAATTGGAGTTTCTTTGTCATGCTCTCGTAAAGCTTTAGCGTGCTTATCGCATCCAATGCAGAGTATGAAATCCAAGCCTCTCGATCTTCTCGTTGAAGCTCTTCAACAGGGGGAATGACAACAACTTTCCCTTCTGATCCATCCTTTTTCAGTTTTCTCTTGCCAAAAATAGTCTTCATTGAGATTTTACCAAGGAACTCTGCTTCCTCCTTTGTCTGTGTGGCCCCAAGAACTTTTGGATCACGTGTAAGCGCTTCAAGCGAATAACCACCCTCTGTCTTCCGCGCAGAATCCCACAACCGTGCCATGTGCATAGTGTCAGCATGAAAACCAGATATCTCAATTCCATGGTTCCTAATGATGTGGCTATCGAAACTGTAGTTGTGCCAAACCTGAAACAAGGAAAGTTGTTTACCTAAGGATTGCATAGTGGACTAAGATATATGTAAATCTCAAAGGATATGAAAATAACAACCAAGAAAGGGACAGAGTTGAAACTCACTTTTCTGATAGACGAGTCTTCAAAATACGGTTTAAACTCAGCCAACACCTCCCTGCCATTTTCACCGAGAACATCTACCCAAATGCACGATTTCCCATTACCAAAACCTGCTTCTGACCCACAATAGATACTGAAACAGATCATCTCACCATGGTCTACAGGTGTTTCATCCTTCACCTCAATCCCAGACACCTATAAGCATTGAATAATCAGAAAGAAACAAAGCATTAGAAAAGAAAATAATCAGTTTGTGAATGTACAAGTGTTTCTAACTTAAATAGAGAAATGTCGCACACCTCTGTATCGCAAGCATGGACAAGATTCCTATACTCATTCACAAGCTTAGCCACGGTATTCTTTGCAGCAGACACATTATCAACAATGAGAACCTTATCATATATTTTTTTAAGGTTTGCACGGACTTTTGAAGGTTCAGTGCTTTTCTCCACTTTGGAAATGGTATTTGTATTCTCATTGCTGCTTGCACTACCAGAAGATGTTTCACATATAAGTGGTATCTGCTTTCCCTCTTCTTGACAATTCTCATCCATATTTGTCTCAACCTCCAAATTCTTGCTTGGCAAAGTAACAACAGGTTCAGATTCCATAACGCCAAACGATTCTTTGTCGAGTGTATCAATAGTGTTACCTCTGGGATTGAATCCATGATCAACATTCTGAGAGGTTCCATAGGACGGAGCTTGAGGTATAATTGGAACAGAATCATTAAAATACGAACTGTCATCATCAAGGTTTCTAGCAATTTGGCAATTTCTTTGTCTAAACTTCTTTGCTTCTTCCCTCCAAGCATTTAAAGTTCCAGGAACTTGATGAGTTTCAGCTACTACTTCAGTCTGACTTCCCACTTTTTTAATCTTTGGAACCATCCTTACTTTGTTAGATTCTGATCTAAGTTCCCACTCTCCGTTAAACACAACAGAAGATGACCGTTGATGACCCAAATTTTGAAATTCATTACACACTGTAGTAGTCGAATAACCAACATTTCCCTCGGCGGAAGCTACTCTCCTGAATTTCATAAAACGTCATCATCAAAGCTTGCAAAACAAACCCTACAAGAACAAATTAAGCCTAAAACAGAGCAGATTTAATCAAGTAAAATTGAGTTTAAAGCAGAGAAATTAAATTAATAATTAGGTAAACTGAGCTTAAAGCAGAGAAATTTAATTAATAATAAAGTAAAACTGAGCCTAGAACAGAGCAAATTAATCGATAATCAACTAAACCTTGACAGGGAAAAAGAAAAATCAAACCTTTGAAGGGTTCTACGGCAAGGGAGGAGGAAGGAAGGGAACGGAGAAGAAGAGAAGCGAGGAGAGCGCGAAACCCAGGAAGAAGAAGGAGATAAGTGGCGAAGAAGAGGGTTATTGTGAGAGGTGAGAGAAACCCCCATGGCTAAAAGAGAGCTTAATCTACCCAGCTTGAAAGAGAGAGCGTAGTCGGAGATATAAAAATAGGGTTTATGGTGGCGAATTTTGTCGTTATCGCAAAGAGCTGATTTGAAGCAAGTGGGTCTGCCTGAGAAGGAAAGCTAGGCTAGCAGAAGATTGTGGCCATCGCTTGAAGACGAAGTGTTTAGTGTTATAACTTAAAACCCTTTTTAGAATCCTTGTTATTTAAAAAATAAAAATCATATTTAACTATGCTAACCTAAGATAAAGATAGTATTTATAAAGTTTCATTTACAAATATAGCCCTTTAGTTTTAATAATTTTGAGGAAATAAACCCATATGTTATTAAAGGTCACATGCAATGCAATGCTGCCGTTACACTTACAATGTCGTTTTTATTGAAAACACAGCATGTAGTTCATCAAAAATAAAACAGAAAATCCATAGTTTCGTTCAATCAAATGCAAATCGACTGCTCCGTTCTCCCAAAAAAATCTAAACACTAGTATAAGAAAGCATAAAATTGATCCATATTGATTGGTCTAAAATTTTTATTTTATTTGTGCTTTTAGAGTTTAAAATTTATGTTGTTATAAATGTTTTTTTATATTTCCAATTACATTGTGTTGGTAAAGTTTATATTATTACTTTAATGTTTTAATTGAATGACAATGAAAAAGTTATAGAGTATATTAGTGAGGGATATAATAGGCAAATTCATTATCTTCTTAATTAGTATGTAAAATATTTAAATCATAAATAAAATGAAACATATGGAGTATCATTTATGTTATCTACCTCTTTGTGTAATTTTATATTATCATGATTAATAGACACTTTTTAAAGTGTCACCATTGCATAATTTATTATTTTTTCCTTTATTCAATAGTAATTTTGAGATTTTTCACATAAAATAGAAAAAAAAACTCTAACAATAGTATAAAAACCATAACATTTATCCCTATTGATTAGTCTAGAGTTTTTATTTTATTTATACTTTTAGAGTTTAAAATTTATTCTATTATAAATATTTTTTTTTTCCAATACATTGTGTTAGTAAAGTTAGTTTATATTATTATTTTTATTATTTTAAATAGTTTGCACACTAATTAAGAAGATAATAAATTTGATTATTATATTAATGAGAGATATAATAGTCAAATTCATTATCTTCTTAATTAATGTGCAAAATATTTAAATGATAAATCAAATGAAACAGAGAGAATATCATTTTAATCATCTACCTCCTTGTATAATTTCATATTATCATGATTAATAGACATTTTATAATTTATTATTTTTTGCATTGTCTAATGAAAATTTGGTCAAAAAAACACTGTATTAGTCAGGAATCGCCAAAAAAACATCCAATTTTTTGGCTCGCCAAATAAATTCCAAACTTTTCTTGACTTCTGAAAATATTAACAAACTTTTGGAAGACTTGCCAAATCAGCACACCGTTAACTAAGTTAACGATTTTCGTTAACCAACGTTTAATCTAGTCGTTAACACAAACGATGTCGTTTTGGTCCCGCGATTAAAACATAAAAGTTGAGCTAAACCCGGTTTGGTTCCGCGACTAAATCATAAAAATCAAGCCAAACCCGGTTTGGTCCCGCAATTAAAACATAAAAATCGAGCCAAACTCGGTTTGGTCCCGCAATTAAAACATAAAAATCGAGCCAAACCTGATCCAAACCCTAATTTATCAAAAATCCCCAAATCGATTTTCGATTTCTCTCTCAAAATCAAAGAACCTATAATCGAATTGAATCGATTCGATTGATGGCGAGGATGAAATGGATTTATGGTCCCCGTAAAGCTGGATCTAACGTTGTCTGTAGTTCGCCACCAGCAACAACGCAAGAAACTGTAGCTAGCCGTACTTCGCCACGGTCAAAAATGATAGAAGAACGAGGTGAAGCTATCATTCTCCGTACATCGCCACAGACAAAGACGATAGACGGTGGAGGTGAAGCTATCGTTCTCCGTTCATCGCCACGGTCAAAGACGAAAGAAGCTTTGGTTTCAAAACCACCACCGTCAAAGAAGAAAGAAGGTGGAGCTTCTAAACCACCACCACCATCGAAGAAGAAAGTCGGTGGAGCTTATAAACCACCACCTCCACCACCGTCAAAGAAGAAAGTTGGTGGAGCTTCTAAACCACCACCACCACCGTCAAAGAGGGTTTCTAAACCACCACCACCACTGTCAAAGAGAGCTTCTAAACCACCACCACCACCGTCGAAGAAGCGTGTCTGTGAAACCCAAAATGTCTGTGAAACCGTTAAGTCGAAGAGAGCTCATCCTTCAGGTTAAGTCGTGAATGAGGTGTAAGAAGTTTAGAATGTTGTTGCTTCGTCTGAGATAATCGTGAATGAGCTCGATCCTCCGAGTGAGAGGTATGAGATTGATCATGAGAGAGATCTGAGTGATGATGGGGCTGAATGTGGCGTTGTGGGGAACGACGATGATGATGATGATGGTTTTGGTGGTATTGAAGAAGAAAATTGTGAAGATTTTAGTATATTTGGAGAGCAGGCAAGGCAAGATGAAGCTGAGGAGAAAGATGAAGACAGTGGGGATAATGATGATCTATGGGATGAGGAAAATTTTCCTGATCCTCTGTCATCAGATGAGGAAAATGAAGAGGAAATGAGACCGGGAGAAGCTTACAGAGAAGACATTGATCCAGAGGACCTGCTTCAATTGGGTAAGACCTTTCCAGATGCTGATGATTTCAAGCATGCTTGCCTGAGATACACATTGAAAACCAGGTACAACATCAAGTTCTATCGGTCAAGTGCTTTGAAGCTTATTGCAAAATGTGTTGCGGAAGGTAAACCCGAAGATCCTCCATGTCCCTGGATGATCTATTGTTCGTTTGAGAAAAAGAAACAAAAAAGCTAATGATCAAGACTTTTGTTAATAAATATACTTGTGAGAAGACAGGTGAGTCGAAGTTGTTGAAGTGGTCTACTATTGCAAGTCTCTTCTATCAGAGGTTAAGGCTGAACCCTAAAATGACCGCAAAGAAGATACATTCTGAGATCCGGAGGGAGTACAAGATGATAGTACCAGAGAACTCTTGTATCAAGGAAAAGACGAAGGTGATGAAGGAAAGGAGGAAGACACATGAACAACACTTCAGTCGGATATGGGATTATCAAGCAGAGGTACTTGACAAAAATCTGGATTCTACTTTTAAAATAGAAACAATTCCAGGAGCTACGATTGGAAACAAACAGAGGTTCTACAGGCTTTATATGTGCTACAAGTCACATAAGGAATTATGGAAGCAGATATATAGGCCAGTGATAGGATTAGATGGAGCATTTTTAAAGTGGGATATCAAGGGTCAGTTGTTGGCTGCGGTTGGAAGAGATGGAGACAATAGGATTGTCCCTATTGCTTGGACAGTTGTAGAGATAGAAAATGATACAAATTGAGACTGGTTTGTAAAACTACTAGCTAAGGATTTAGAGTTGGGTTTAGGGAAGGATTACACAATCATGTCAGACAAACATAAGGTATAATTTTTTTATTAACCGTGTAGCTTCTTGTTCTTAGAATTTGGATTATCCTTGTTCTTGTCTTTATCTGCCAATGCAGGGCTTAGTGAAGGCAATACACACTGTTCTTCCGGAAGCAGAGCATAGACAGTGCTGCAGACACATTTATGAGAACTGGAAGAAAGATGGCAAGGATCTGAGGTTGCAGAGGCTGTTCTGGTACATAGCAAGGAGCTACACGCCTGGTATGTATATGCTCAACATAGACGAGCTGAAGGAATACAATCCAGGTGCGTATGCATTCATTGTTTCTTATGCTTATGCTTTCATTGTTTCTTATATGTTGTTGTTTATTGTTTCAGGTGCACATGCATCACTTTTATGCACTAAACCAGACACATGGTCTAGAGCATTCTTCAGGTTAGGCTCTTTATGCAACGATAACCTCAAAAACCTTAGTGAGTCTTTCAATAAAACCATCAAATATGCTAGGAAGAAACCTTTGCTAGACCTTTTAGAGGATATTAGGGTACAGTGCATGACCAGAAACTTTGATAGAAGAAAGATAGCTATGAGGTTGTATACCAAGTTCACCAAGAAGACACACCGTGAGCTGGATAAGATTGAGTTGAAGTCTATTGAGTGCAACTTACACTGGGCAATTGGGCCAGCCACTGAGGTAGAGCATAAGCGTTACTCTTATGTAGTGAACATGGAAGAGCGTACATATGCGTGTAGAGCCTGGCAAATGAATGGAATTCCATGTATCAATGCTGCTAAGGTCATCTTAGCTATGAAGTTGCACCTGTCAGATTATGTTAATGAGTGTTACACAACTTTGAGGTGGCGTTAGACTTATAGTCTAGGAATTAAACCTTTGAATGGGAACATAGAGTGGCCTCAAACCAATAGATTAGGTGTGATACCACCACCTTTTAGAAATGGTAATCCTGGAAGGCCTAGAAACCATGATAGGTAGAAAAGTGCAAATGAAAATGGCCCCAAGACCAAGGTAAGCAGTGCTCACAGGATTGTTACTTGCTCAAACTGCAAAGAGGAAGGTCACGATAAGACCACATGTAAGAACAGTGCAGTTGACTCTCCAGCTAAGAGACCACAGGGCAGACCAAGACACAATGAGGTATGTTTGTATTTTTGCACATAAGTTCGTTTATTGAGCATGGAAGTTATTAAATGCACTTTTTTGTTGAATAGGGGTTTCACTTTCAAGAATCTCAAGACTCACAACAGCAATTGACCTTCACGCAAACTGCAGATGCACCAACCACATGCTCAAGATGGGAACAAAGCTCTCAAGGCCAAGACCAAGCCTCACAAACAGGCGGAGGCGGATGGGGCCCTTGGTTTGGTTAATAATGCACCAACCAATTCACCAAACTTCTCCTAATGTGTGTTTTGTTTGAAGACCTTTTTATTCAAAAACCTTTGTTGTTGTATTTTGGTATTCTTGTTTATGGCCTTGTTTAGTCCTTTTGGAACTAATACTTTTGCACCTTTTGATGTTAACATTTTAGTTTAAGGTCATATAACAAGTTCAGTTTGTTTTTTGTTTACCCGATGTTCAAAAAAACATAACATTTCAAGTTCAAAACAGCATACCATTTCAAGTTACAAACTTGTCCAAAAGAACATGAATGGTTCAAATAGTTGCAACATAACATTTCACCACAAAGACAACACCAAAGCTTACAAACTTGTCCAAAACCTATAAACTACTTAAGCCGAGACTCCCAATACCCACATCCTTCTTCCCAAACATGAACAAGAAGACACAAATCATGATGATCATGATAATTAAGCCAAGACTCCCAAAACCAACCTTCATCAACAAGTTAAGCCTCTTCAGCTTATTCTTTCTCTTTCTCACCTCTTCCATCAACTCCTCAATAACAGATTTCATGCCCGCAAACTCGACTTTCGATTTGCAAATGTTGGATTCAAAACACTCCACCTTTGCCAATGCATCTTGTACCTCTTCAAATACAGCTTCCTCAACCCATTTAAACAAATGGTCCTATTGAGAAACAATTCAAAGTTTAAGTCTACAAAATTTCACCGATTTTAAAAATTCAAACGATTCGTGAAATTCAAGCATCAACAACATAAATTCATAGCCTAAGAAAAAAAATATAAACATACATTTCTAAGCGTAGGACAACGGAAGAATGGTCTCCCTGGATTTGACTTGGATTTCGATGTCATGATTATAAGCTTACGCCCACACTCACATTTCTCAGGAAAACCGCGAATTCCCATCGTGTTAACACTCAAATCCTCACTACTCGAACTCATCTAAGAAGAATAAGCTTGAATTGAAGCTTCAATTCGATTGTAGGTTCTTTGATTTTGAATGAGAAATCGAAAATCAATTTGGGGGTTTTTGATAAATTAGGGTTTAGATCGGGTTTGGCTCGATTTTTATGTTTTAATCGCGGACCAAAACGACGTCGTTTGTGTTAACGACCACATTAAACGTCAGTTAACGAAAATCGTTAGCTGAGTTAACGGTGTGCTGATTTGGCAAGTCTTCTAAAAGTTTGTTAATATTTTCAAAAGTCAAGAAAAATTTGAGATTTATTTGGTGAGCCAAAAAATTAGGTGTTTTTTTGGCGATTCCCGACAAATATAGTGTTTTTTTTGCCGAATTCCCATTTTCCAATAGTTGTTTTGACCTTTTTCCACAAATTAAAAAAAAAATCTTTTTGATTAGACAATTTTATCCCTAGTTAATATTTTCTTTGTCTTATTTTAATACCCATTTTGTTATATTTAATAGATATTTTGATTAAAAACACACATATTAAGACATCTATTCTTCTTTACAAAAATATTATATAATATTTTATTTAAAATTCATTCAACCAGTAAAAATTTAAGTTATGCAAAATATCTAATAAAATAGAATATAAAAAAATCTTTAAACATCTATTAAACTGGGACAGAGGGAATATATCATTGTTTGTATAATATTCACTTAAATTAAAGTGTTCTAGCTTTTGATAGATGACAAATTATTATTTTTGCTTGAAAATTTAAGTACATTTAAATAAAATAAAATTTAGACTCTACAACAACTATTTTCTAGAAACAGAAGAAATATTAATTAAATATATTAATTCCCATAAAATATAGAAGATAAATATTTTGTAATTACATTGCAATATCTTAATTTACCAATACAGATGTATGTTTTACCAAAAAAATATGTTTGTTTTTGCCGCCTGGAGTTCTGAACTTTCGATCATCAAAAATATATATTATGATTTCATTGTTATTTTAGATAAGAATAATATGATTTCATTTGTTTTGTTTTTCCTACCATTCTTCAAATTCTTTTAGATAATGTAGATAAGTAATAATATATAAATTCATATAATTTGATAAGTTAATATCAAACATATCTTATTATATAAACTTGGGTTACACTCACTAGAACCTGACACGTGTCAAAATTATAAACGAGATCTTGACACATGCCACTAATCATTCAGATCTTGCCACGTGTCAAATATAAAAATCTAATTATAAAATAAAAAGGAAATCACAAAAAGTTAATTTAGCATAATCAATAACTAAAACTAAGAAAAATATTTAAAACAAATATCAAAACAAAAATTTGTTAATTTATCTAATCAACAATTAAAATTAACAATAAACTAAAAGAAAAACAAAAAATAAAACCAAAACTAAAAAGGAAAAGAAAATACAGTATTTAAAAATTTATCTTATCATTAAGAAAAATTCAAAATTAACTAAAAGGAAAAAAGATAATCACAAAAATGTTAAACTATCTAAATAACTATATTTTATTTAAAAAAACAAATACAAAAGCAAAAAATATTTTTTTTTAAAACAATGTTAATTTAGCATAATCAATAACTAAGTAAATAAATATATTTAAAACAATCAAAACGTAAAAATGTTAATTTATCTAATCAATAATTAAAATCTTATTATATAAACTTGAGTTACACTCACCAGAAGCCGACGCGTGTCAAAATTATAACTCACGAGATCTTGACATGTGTCACTAATCATTCAGATTTTGCCATGTATCAAATTATAAAAATTATATATATATACATATATATAAAGTTAACGAAAAAGGAAATTCAGTAATTGTTAATATATCAAATCATCAACTAAAATTCATAAATCCCAACAAAAAAACGGAAAAGGTGAAATCATTTTAAAAAGGAAAAAAAAATCACAAAAATGTTAAATTATCCAATCACGAACTAAATGTAAAACAAATACAAAAAGAATAAAGTGTATTTTTTCTTTAAAAAAGGGAAATCACAAAATTGTTAAGTTAACTAATTCATAACTAAAATTAGGAAATATATTTAAAACAAATACCAAAAAGAAAATTATAACCTAAATTTAGTTTATTTGCAATGTTAGTTTTCCAAGTTTCATTGTTTTCTACTAAAATTTTAATACTGTTGTTATATTTTTTTAATTAGTTTATAATAGTAATTTAATATAGATATTTGTATGATATAATGCATATTATTTTGATATAAAATTTTTGACTTCTATTAGTTTATATGGAGTATACATGAGATTATAGTAAGATTTTAATATGATTGAATACTGAGTTAAATTGTATAGCAAAATCAAGTATGTATATAAAAAGCTAATTTAATAAAGAGTTAATAACCTAGACCTTTAAGATATTTTGGTTAATTTTAGGTATTTTAGTGATTTGATATAAAAATAATTGATATTTCCGATTTTATAATTGTTGGGTAATTGAGTTATATCAAATTTAAATATTACTAATATTTTTGGGTATATAATTATATTTTGAGTATTTTGGATATCCATTCAGTTCTCGATTTGGTTTAGTCTATGTTTGGTCTTTCGGATATAAAGAGTCTAGAATCCATTTTTGATTTTTTGGGTTAGTACCCCTATTTTGATTGAATTTAGTTTAGTTTTTCGGCTTTCTGATAGTTTGTGTACGCTATCTAACATAGTAGTCGAAAAAAGAAACAACAAGTGGAAACATATTATATATATATATATATATATATATATTATTATTATTTTTTAATATTTTCTAAGAATTTTATTATTATTAAAATTTAATTAACCTATTCTTGTAGAAAACTAAAATTTTGTAAACAACTATTTTTTTCTAACATAACAGGATTTCTATATTTTTCTACAATAGTTTAAGATATATTTTTAAAAACAAATATTTAATATAAAATTTAAAACTCGTCCATCGGGCGGATCTCAATCTAGTAATCTTTATAAATATATCTAAATTTCTTTATAATATATATTTTTTCAATATATAATTTATAAATGCGTCAAAAATGAATATTTTAAAAACAATGTAGTCAACAACGACCAAAAAAATTCTCAGAAGAAAAATTAGTGAGTTGGTGCCTGTTTGCCATATAAAGCACTGTTTCGTTCAGTCTACCATTTCTGTTATCTGCCCATCTTTCATCAACTTTTTTTCCATTCATAGCAATTAGCAAGCAACTGACCCGTCAAGTCTCAATTTTTGATTTTCAAAATCCCTAGTTTTGCTTCTTCTCCATTGTCTTCAGAGATGGAGAAAGCATCTTCATCATCACCCTCTGAGAATGAGAATCTTCTCATTGAAGAGAGAGAAGAAGTCATGGTTTCTGATAAAGGCCAATGCTTGAGAAAAACCCATTTTTTAAATCCTTCTGTTATCTCCATTGATGACGACTCTGTAGCTGAGATTCCCAGTGGTGATCAACGTCTCTCTGTTTCTTCATCGGAACTAAAGAGCTTGTTTTCACGGATTTGCTTCTCTGGGTTTTGGGTTCCTCAGCGTCGTTTTAAGTCTTGGCTTACAAAAATGGAAGCTTTACACGCACCAACTTGGAGAAAAGCTGGAATTTTTGAAGCAATCAAGGCATCGGCTTACAATATCAACAAAAACCCGTCTTTGATTTCTTCCATTGCTAAGAAATGGTGTCCTGAAACCAAATCTTTCATCTTTCCTTCGGGTGAAGCAACGATAACGCTTGAGGATGTTATGGTTCTTCTCGGTTTTTCTGTTTTGGGTTCTTCAGTTTTAGCCCCTTTAGAAAGCTCAGAGATGAGAGATTCCGTGGAGAAACTGAAGAAAGCAAGACTAGAGATTATTGGCACGAATCGTCGCGTGAGTCAAAGATCATGGATTTCGAGATTCTTAGGTAGGGGTGACCAGATGGAGCATGAAGCTTTTCTTGCGTTGTGGCTTTCACATTTTGTTTTTCCTGATAAGTATCAACGCTCTATTTCTGAAAAGAATCTCGCAATTGCTGTTCGTTTAGCTAGAGGTGAAAGGATTGCTCTTGCCACTCCTGTTCTCGCTTGTCTATACCAAGATTTGGGTGAAATCTCGAGAGCTGAGTCCACTCAACGTCTTAGTCTTCAGTCTCTGTTTAAGTTAGTCCAAGTTTGGGCATGGGAGAGGTTTAAGAGTTTGAGACCAGAACCTAAAGAGATACTTAAAGGAGAACCAAGAATTTCACGGTGGGGCGGTGTGGGACACATAACTGAGAATATTGTGAGTTTGAGTTTTGATGATTTTGAGTGGTGTCCTTATACAAAACCTTTAAATAATTGGAATCCACTTCGGTTTTATGTTGAAGAAGCTATGTGGGTGACTGTTGATGACAATCTTGAAGATGAGTTTGTTTCCTTTGCTCGTTGTGTGAGGAGTTCTAAGCTTGTTGGGATTGGTTTTGTTGAGGATTACTATCCGAATCGAGTGGCTATGCAATTCGGGCTGGATCAAGACCTTCCTGGTTTGGTTACTTATCACAGAAACTTCACAGAAGAGGATGCGTGGAATGATTATAATAAGTGTCTTGATGGTTTCAAGTTGTACATGCCTTCTCGTCTGGCTACAACTTCTGTCACTGCAAGATACCGAGACTGGTGGTTGAAATCAGTTTCAGAGTTTCATGGTTCGCCAGAGTCAAATGATCATGAAGCGTTTAAGTTAAGTAATACAGTTGATGATGACGACGACGATAATGTACCCCCTAAGGTAATTCCATTGAGTCAGGTTCTTCAGAAGTTGGGACAGGGGTTTCCTGCAAAACTCAGAAGATGTAGGACTCGTCGAACAGCAAAAAATATGAGATGCGAGATTAAGAAAGACAAGAGCCAAGTGGTTAAGAGGTTGGGAGAGGGGTTTCCTGCAAAGCTCAGAAGATGTAGGACTGGTAAAACAGCAAAAAGTCTGAGACGCAAGATAAGTGATGGTGATGATGATGATGGATCAGTTGCAGTGGAATTTCCTCTTATACAATTGTTTGGGAAAGAGTTAGTGAAAAGGACAAATGAGCGTTTGAGAAACAAGAGACGGAAGCTAATTTTGGAGGATGATGAGAATTATAGTGATAACATTGCCATTGCTCAAAGGAACGGATCTGGAGAGAAAATTGGAGGAGATGCACTTGGAAAGAGAAGTAGACTTGAGGAAGATAACAATGATTCAAGAACTTTTCGAAGGTTTGCTTTAGGAGATAATGAAACTGTAGCACCACTAGAAATAGAGAAAATGAGCGAAGAGAATGATGAAAAAGAAGGTGGAAGCAAAGCAGAGAAGAGTAATATGGTTTTGAATCCATCTGATGAAAACAACTCTTCAGATTCTTCTTTTGGTGCTTATCAAGGAGCAGTTGACATGGTTTTGTCACCACCAGAGACAAGGCAAGCCTGTGATGATGAGCTTGATACATGTGGAAGCTATACAGATATGATCGATGATGGCGCTAATGGAGATGAAACAAGCCAAGGTTATAACTGTGTGTGTCCATTAGATGAGTCAAACATTCAAAGAAAAGATTGGTTGGTTGATGATTATGTAAGTGGAAGTGAAGAAACTATGAAACGCAATGGGCAGTTAGAGAATATAGAGAAGAGAAACGTTGGTTATGGTGAGGAAGATGTTGGTAATGCTTCTCGTGAAAGGAGATTTCAAGATCTGGATTTGCTGGCATCGTCGATAGAGGAGCGTATTAATCAGGTAGAAATAAATTTGGCATGGTTGAAAGAAAGGAGAAAAAAAGCAGCAGCTCGTTTGATCTAAGGAATGTTGTTTAGGGTAGTACAAGTACCAGTAGAAAATGATAGATCCATCTCAACTGTATGGTCTTTTTCGCTTTAGTATCTTTTGAAGATTGGTTTGCTCAAGTTGTTTAGGTTTTGTGCAGATCAGAGTTTTCTTCATAACTTTACTATATGAACTAAAATACTGAATGACTGTAGTAATAAAGAGATTCATGGTTACAGTAAAAGTAGGAAATGAGAGCACTGAGCAGTATTGGTTGAGGTAATTACATTGTCTCTTGTTCATACTTCAAAGCTTCAGTCTTTTTGATGGCTGTGGCTACTAATTAATTTATGATAACTATTTGGATATTATGGTTATATTAGAAAAAGGAACTTCAGTTTAACTTTACTCACTGGAATGCCCCAAATTAGAATTTGGTTTCAATGGTGGTCATTTAGAAGCAAAGAATAAAGAGAAATTGTTTTCTTAACTTTACATTTTTACAGCTGTTTTATTTTAATTAATTTTATTACTCACCTAAATTAAATATATTTCGTCAAATGATACAAATCAAAAATATTTACTAATATATGAGGGAAATGATTGGTTTTAGTGTAGTCAGGATACAAATATGATCTCAAATGAAACAGAATAATCATTTTAAAAAGCTACAAATGTATTTATGATTAAAAAAAAAAAAAAAGATGGAAGCCAATCCCAATTCAGCGCGAGAAACCAAATATTAATTACATTTGTTGAATTTGGCGAGTAGGAAAAGACTTTAAGCTTGTTTGCCATATAAAGCACTGTTCCGTATACACTCTTAACATTTTCCTCTGCTCATCTTCAGCAAAAATTGCACCTTTATTTCCATTCATAGCTAACTGTAATCGGTCTTCAGTCTTTCGTTTAGACCTTCAAAATCATCAAAATCCCTAATTTTTCTTCAATCCGTTGCTTTCTTCAGAGATGGAGAACGAGAATCATCTAATCGAAGAGAGAGAAGAAGTCATGGTTTCTAAGAAAGGCCATTGCTTGAGAGAATCCCATTTTCTTCAACCGTACGATGGCTCTGTAGCTGAGCTTCCCCGTCCTGATAAAGCTCTCTCTGTTTCTTCATCGGAGCTACTAAAGATCTTCTCTTTGCGAAGTTCGTTCACTGGGTTTTGGGTTGCAGAGGGTCATTTCGTGTACTGGGTTGCAAAAATGGAAGCTTTACACGCACAAACTTGGAAAAAAGCTGGGATTTTTGAAGCGATTAAGTCATCTACTTACAATATCACTAAACACTCGGTTTTGATTCTCTCCGTATCTGAGAAATGGTGTCCTCAAACCAAATCTTTCGTCTTTCCTTGGGGTGAAGCAACGATAACGCTTGAGGATGTTATGGTGCTTCTAGGGTTCTCTGTTTTGGGCTCTCCTGTGTTTGCTCCTTTAGAAACCTCGAAGATGAGAGGTTCAGTTGAGAAACTGCAAAAGGTATGTCGAGAGATTACGAGAAAGGATAAGGCGGTGAGGCAATCGTCATGGATTTCGAGCTTCTTGGGTAGAGGTGAAATGGAGCATGAAGCTTTTCTTGCATTGTGGCTTTCGTTTTTTGTTTTTCCAAGTAGAACACGTCGTGTTATCTCGAGAGAAGTTTTCCCAATCGCTGTTCGCTTAGCTAGAGGTGAAAGGATTGCTTTTGCTCCTGCTGTTCTTGCAATCTTATACAGAGATTTGGATCGAATCCATGATTTGGCTAGAGGAAAATTTGCTGAAACAATCCATCTGACGTCTCTGTTTAAGTTAGTTCAAGTTTGGACTTGGGAGAGGTTTAGGAACACAAGTCCAATACCTAAAGAGATAGCTAACGGTGAGCCTAGAATTTCTCGATGGAACAGTCACAACCAAGGCTTTAAGAAGGATGTGAGTTGTGATGATTTTGATGATTTTGAGTGGCGTCCTTACACTAGACGTCTGAATAATTGGAACCCGCTTTTGTTTTACCTTGAGGAAGCTATGTGTGTGACTGTTGATGAAAGTATTGATCTTGAGTTTGCTTCTTTTGCTCGATGTGTCTCAGTTTCTCAGCTTGCTGGAGATGGTTTTGTTGAGGGTTACTTTCCCAATCGAGTGGCGAGGCAGTTCGGTTTTGATCAAGATCTTCCTTGGTTGGTTTCTCCTTATAGAAGAAACTTCACAGAAAAGGAAGCTTGGGATGATTACAACAAGTCTCTTCATGGTTTAAACCTCTACATGCCTTCTCGCCACGATCGAGGTTTTGTCACTGCGAGATACCAAGACTGGTGGATGAAATCAGTTTCAGGGTTTCTGCGTTCTGAAGAGATGCGGAAAGAACCAACTGAAACATTTGGTCATTATAATGAAGATGATGATGATGATATTGATACATCTCCCAAAGTATTGCCTTTGAGTCATGTGTTTAAGAAATTGGAACAAGGGTTTCCTGCAAAATGCAGAAGATCTAGGATGCGTAGATTGGTGAATAGAGATAAGGTAGGTGAGTTAGTGAAGAGTTTCTTGTCTTCAGGTTGGAATATGAAGCAAACTCATGAAGATGATGATGAGAGTTCTATGGATGAAGAAGATGATGGCATGGCTATTGCACAAAGGACCAGATCTAGGAAGAAGTATAGTAGTGCTGATAAAAGTGGGGGAGATGGTTTTCAAACACTTGGAAAAAGAACTAGGAGATATGTGGCTGCAGATAGTGATGATGATTCTGAACCTTGTCAAAAGCTTGCTTCTGCTAAAATAGAGCAAAGGAGTGAAGAGGATCATGATGAAACTGCAAGCAAAGCACAGAAGACCAGGCGAATTTGTGATGATTTTGAGGTTGATGCAGAGAAGAGGACTATGATCGATGATGAACCATCATGTAATGGATCGATTCTGGAAGGCATTGAGAGAAATGAAACTAAGAAGGAAGCAGAGTGTTTGGTCCATGAAGATGAAGAAAAGAAGAAATTCAATGAGTGGTTGTGCAGTGAAGTTAAGAAAGAAAAAGAGAATGATGAAAGATTCAAACAGAGAATCCTTGTAATAAAAGAGATGGAACAGGACCTGGAGGCACGTCTTGTTGAAATGGAGAAGACTTTGGCAAAGGTTAGAATCTTGAGAACCAGAAGAAATCAGAAGAAAAATGGAGTTTCTGCTGCTTAATCTCATGGAAACAAAACA
Source organism: Cardamine flexuosa (assembly GCA_963555745.1). Classification (NCBI taxonomy): domain Eukaryota; kingdom Viridiplantae; phylum Streptophyta; class Magnoliopsida; order Brassicales; family Brassicaceae; genus Cardamine; species Cardamine flexuosa. The sequence goes on along the minus strand of OY743214.1, from coordinate 26,276,499 downwards.
TCTGATGGAGGCGCAGAGAAAGTTTGTGAGAGAGGTCACAATATTGTTAATAGAATATTAGTATATTACTCTGTTCTACAGATCGTTTGGTTTGATTCAGTTCCGTTTAAGTCCGGTTTTCAATTTGAGAATGTATAGATCGTTCGGTTAATAAAAAATTTAAATCAGTTTTTGTTAGGTCAATTAATTCCATTTTGGTAAATGCTATTAATGCTTTAGAAAATAAAAAACAATTTGAAATGCAAATTTTTTCAAAATGCAAATTTTATTTTCGTGTCCACTTTTTATCCTGAAATTATTCTCTGATACAACTACAAGTAACAAAAATTATTAGAAAGTATACAAATTATTTTTAAGATTTTGACAAGAAAAGTAAGACGACTATTTATGTGTTTATGGATGAGCATGAGAATCATGAGACCTTTTATTAACAGTGTTATCTTTTCAGTTACCTTAAATAAAACTGTCCCATTCATCATGCATCCACTGCAAAAAAATAGTTTCTCCCTCTGCCTTCAACTTCAAACATTACTTAAACCAAAAGAAAAGGAGAGAAAAAAAACAAAAAGTTATCTTAAACTTTCTCGTAAATGAAACCTGAATTGTTTGATATTATTTTCTCAAACATAATAAAAATTAACTTACAATCTCACAATATCCGAAACTAAAGAATCAAACTGAGCCTGATCTGAAAAATGGTACAAAATCGAACTGAAACTGAAAAAAATAGTTGAACAGATTCTAGACTCTAATATCCAAAGAATTAGAATCAAACCAAACACATAAGATAAAAGATATTCAAAATACCCGAAATACAATTATATAACCAAAATTATTAATTATATTTAGATTTGATACAATTCAGTTATCCAAAACATTATAATTATAAACCTAAAGTATCAATTATTTTTAGATAAAAATAACCAAAATACCCAAAATAACCAAGATATCCAAAAGTTTTTAATTATTTTAGGAAAATGTAACCACATTTTAGATATCCAAACCCATATGGAACTGAAATTCTAAAATATCCAAATGGATCATATACCTCTAGTAATGCAATACCCAAAACCCAAAATAACGAACATGAACCCAAACGGATATCCGAATGCTAGGCCAAATTCTATCTAGGGAAATTTGGATATAAAAGATCAATAAAACATATTTTGTCCATTTATATCTTTTTCCAATTTGTGGTGATCTAATATTTTTGAATTATGACAATCCCAATTTAGCCTTTGCATCCAAAAAAATTAACAAAATCAAAAATTCAAATACTCTAACTCATATAGAGTCTTCACCTTTTCATTTAAAATTAAAGATATATTAAATGAAAAACCCTAATCCCCAATTTTTCCCAAATCGATAGCTTGAAAACCCAAATCAAATGTTTCTAATCTCCAATCGAAACTTTAAAATTCTCATATCTCTAATCGGAACTCCGTAACCCTTTGTCTTTTGCTGGCGTTCTGCAACTCGTCCGGCGATATCCTTTTTCCGGCGGAGTTCAAAAGTCCAATCATCCATCACTTGACTCCACTCTATTTGTGGGTTTAATATTCTCAACATCAATCTTATTTGCTCCAATCTAATCTCTGATTCAATCTATTTTCTTCTTGAATACTTTCTCTGATTCAATATCGTCTCTGCTATGATTTCTTTGATTAGGGTTTATGATATATGATTTAGGGATTTTGGTTTAATATTTATAAAATTCGTTTACATTACAGGCTGGACCGGTTTTTTTTTGGAATTGGATCTTGTTGTTCAAGCTCTCACCATTGCAACTCACTCTGAGGTAGTTCTCTATATATTTTCCTTCTCATTGCTTTTGGATTCGTAGCTTTGAAGTTGTGTAAATTAAATTCGCATTGTTTAGATTAATCAAGAGTTGATAGATAATGGTTCCAAATAAATTTTTGACAATGAAACTGTGCTAAGAATTCTATAGGAATCATGCTTGCTTGTTGTATACAATCTAGTTCTTGTTTAGCATTGACTTTCTTGATACTTGTTTATATCATTGGATTTGAATTTTATATGTTTCTTTTTTTGTGTGTTGTTGAATCAATTACTTGGTTAGTAAAGAATCACTTGTTCTATTAGTGGTTTCATAAAGGGATCGATGTGGGTAAAACTGAAGGCTGTTCAAATAACCATGTATAACCAGTCGATCACTTTATGAAAACCTACACATACGAATTGTAAGATACTTGGATGATTTCAATTTCTAACATTGTGTAGTATTTGATTTGTTTGTTTGTGCATGTATGGATTAAAAAATATCAAAAGCGTCTTTTTAGAAGTGGACATGAGCCATGAACAAAACAGATCAACAATGTTCTTGCTGAAGGTGTCTTACAGAATTTTTGCTTCTTCGAAGGAGCACATGTATGCTCACGCACATACTTGCTGATTTTAAAATATGTAGAATGATCTAAACATTCAGCACGGTGACTCCATTTGCAAGAACTATCTACGCAGCGTATAGACCACTATTTTGTATTAGATTTTGTAACCCTATAGTCATAGTTATGCTTCATCGCATACATTTCATAGTTGATTGTAAAAACTCCTTACTTTTGATATAGTTCCCCGTTGCTACCAGCGACTCTACCAACGTGGTTATGAGAGTGAAAAAGTTATTGAGTTGTCTATCATTCAACACAACAACAGAAAAAGAGTCTAAGCTAACATATATGGGTAAAAAAAAACTGAATTCCACATCAACCTCAATCTGTTCTATTCCATAGTCATCTAAAACAATCAACTTCAACTCTTCAACAGATGAAGTAGATTCCAGACGTTTAATCTTCCATGTTTTTCTTCATCAACAATAAATTCCCAATTCTTATTGTCATACAATCTCTATCGACCACACGTAACATAGATTTGAAGCATACTTTTCAAAAACACGATAACTTTTCAACAGTCACTTAAAAGAGAAGAAGAATGCGTTGGTGAAAAAGATGCTTAATCTAACTTGAATGATTAGGTTAGACCTAACTTAACATGAAATTAACACAGATTTAGTTTTCCATTTTTATATATTTATTCATTAATTTTTCGGAAATCTGTATTTTTTAGAATTTTTTTTTCTAAAAAGGTTAGAATACGTATTCTAAAACATTTAGATCACAAAATACGTATTTTAAAACAGTATAATTTTTAGAATTTTTAATCTAAGACCTTTAGAATATGTATTCTAAAAGTTTTAGAATACATATTCTAAAAATTATATTCTATTTTTTTTGTTTCATGAACGATTTTATAAAAAAATTTAGAATACGAAATATAAAATGTTTAGAACATGGAATACAAAATCTAAAATATTTAGAACACATAATTCAAATTCTAAAAATTTTAGAATAACTTTAAAACCTCAAAAAACACACTTAAAATTGCTCAAAATGAAAAACCTTTATTATTCAAATCTTCTCCAAACATGTGTTTCTACATGGTTATATGGTTTTTTAGAAAAAAAATTATTAATCAAGTAGCAGGGGTAGATTAGGTAAAATTGATAATTTACAAAATAAGATGTAGATGGACAAAATATGTTTTATTGCTCTTTTATATCCAAATTTCCCTTTTATCTATTAGGCTCGAGACAAAATTTAAAAATAAGAACAACGTTTGGTTAGCAAAACCACCAATAGTTGTGTAAAACAAACTCTTAAATTTTATATTTAGCCAAAAATAGTAATTATGGCCCTTTCGTTTATGGGTATGAATCAAATCAAAATTTAGTTAGTAAAGCCACCACTAATTCTGTAAAATAAATCCTTAAAAATTACGTATAGCCATAAAAACAATCATGGGCCATTCTCATTTAAGGGCCCGGGGGCGGTTGCCATGATTGTTCATGTATAGACGAGAGAGGCCCAATGATAACAAAAACGTTAAAAATAAATCTTAGGGGCCCAAAAAAATTTCTCCCTTAGAATCCATAAAACTGTTGAACCGGCCTGCAGTTACCAACAAGTTGATGATCCTAGATGTGGTTACCGTAAATTGGCTAAGCCAAATGATATTTTCTTGAAATTGGTTTGGTTGAACCGAATTAATTATTTTGGTACATAGTTCATCATCCCCTTGTTCTAAATCATGGCCACAAAGAACACTTAGGCGGCGGAAAAATGCTTGGCGAGATAGAGCCGCCGTGATTCACCTTATTTGCCCAAAAAACTAGGAAAATCTTAAAATCTTTATTTTTTGTTAATTATTAAATCAAAATCAGGTGTTAATTTGGTGATCTATAATATTTGAGTTCAAGAAATCAACAAGGATGAAATAAAATGATTCATAAGTAGAAAAAAAAATGAGCGGCGGTCGTGAGTTTAGGGTTGCAGAGTTTCCACACTTGAGAAAAAGGTTAAATGTAAAATCTCAAAAAGTATGTCCGGGGTTTGAAATTTTTAACAAATCCAATTTTAACCCCACCAACTACTTTCTGCATGGTATATATACTAACACTAAGTAGAGTAGCCCTAAAACCAATTCCTTATTAATCTCTTTGATTAATCGCTAGGCGCATCTCGACCGTCCGATTAACGCCTAACGAATTTTTGTAAAAGCATCCCTAGCGTGAAATCTGACCTCTCCTGTATGATTTCTTACAATCCACCCTCCACCACACATATCCAGTGGACTACAACAAGAAGAGAAAACATTACATTTTAACGAATTCATAGGAGGCCTGGACCAGCGTTTTCTCAGACCCATAGAAGCAGAACCAGTCAATCTCCTTTCTTGACTTAATTCCTGTTGCTGCTTTTTCCAAAGATCTGATTCTTCAAGTGCAAGCGACACTAGTACATTAATATCACCTTGTGGTTCTTCATACATCAGAACATTTTGGTGTTTCCATATACCCCAGAGTAACCATGGGATTATTAACCGTAGTCTCTCAGCAATCCTCGAGTCTTCCATGATACCAAAAAGATAACAAAAATTATCATATATGACCGTCGAGAAACCGGATGCACGTATAGGAACATTACTGTTATGCCATACAGATTTGGCTGGAGTGCAGTGAAAGAGTACATAGTTAACTGTCTCTGCACTTTGTTTACATATCTTACAAACCAATGGCATTTGGATCCCGTGGACATTTAAGCATTCCGCAACGTCCCAGGCTCCGGATAATGCACGCCATAAGAACAAGCATATATTGGGCATTGTTTCTACCTGCCATACCTTAGCTTTTAAGGTCACCCCTTCTTGATCTCCCTGAAACAGAACATGCTCACGAGGCCGAGGTTTAGACATAAGCCAGTTCCCACTTTTAACTGAATAGGATCCATTTCTTGAATAAGCCCAGATGAAACTATCCTTAGTGTCTAGATTAGGTGGAAATGCACGTATTCTTGAAATATCACCAGGTGTGAACATCTCTTGCATCTTATTAATATCTCATGTCTCACCTTCACTTATTAAGGCTGCTACTTTCATTTTAATCTCCATTGAGCGTTGAATATTAATAGGTCTCCGAGGATCCTCATCAAATGCTCACTTGTCACACCACACATCTGTATCTTTTCCATTACCAATAGCTTTCATTAATCCAGTTTCCAGTAATTCTCGGCCATGGAGGATATTACGCCAAGCATAGGTAGGTCTATAGCTGACTCCTGCCTCCATAAAACCTTTCTTGGCATAGTAACAACACTTGTAAAGTCGTGATATCAAGGATAAAGGATCCGAGAGCAATCTCCAAGCTTGTTTTACCAAAAGCGCTTGATTAAAATTGCTTAAATCTCTAAACCCCAATCCACCATCACTCTTCTTCTTACACAATTTCTTCCAAGAAACCCAATGCATATTTTTCTTATCCTCACACGATTTCCACCAGAAATTAAACATTGCACTCGTGATCTTGCTGCATTGATCTTTTGTTAAATGGAAACAGGACATTGCATACACCGGTAACGCCATAGCAACTGATTTTAATAAAACCTCTTTGCCGCCTAACAAAACCGTCTTAGCGTACCATCCACTCTACCTAGATTTAAGCCTGTCCATAATGTATGCCAACATTTCCCTCTTGGAGCCGCTAAAACACTCAGGAAGCCCAAGATATTTCCCTGCACCCCCTTCATTCAATTACCCAAAAATTATAATTATAAACCTAAAAGTATTAGTTATTTTTAGATCAAAATACCCAAAATAATCAAGATAACTAAAAGTTCTTAGTTATTTAATGAAATTTAACCAAATTTTAGATATCCTAACCCGTATAAAACTGAAATTCTAAAATATCCAATGGATCATATACCTCTAGTACTGCAGTACAAAAACCAAATAACCGACACAAACCCAAACAGATATTCGAATGCTAGGACTAGTTTGACCTATTACCCTCGAGACAACATTTAAAAAATAAGAGCAATGCTTGCTTAGCAAAACCACCAATAATTTTGTAAAACAAACTCTTAAATTTTATATTTAGCCAAAAATAGTAATTATGGCCCTTTTGTTCATGGGTATGAATCAAATCAAAATCTAGTTAGTAAGCCACCACTAATTCTGTAAAATAAATCCTTATAAAAAATTATTTTAGCCATAAAAACAATCATGGACCATTTTTCATTTAAGGGCCCGGGGGCGGTTGCCATGCTGGCTCATGTAGGGACAAGAGAGGCCCAATGATAACAAAAATGTTAAAAATAAATCTTAGGGGCCCAGAAAAATTTCCCCCTTAGAATCTATAAAATTGTTGAACCGGCCTGCATTTACCAACTAGTTGATGATCCTAGATGTGGTTACCGTAAATTGGCTAAGCCAAATGATATTTTCTTGAAATTGGTTTGGTTAAACCGAAATAATTTGTTTGAGACATAGTTCATCCTCTTGTTCTAAAATCATGGCCACAAAGGACACTTAGGCGGCGGAAAAATGTTTGGCAAGATAAAGCCACCGTGATTCACCTTATTTGCCAAAAACCTAGGAAAATCATAAAAGTTTGATTTTTTTTGTTAATTATTAGATCGAAATCAGGTGTTAATTTGGTGGATCTATTACATTTTAGTGCAACAAAACAACAAAGATGAAATAAATGATGGCATAAGTGAAAAAAAGAGCGACGGCCGTGAGTTTAGGGTTGCAGAGTTTCCACACTCAAGAAAAAAAAAGTTAAACGTAAAACCTAAAAAATATGTCCGCGGTTTGAAATTTTTAACAAATCCAATTTTAACCCCACCAACTACTTTCTGCATGATATATATATATATATATATATATATATATATATATATATATATATATATATATATATATATACTAACATTAAGTAGAGTAGCCCTAAAAACAATTCCTTATTAATCTCTTTGATTAATCGCTAGGCGCATCTCGACCGTCCGATTAACGCCTAACGAATTTTTTTAAGATTGTTTTATCCTAAACTTAAAGACCTTGACCACCACATTTTGTTTTTACCCATCATTCTACTTCTTTATCTCTGAGTACAAAGATCTGAGAGTTGTCTTCTTCTTCTTCTTCTTTGTCTTCTTTCTCGTGAAGATCCTTATTGAAGAGAGACAAGAAACATGGTGTTCCCCATTCAGAAGAGCCCACCATGCAGCAGCAAAAAAACACAACTTTCAAAACCTCATCTTCCCTCCTCCTCCACTGATGGGTCTGAAGCTCCTCATGACAACCATTCATCTCCTTCTCCTCCTGATGTGTCTAGCACTGTTACTTTCAAAGGATGGAGAATTGCAATCCAAAGTTTCAAGACTTGGGCTAGAAAAATGGCTGCTTTTCACGAACCCATTTGGAGAAAAGCTGGGATATTTGAAGCAGTTATGGCATCCACATACCTGATCCATAAAAACGAAAGGCTGGTTCTAGGTGTTGTTGAGAAATGGTGTCCTGACACCAAAACCTTCGTCTTCCCTTGGGGTGAAACAACCATAACACTTGAAGACGTTATGATGCTTTTAGGTTTCTCTGTTACGGGTTCCCCTGTTTTCGAGACTCTGGATAGCTCAGGGGAGAAGATCATGGAGGAGCTGAAGAAAGAATGTCTGAATCTTCTTAAGCAAAGGAAAGTCAGGTACGTAAGCCAGATAGCTTGGATTGAGAGATTCATGGACAGTGATGATGAGCTAGAGCATGTTGGGTTCCTTGTGTTGTGGCTTAGCTACTTTGTGTTTCCATCACACATTTATCACATCGATCAATCTCTTTTGCCAATTGCTATTCATCTTTCAATTGGTACTAAGATTGCTTTAGGTCCAGCGGTTCTTGCACACTTGTATGCAGAGCTGAGTCTCTTGAAGAACCACATTACAAGTTTCAACGAATCGTCTATTAGGATCGATCTGACCGCCTTGTTTAAGCTGGTTCTGGTTTGGATATGGGAGAGGTTCAGGCAAATCCAGCCAAGACCTCACCCAATGGTTAAGGGTGAGCCAAGAATTGTTCTTTGGGCTGACATTAATCAGAGAATGAAGGGTGTAAGGCAGATTCTGGAAAACTCGAAGAAGGACAGTTTTGAGTGGCGTCCATACACAAAAGCTTTGGAAAACTGGGACTTTCCTAAGTTTTACCCTGAGGAAGCTATTTGGGTTCCTATTGATGTCAATGCTGATGATGACTTTCTCTCTTTTAGTCGATTCATCAAGGTCTCTGAGCTTGTTGGGATTGAAACTGTGCAGGATTACTATCCCAACCGTGTAGCTTTACAGTTTGGGATGCCTCAAGATGCTCTTCGTCCTCCTATTAACTTGAACGACTTCTCAAAGGAGGAAGCTTGGAATGATTACATTAAGCCTGCTGATGAAGATTTGGTCTTATGCATTCCTTCCCGTCTTGCATTGCCTATTTTGGCTCCAGATCTTCCTAGCTTTGATCATTTTGAAGAAGATGCTGGTGATAGTGTTGATATATCTCCAGTGGTATCTCCTTTGACTCAAGAGCTGGCAAAAGGGTTTCCTGTGAAACGCAGAAGAGCTGAGGTTCGTAGAACAGTGAGTAGAGATAAGGTTGGTGACTTAGAGAAGAGTCTTTTGTTTTCAGGTTGGAAGAGGAAAAAGACAAGTGAGGATTCTATGAAGTTCTATGAGTGGTTGTGCAGGCGAGTTAAGAAGGAAGAAGAGTTTGATGAAAGATTCAGACAGAGACTCGTTGGAATAAAGGAGATGCAACAAGACCTTGACGCACGTCTTGTCGAAATGGAGAAGACTCTGGAAGAGGTTAGAATCTCCAGAACCAGCAGAAATTAGAAAAAACTGTGAGATCTTCTTAAGTTGGTTTTGGGCATTTAAATTTGAGACAGTTTTCAATTTTCACTTTTTATCTCTGAGACAAACAAATAAAAATTAATTGTTACTATTTTATCTATCTCTCTCAGACGGTATAAGCTAATATTACAGCTAAATTTGGGACAGTATAAGCTAGGATTAAGGTAATACACAATTAACATACTTTATCTAACTCTTTTAAGATAGAGCCCACCATGAAAAACAAGTTCTTGATTCCAACAAAGAAGCTAATCAATTGTTCTGAATGCTAATGTTGATAGCTTATCTAACTCTTAAGCTAATGCGTTCTTGATTCAACAAAGAAGCCAATTAATTACTATGAATTCTATACTGTTAAAAGTCATCACTTATTAAGAGAGTTTTATCAATCTGGACACATTTTGATATTCTATTATAAAATATGCAATTTTTATTAATAAACCAAACACACAAATAAGCAATTAAGATCTTAAATTCCAATAACACACTATGCACCAAATATCACAATGGCAATTAAAAATCTAATCCCACACTTTTGTTTTTTGAGATATGATTGTTTCCTGGAAAATAAAGTTTTGTGATTATTTTATGGTATTTATGAAATTTTTTAAAATTAGTGATTTTTAAAAGAAAAATATAAATTAGTGGTATTTAAGAAAATTGACCTTATACTTTTCATCTTCATTTATGAGTTAAAAAAATCTTAGAGTTGTCTTGTTTTGTGAGATACGATTGTGGGCCAAAGTGAATTGTTTAGGCCCTATTGGCTGCAACTTTTGTATTTTATTCAAGCGCATGAATGAAATCTTCTCTCCGCGTTTTATTGTAGCTCCTCCAAGTGACGACAAAAGTAGACTCGTTGCTAAATGGGAATTTGTTACAGAGACAAAAGAGGAAATTGCAAAAAGGCACAAAAGGGAGCTCTGATCATTTTACAGAGACAGAGAAGTGAGAGTCATTTTAGGGAGCGAGAGAGAGAGATAGAGAAATCTTTACTGGTGAGCGAAGAAGATCTTGTTGAAGAAGAATGGTGTTTCCCAGTGAGAACAGTTCACTCAGCAGCAGAAAAAAATCCCAACTTTTAAAGCCTCATTTTACCTCGTCCTCCATTGATGGGCTGAAGCTCCTCAAAACCCTTCAGCTTCTCCTCCTCTTGACTTAAAGTCTTTGTCTTTAAGTGTTACCTTTTATGGGTGGAGGTTTACTAACACAAAGTTCAAGTCTTGGGCTAGAAAAATGGCTGCTTTGCATGAACCCATTTGGAGAAAAGCTGGGATTTTTGAAGCAGTCGTAGCATCCACATACAGAATCCGTAGAAACCCAGATCCCGTTCTATGTATTGCTGAGAAATGGTGTCCTGAAACCAAAACCTTTGTTTTCCCTTGGGGTGAAACAACCATTACACTTGAAGATGTTATGATGCTTTTAGGTTTCTCTGTTTTGGGTTCACCGGTTTTTGCCACTCTTAATAGCTCAGGAGAGAAGATTATGGCGAAGCTGAAGAAAGAATGGCTGAATCTTAAGAAAGGTAAAGTCCAGTTTGTAACCCAACTATTATGGATGGAGAGATTCATGTACAGTGGTGATGAGTTTGAGCATGTGGCTTTCCTTGTGTTGTGGCTTAGCTACTATGTGTTTCCATCACAGATTTATCATATCAATGAAGCTATTTTCCCAATTGCTGTTCATCTTTCAAGTGGTACTAAGATTGCTCTTGCTCCAGCTGTTCTTGCACACTTGTATGCAGAGCTAAGTCTCTTGAAAAGCCACATTACAGCTTTCAGCGCATCTCCTATTAAGGTCAAACTTGATCTGGGTGGGTTGTTTAAGCTGGTCTTAGTCTGGACATGGGAGAGATTCAAGAAACTACAGCCAAAACCTTATCGGTTGCAAAAGGGTGAGCCAAGAATTGCTCATTGGTCTAACATTAAACAGACAACTAGCAATATGAGACAGATTCTGGACAACTCGAAGATGGACAGTTTTGAGTGGCGTCCATACACAAAAGCTGTTAAAAACTGGGACTTTCCAAAGTATTACCCTGAGAAAGCTATGTGGGTTCCTGTTTATCCTAATCTTGATGATGAATTTATCTCCTTTGCTCGATGCACCAAGGTGTCTAAGCTTGTTGGAATTAACAGTGTGGAGCATTACTTTCCCAATCGGGTGGTTTCACAGTTTGGGATGCTTCAGGATGTTACTTTTCCTCCTGTTAGCCGGATCAACCTCTCAAAGGAGACAGCTTGGAGTGACTACAATAAGCCTATTGATGAGTTGACATTATACATTCCTTCCATTTCTGCAGCATCTTTTTGTACCCCCAATGTTCCGCGAATGGTGGACAAAGCGGGATTCTGAATCAGCTGAAGCTTCAGGTTCTAACAGGGCCGGTTCTTGGGATGTGCCACATGTGCAGTTTCACAGGGCCCCAAAAATTTTCCCATTTTTTCCTTTATAAATAGGGCCCATTTTTTTTTTCCCCCATTTTTTCTGTGTACTATTATTTTTTTGTTGTCTTCTAGCACAGGGCCCATATTAGACTTGAGTCTAACACAGCCGCTGAAGAGAAGAAGCAAGGATGGACTTGATATAGCTGAGGATTCGACAAACAAGAGATCCAAGTACCTGGAGCAAGCTCATGAGAACGTTGAGAGTACAAAGGGTCATTTTCAGACACAGGTTCAATCGGACAGTGATGATGAAGATGATAGCCTCTCCATTGGTCAATTAGTGAGACTTCATAAGAATAAGTATAGTGATGTCAAGAGTATTGGAGGAGATGCTTCTGAACGTCTTGTTAAAAAGAGTAGATTTGAGACAGATCAGAGTGATTCAGGGCCTTATGAGAAGCTTGATTTGATAGGAGATGAAACTTTACCACCACTAGAAAAAGAGCAAATGAATGAAAGAGCTGATGAAACAGGAAGCCAAGCATATAAAACTATGGTTCAGAGCCCATCTAATGAGTCAAACATTCACATTGATGTAGAGGATGGAAGTCAGGGACAGGATTGTTTGCTTCATGATGATAATCTCGGAAGTGCAGAAACTATGATATACAATGAGGAGTCAGAGGATTTAGAAAAGAGAGACGATGATTTTGGTGAAGATGATGATGTTGATATTGAGGCCACTGAAAAGAGATTTCAAGAGCTGAAGTTGCTGGCAACCTCGATAGAGGAGCGTATTAATGAGGCAGAAAGAAATGTGGCATGGCTGATAGAAAGGAGAGCCATAAAACAGATAAACATGGCAGAAGCTCGTTTGATGTAGATAGAGTAAGATATCAAAGATCAATCTCACATTTCTGATCTTTTGGTTTAGTATCTTTTTTTTTTTTCCTGCTTAGTATGTTTTGAACTCAGCTATGAGCTAATGACTTATTGGTGTGTTGCATATCAGAGTTTTCTATACGAAGATAGTCTGATTCCATCATATGAAATAGATCATAATATAAGCCAAGAAAATTAGATTTATTAAAGAGAGTAACTGATACATTAGGAACTAAAATCTCAGAGACAAAAAGACCATGTTTTTCTACGGTCTAGGGACATTAATATAAACAAACCTTTTAAGGCAATAATCACAACCGCATTGCTTACACCATATAGATTTCAACAATGGAGGAGATCATATGCTCCATTAAAACTAGAGTGCATAAACATCATTCAGCTTTTGGTGGTATGTGGTTTCCACCAGTGGCGATCTTGTATACATAGAAACAAGTCATGAGAGCACTGCAAAATACACAAAAACAAATGTTAATTCAATTGAAAAAAAGCCATTAAAAGCCTAAACCATTTGATGAATTACCTGATCCCAGCAACCAAACCAGCCGGCATAATCTTCTGAGTTTGCAAGAACCGTTGTCCCATGACAAATGTGAGAAAACCTGCAATGACTGCATTACAAGACATTCATATATCAGTTTCCATTCACTGCAAAATTCTTGAAACAGTTTTCATTTATGAGATCACAATTAGCAACAAACAATCATATTTAACATAGTTTATCTAATAATCTTAAGCTAGAGCCTACCACAAGTTCTTGAAGCCAAATTAATTATTTTGAGTTCTAAAGTTAAATTAAAGATCGTAACTTTTTTAACATATTAATTAACCAAATCACAAATAAGATCTGAAATTGCAATAGCAAACTATTCACCAAAAATCAAAATGGCAATTAAAACATAAATCCGATAAGCAACAAAACCTGTTTGGAGAACAATAGCGAGAGACGAATTCTTCTTCTTCGCGAAAGCTTTAAGGCTGATGAAACCAGCGAGAACAACAAGTAATCCAGTGCCTGCACCTCCGGCGAGAGATGCAATACTTCCTTTCTTCATATATCCGATGAACCCTCCGACGATTAGAAGCATCCCATACGGGATTGTGAAGCAAAAATCGTGCATTTTAAAATTTTTGGAGATTTTCCCGGGAAAATTTTGAAATCTGGGTTTGTTTTTTTTCTGGGAAAAGTGGAATCTGGGGTTTTGTTTCTCCGATCGATTTACAGAGATTATCGTCTCCGATGAGTTTATGTATGAGAGCGTGTGGTGAGCGCGTGGAAGAAGTCAGCTTCGGCGATTCTTCGTCAACGGTCTCTAGAACGTCGTCAATCAACTGCTCCCACTGAGATCCAATGTTCTCCGGAACTGACTATTATACCCTTCATCTCATAATGATTAGCTATTTAGCTCAATAAACATGTTTATTAGCGTTTAAGTGAGAGTATAATTATTAATTATTTGTTTATTGTGAATACTGTATAGTTAAACTCTTCTAAAATATGTTTTGGATATTTAACGCTCGTGATTTGGTGGATATACATAGAAATTAAGTAATTATCTCAGATTTGTTTTGTTGCAACTCATGCTGATGATGATGGGTATTGTTGGGATGTATAGTTGAATCTATTAGAACATTTATATGACACAACAACAACAACGTTATGAGACAAATAAACTCGCTATATTAGTCCATGCAACTATGTTTCTAAAGTAGACTCATATAATTATACTAGATTAGGATATGTCTGATGGACGAGTTTGTAAAATATAAATTTAATATTATTATATTAAATATATGATATTAATGGTATATTTTAAATATTTGGAATATAATTATATATTCAAAAATATTAATGATAGTTTGAATAAATATAACACATTTACTCAACAATTATAAATCTAAAAATATAAATTTTTTTTATATCAAAATAACTAAAAGTTTTTAGTTAAATTTATGAAAGTTTAACCAAATGTAATCAAATGTAACCAAATTTGTATACATATTTATTCTGATATTTCGTTTACCCGAATCTGACTCGAATTCAGATTTTTACATTTGTATTCCTATTTAAAATTTTTATTTTATTTTTTGATAATATATGGTTCTTTTTAAATAGATATTTTAACTTTTTTTTGCTTTTATAATTGCATTCCGTTTTTAAAACATGTCAACATCTGATCGTTTAAATTGACACGTGTCACGATCTGGTAAATTACTAACTTTGAATCATTCATCTTTATATAATAAGATTTTTAAAACATGTCAAAATCTAATTTTATTTTCTACTTTTACTTTCTTTTTGTAGTTAAGTTAAATAAAATAGATTTTTTTTTTATAGTTGTATTCCTATTTTAAATTTCTTTTTACTTTTTTGATAATATATGGGTTTTTTAGATAGGTATTTTAACTTTTTTGTTTTTTAATTAAATATTTTTTTTCTTTTTATAGTTGCATTCCATTTTTAAAACATGTCAACATCTGATCGTTTAAATTGACATGTGTCACGATCTGGTGAATTACTAACTTTGAATCATTCATCTTTATATAATAAGATGAGTGTAATAAACATCAATGAGATTATTTTAGGGTTGCAGAAAATGCAATCTCGATTTAACCTTCTTATATATAAAAAAATGATTGTTTTCTATGCTTATAAATACATGTTGGTTTTCTTTTATTTTATTTTTTCTCAAATGAGTTTTTGAGATTTGACAAAAAAATTTTGGGAAAATATCACTCTAATACCCTTTTTCAATCTTTATTCTCACTCTAACACCTTTTTGTGCACTAACACACTTTTTCAAGTTTTTGTTAAGTTTTTGTCAAGTTTTTTTACTCTTATACCCTTAACAACAACAATAATTACATTTTTATCTAGTTAGATTTCTAACTATAGTTACATACTCTCTTTTTTTTGTTACTCAATCTCTTTTCTCTTTCTCTCACCAGTTTTACAGGAATATTTTAATTGATTAGTCATTTTTATTTTTGTTTATGTTTTGCTTTGGTCTTTGTAGTTTTGCTTAATTAAAGAAAATAGTTCTAGAAAGTAGTTTTCTCTTTCTCTCACCTAATTAAATTCGTTTTTCTTAATTTTTAAGATCTAGAAAGAATAATATATGATAAATCTATGGATTTATGTTGAAAACAATAAAAAAATCAAGAAAAAAATTGAGTTCTGTCAAAATTTTTTGAAAATATGACTACTTCCTTCCATTGAACTTAAGATGTGATGAACTTCTTTGAGACTTCTATGAACTGAGCTACTTTATTACTAATATTTTTTTCCAAAATATGAATATAAATATCTGTTAATATATAAAATATTTAAAACTAATCCTTGATTAAAGTAATTGAGTAGTCATGGTTATGTGTCAGTGGACAAACTATATTGAACACAAACTATATACATATTTTTTGCTCTTTTGGATATGTAGAAAATTTAAATAATTATACACCAAAACAAAACATTATATTGTTGGTATTTGAATGCTCTACTCTTATGGTAAAATCAAATACTTATGGTTTTGGTAAAAGAAATGTTTTTTTGCTTTTAAATTAAGGGGATATTATTGTTGACAACCTTATATAAGATTAAGATTTTTTTATAATTATGTTCATCTCTCTACAAATTATACAGTGCAAATACAAAAAACTCAAAATATCGTGAAGAAAAAGAATTTAAACACTCAGAAAAAATTAATTAGATAAATCATTCGGGTCATTTCCTTTTAATAGGTTTTGATCTCTTGTTTATTTCGTATTTGGGAGCCATTTTATTGTGTCCACATGGTTAAGTATAAGTGAATGTAGGATTTAATGTTCAGGGTTAGGGTTTAGGGTCAAGAGTTTAGTTTATTGTTTCTATATAGTTAAGTCTAAGTGTATAGTCTTGTACAACAACAACTGTGAGCATAAACCATACTACATACTTAGGGTTAAGGGTTAATAGGAAAAAATTATTTGTCTAAAAAAGGGCTGGAGTATAAACCATACTATATATTTCCAAACCCAAATAATATGTGATATATAAACAATAATATAGACCATTACAAAACTATAATTTAGACTTACAATAGTTCTGACATGAACAGCAACAACAACACAATGTTTATGGTAATAAAATATGAAAACAGTCTCTGGATCAGAGTTAACTTGGATACATCCATATGGTCAACATTTGGTGGATATACTTGAATGCTCTTTCTTGCTCTTAAAATCATGAATATGATTCTCAAATTTGGTGTTACCTAGAAAGATATTACACCAAATATATACCAATAACAAAACATTATGTTATTGGTATTTGAATGCTCTATTCTTATGGTAAAATCAAATACTTTTGCTTTTGGTAAAATAAATGTTTTTGCCTTTTGAATTAAGTGGATATTATTGTTGACAACTTTATACAAGATTAAGATTTTTGATAATTATGTTCATCTCTCTACAAACTATACAATGCAAATATAAAAACTCAAAATATTGTGAATAAAAATAATTTAAATACTCAAAAAAGGTTAATTAGATTAATCATTTGGGTCATTTCATTTTAATAAGTTTTGATCTCTTGTTTATTTTGTCTTTGATAGCTATTTTATTGTTTCCACATGATTAAGTATTATGGACATAGGATTTAATATTTAGGGTCCAGAGTTTAGTTTCTTAAGTCTACGTGGATAGTTTGTCTCTACTTTTAATTTTGTTATGTCTAAGTGGATAGTTTGTCTCTACTTTTACTTTTGTTATGTCTAAATGGAAAGTTTTGTCCAAAAACAACTCAGAGCATAAACCATACTACATACTTAGTGTTAAGAGTTTAGGAAAAGATTCACACTCCAAACAAAGTGATAGACTATAAACCATGATACATATTTCCAAACCCAAATAAATTTATTTATTTGACATATAAACAACAATACTAAACATTAAATAACTATAATTTAGACGAACAATAGTTCTTACATGAATAGCAGCAACAACACAATGCTTATTGTAGTTAAATATCTGGATTGGAGTTAACATAGATATATCCATGTGGTCAATATTTGGTTGATATACTTGGATACTCTTTTTTGCTCTTAAAATCATGAATATGATTCTCAAATTTGGTTTTACCTAAAAAGATATTACGAATAGATTTTACTGACAATTTATCGAAGCACAACATAAAATAAAACAAACGAGTGGCAAATATAAAATTATTATCACTGAAATTAAACTCATGTGTATATCACTTAATGGACAGATGTATGTGAACATGAGAATGAAAACATATCACAAAACATGGTAAAGATTGATGACACATGTTTCATTTTTAGATCTTCAACTAGAACATAAGAGTTACCTGGGTGGACATGGTTTAATGGACATATGTATGTGGACATAGAGAACGAAAACAACTAACAACAAGGCTAATCTAAACTAATTTATCAAAAGACCCGTTCCTTTTCGTTATCATATATTCTGAGGCATTTTCTTTTTCATTAAAGAGTCGTTTTCTTTCTCATTAACTTGGGTCATTTCGTTTCAATATCTAAAATAGTTTATATCTCTTGTTTTCTTTGTGAGAACCAATTATTGTTCCACATGGTTAAGTTTAAATGGACATAGAATTTAACCTTTAGGGTTTATGGTTTAGGAAATAGGATTTATGGTTAGAAAACTTTGCCTTACCCAAAAAGAGTATTAGAGTGTAAATCATACTATACATTTATATACCTTTATATTTTTGTCTAAACCAAAATAATCTTTTTTAGTGATCAAATATTTGTTTTTAGCGATGTTAGTATGAATTCTTCGACAACTCAAATGTTACCTGCTATATTAAATATCATTGAAGTCACCAGTTCAAACTACATCCCACACATATTTTCTATTTTTCATTTTTAAAAAGTTAAGGGAAAAATTGTAATTTTGAATTCATCTTCTCCACACTATAACAAAACTTTAAAACCCTATTTCATGGCTGTCAATGCTGTTTGTCCTTGATTCTCACCAATATCTTCTTATTTTCATATATCTTTAATATATTAATGGTAGATCTAATATCTAACCTTCTATTTTAAGTCAAAATTTCATTAACGAAAAAGAAAATGCCTCAGAATATATGATAACGAAAAGGAACGGGTCTTTTGATAAATTAGTTTAGATTAGCCTTGTTGTTAGTTGTTTTCGTTCTCTATGTCCACATACATATGTCCATTAAACCATGTCCACCTATGTTTTGTGATATGTTTTCATTCTCATGTTCACATGCATCTGTCCATTAAGTGATATACACATGAGTTCAATTTCAGTGATAATAATTTTATATTTGCCACTCGTTTGTTTTATTTTATGTTGTGCTTCGATAAATTGTCACTAAAATTTATTCGTAATATCTTTCTACTGTTTTTCATTAAAGAGTCATGGTTGTTCATTGTCTTGAATTTCATTAACATGAAGTAGGAAAAAGAAAAAGAGAGGGAGAGAGAGATTATCTCGATGAAATTTTTTTTCTTTGTCAACAAGAAGACAAAATTATGTATTTTAAATCTACACCATCCACTTTTATAAAGATATGTTTTAATCCAGTGGCCAATTATCACTATTGTGTAATTAATTTTGGCCATTCATTTATCTTCTCTTACTTTTTAATCTAACGGTCACTAATACTCGCTTCCTAACTAGTCATTAACCAAACTCTAGTCAGAATTTGAAACTCTAGTCATAAACAAAAAGTTTTATAAAGGTAATTTTATCCAATTCACATACAAATAAATTTATAAGGGTGTAAATGTAGAAAATAGTGTAAAATGCAAACATTGTTTTAAAAAAGATGTCTTGATGCTATTGACACATTTTTTTTATTGTGTTCTAACTTTACACGCTTCTCAAATGGGTCTGAAATATATATATTTTAATTGTACGTGAAAACATTTGAAAACTCTATCTGAGTAACAATTTAGAATTCCATGTAATTTAAAAAAAAAATTGTGTTTGATCTGAAATGGGTCTGAAATATATGCTTATATATATAATGCTAGTTAATGCAAGAGGTTAAGGCATATATAAAAAAAAAAAAGTTCAGAAAAAATTATGTATAAATATTTAAATAGATGATACGAAACTTTAATAGAGAAATTAAGTGAAAGGAGTTTATATCAATAAATAAATTTGCAGAGTTAAAAGGAGATAGATAGATAAAACTTCAAATGATTGGAGCTAATAGTTTAATCGGAGTCTTCCTCTTCTTCAGTTTGGAGCGACTTGAAAAGCAACGATGGAACCACAAAATTGGCTACCAAATACATGGAGATCATTGCTCCACTGCAAAATTGGCTAATTTAGTTTCCCAATAATAGTAATAACTATAAAATGGACATAAACTTAAAAAAAATTCTTTCTTAAGCAAAAAGTAAAGAAAATAACAAATATGGAACTATGGAAGTAGAGTAGAGACAGACCTTACGAGGAGGAAGGTACCGATATCACCAGACTCAGAAGGAGGCAACACACTAGCCTTTGGTTTTAATCTGAGTCCAATTTTGGGATATTTACTGATTTGCCATTGATGTGCGCTCAAGCTTGAAGGAGTTGAAGATAAGAAAAAGAACACTTGTTTTCTTCTCAGACTCTCTGTTTCCTTCGCCTGGCGTTTCAGAACGACGGACCTTGCAGGTAATGGCTGACAATAACGTGCGCACAACATTTTTTCAGATTCAAAATTTCTCTTTTTTGTTGAAATTTTAACCCCCAAAAAAAAACAATTTTCGTTTAGTTATCTCTAGATTCCTGTCAAAATTTGGTGAAGATAGACTTTGTGCCAATCTTGTTTAGCCACGTGACCATGTGTCTGATGATGTATTTATACAATCTTATCTCATTCTTTGTTTTTGCTTTTCACAAGACAATAAGTAAAAATCATATCGGCCATATGTATCTGTTTTCAATTTCAACAATCACACATGCTTTTTTTGCCACCACAGTTGGGATCATAAAATTTAACATTCACTCGGTGAATCATACTTGGAGTGATTTCTTAGTGGATTCCATGTACCTATCGTTGGCCCCCAAACAACCTTTTGCTGTTTCGAGCAGTTTCAAGCAAAGTTGTGAGACTTCCTCATTCATCTGCACATGTCACCAGCCCAGTTAATAAGAAAAGAAATTGATTTCTCAGTAATGAGACAAATGTAAAACTTGAGAGAGAACAGTACAACTAATGCTGATGATACGCAATTGCAAGCTTCAAGTGCCATATTCCCCCGAGCAATCTGCAATATAATACAACCTTTAGAGAAAAAGAAAAAAAAAATGGTTTAGAATAGTTCTTAATCGTGGTAGTAATTTTACCTGTGAAGACTCTTGCTCAATAGCATCTAATAGTTTACCTAGGACTAGCTGAGTGCACGAGACAAGTTCCTGCTTGTATGATGAATCGCCAAAGAACAGCAAATCATTTCCAATTATCTGCACACACAGATAAGTAAACCCCAAAGTTTAGATTTTTTATATATATAGCCATCAGAAAACAGAATGCCCATTTCAAGGAATTTCGGCATTTCAACAAAATGTTTTGCATGTTATAAGATGATGAGAGTCATATAAATACCTCTGGATTGGCACAACGGTAAGGCAGATTATCCTGAGAAAGTGTTGACGACAGCGAAATTATAGCACAGTATATCTTCACCTTCAATCTCGGTATTGCCCTGCAATATCATGAAATGTCACATAACCACACAGGCATAAGGGACCGTGAAATGTAAGAGATAGGAAAAAGGGCATTAAAACAGCAGACAAACAAGCCAATATGATATGTTCACTTTTCATATCTAATATGTGCATCTATTGGTAAGGATACCATGAATTAGAGCAAGCAGCAGAAAATATGCTCTTAAGGATCTCCATCACGCCTTTCTCGGGATTACCTTTCCAATTGAATATACAAAAAAAGAAAGTAAACTCAGCTATGAGACTCTAAAGAATCAATGACCGAGGAAAGCATTTCGATGAAAAAATCGTATCTATTATATTGATAAGTAGAGGTAATCCAAGAGATTCCACAATTTACCTGGGACCATTACCAAAAGGCTGCACAATTTGCATACCACCGAGGCCATACTATCCACATCAATTGATTTAAAACCTGCCGGAAATGTATACGGTGTTATACCCTCAAAAAATCCGATCCAGATCCATTTACAAAACGCTAAGGCATATACATCTATCTAAAGAAGAACAAAATGACGTAATGAACACCCTAAAATGGAAAAATATGAAACATGCAAAGCTAGAACACAGATAAATATCCATTCTTTAAAAACTTGTTAAGTAAATGTGTATCCATACCACGGACCTAGAATCATCATTTAGCTACAAAATCTAAAGCAAGTGTTCTCTTTGCAGTGACTGGTTTTAGGGTGACTACAATTCGTAGTACTAGTCTTATTACTTCTCACTTGTTAATCTAGTATCAACTAGTTATATAGTATGTTTCTAGACAAATCAACGCACCATCTGTCAGCACTACATCCTCTAGACACTCAACAGCTGACATGACCAGTCCATCTGAATGAGAAATCAAACCACCTAAAAGTGCAACCTGTAAAAAAAAATTCATTGCGTATATACTTTTGAAAGTTTTGAGTGTAAAGGACTGAAAAAGACAAAGACATCACCTCAGCAGTTTCAAGATAAAGATTTAAGTGTTTCGTGGGAGTTGAAACAGAAGGGATGGTCACTTCGCTAAATGCTAGGCAAGATTTTACAAAGTTGATATACTTCTTTCCTGCTTTAAGTGCTTTTACTGCCAAGGTGTTGCTTGAACGAACAAGTGTCTCCTGCAGACAGTGACCATAACATAATAATAATTATCACAACATTGAACCAAGCAAAAGTTTGATAATTATGCTTTGTGTCAAGCTCTAATAATGCAAATAAACAAAGAATACAACACCCATCGCAAGGAAAAAAAAACACATGGGAAGCATTTCTTGCTCTTGTTCCCTCTCTATAATCAATACATAATATTCTATGTTCTCCTCTCGTCTCCTTACATATGCTTCTTCTTCCAATAAATGTACCATATGATATCACCTAATTCATATTATATTGCAAATTCTTGTATGGCTGCACCACAATCTTTTGCACTTTCCCACCAGATTAATAACATGTTATAACATATCACTTATATTACGTACCACATGGCATACATATTGCTGCTTGGCCCTCATATTCAAAGCTAAGTATATGTCATGACCAAGCAAGAAAGAACTAGATAATACATATGCATCATAATAAGTTGATTACCTCAAACTCTTTCTAAGAAGTAAAAAACCCCACAAGACTGGAACTATACAGGGTCCTCTACAGGTATAGCAGTATTACAAGTTAAAAACTGATGCCAAAGTAGAATTAAATTTTTGCTGACCTTAAGTTCATGTATTCCATTAAAGGCCTCACGACACTCCGCCAAAAACATCAAATGGCGTTCCATTTCTGCTCCATAGTCAACCTAAGCACCAAAAGTGAAGTCAAAATCAACCAACTTGACACAAAAGAGCAAGTACTCATTGGTTTCGTAATAATGTATGTGGAGCTTAGGTACCATCTCAACAAAACGAGAAATCAAATGTGCAGTCTGTCGATTATCATCATCCTTTATGTTAACAAAATCTGTAGCATCATAGAGAGCTTGAGAAACTTCAAATAGAAATTGCACCGTTGTTGAATCATATATGCAACCATTCCTGCTCCAAGGGGAAAGAAACATGTATACTTAAACCAGGAAAGAAAAAGAAAAATTAATACATAAAAGGATCATAGCTGTATACAGATCCCTCAAAATAGGATCACCAATATCTTTTGAGGGATCTTGGTGAATCTATATATTTTCAGTTTCAGTCAATCTCTGTTACGATCCAAATTAATGTTCATCAAGTTGACAACGAATTACAGTGATCTAGTGCCCCATCCCATATGTGTGAAATTTTTGATTCACATTAAGAATAATGGAAAAACGAACAAGCCTTACCTAGCGCCCATGTTAAGAAGGTACGTGTTAACACTGCTCTTTGAAGCCCCAGACATCAGATCCAAAATCTCGATGAAAAGATTCTGGAAGGTAACCAAAGAAGTCGTTTAAAGAGACTAGATAATGGTATCATTATACAACGGCCCTATTTCCATGCTGCATATTGTTTCCTGAAATCCTGAAAGTAGATATAGGAAAGAGGGAATAAAGTATTACCAGAAGAAGTACTTCTTGCAAGTCCTCGAAATGAGAGAGCAGCTTCAAAATAATGGATTGCAAACTTGCTTGTTCTTCTTCAGAGAGAAACTTGTCGTGAGCTAGACTTACAATATCATCGAAGAGAGCATCCAGATGATTTTCCTGAATTCATTGAAACTGATTACTAATTCTAGAGAAACAAGATGAGAGAATTCTCATGAAAAATAAAAAAGAACTTCAGCCTCACCATCTTGTTCTGGAACATAAGATCCACATATGCGTCCATAATTTTTAAGTAGTCATACAGTGTCTGATACTGAGAAGCAGCCTGTTGCAATAGTTCCATCTAAATGTCAGTCTATAGCTACACCACCTTTCTCTTTACCACAGCTTTTGTTGATATATTATTTGTGCACAGAAAGGACTATTACACAAATCAGTATTCAGGAAGGACTAAGATTCATCTTTTGGTAAAGTATATGTACATATATGTAAAGTATGTCATTATATCATCAACAGTGCAGAAACATAAAGATTGAAAAATCCATGAAATGAATGAATGAATGAACGAAAAGGAAAGAAACCTGAATAACTTCATTGATGAGTGAACTAAGAAAACCGGCTTGAGATTTCTCTTCACACAATCTATTTCCAAGTAACCTATAATTCAAAATCTGCTCGACAATAACAGGAAGGGTAAGAGTCGATGGATTGGATAGCTTATTAAATCTGAAATGAGGAAACAACCTGACTGAAGGAACAATCATTGCTGCATTTAATCATATGCAGGATCTCCATAGCTTGCGAACTAACTAATTCGGATGGAAGTTCCTTGAGTATATGATGAAGTAAAATGGAGACATGAGAAAAGTTGTAGGACGACTGGTTTTTATTCCTTAAAAATCCAAGCTCCTCAAGCATGCCCAGGACATTGTTCTCCTGTACACTAACCAAATTTTTAGGAGAACAGTCAATTCATCACAAACCAAGGAAAGGATCAACAAGGTCTGGCAGGTATATGTTGGCCAGCAATCTGCCATTTTTAGAGAATTCAGAAGGTAATACAAAATCAACAGTAAAAGTGGTTTTCTGAAGCTTACTGGGAATGGGATTCTAAACAGAAAAAAAAAAAAAAAAAAAGGGACCAAAGCTTTTAGTCACTAACCAGTCAAAGAACAGTTACTAACCTGACGTCCAGTCAGAAATAAGCATTTCATTATATACTCGATCGCTGGTTCTATCAAACTAAAAAGCAACTTTTTGTCATCTGTAATATAGGAACACCCGTCCTTGTCCACTAAAACAGGAGCCAATATATCTTCAATATCCTTGATACATTTGATTAGATATCCTGTTACATCATGGTCAAGCTTAAGACAATAAGTGTCTTCGTTAAGGAAAGAAAAAACAACCTAAGAGATGTAATCGTTGGCATGTAAAACGCTAACTTCAAAATTCTCAGACTAGAGGTGCCTAAAACTATGCATCATCATGCTAAAACTAATAGGATAGGAGACACTTCATCCAAAAATATTCAGTCATGATGGAAGAATTCGTGAGAATTTTCTTGTTCTATACTCAAGTCAAATAACCTTCCCTACTCTCTTTAAGCACCATTCCCTCATGAAAATGAAACTCATGATTTATAAGATACAGATTCTTTTCTATAACTAGCAAGAAAGTGTGACTAGGGTAAAATTATGTATCCAGTTCGTTTCAAGAAAGCAAGCTTTTTCTGAAAATTACAAACCATATGATTCTTCCACTATCCGTGTATCTAGCATTTTTCTGAAAGAAGTATAGCATAAGGGTACCTGAATTGCAGAAACCAAACTTCTGCATGCGATGCACCATATAAAGACGACAATACAAAGATGCCAGTGGATCTGCAAGACCTCTCACCATCATGATTAAACGATCCAGAACTTCTGTAGGTTGATTAATGAGGAAACGCCAGCAAGGTAGGATCGCAAGCTCCAGGTAACTATGGGCAGACAAAGAAAGGCCAAAGCTAAGACAGAGGAAGGTATGGAGAATAATTAATTAAAATTATTGATATAGGCTTCACATGCGAGGGAGAAGTTCTCGAACAGAACCAACTTTGCAAAACCAGTTGTAGCAGGTCTCTCTTGCTTCAAGGCAGATATCACTTGCTTGAAAATCATCTGTCTTTAGCACAGGTTAGAAAAAAAATTATAAGCTGCAACTAGAAGTAAGGCTACATGTTTTGCTTCAAACGTATGTGTCCGATTGTAGTCATAAACAGATACCCAGGTCACATAATTCCAGATAACACTATGCTCAGGACTAAATATTACTTTGCTAGCTCATACATGAATGGGATAAACGCGTACTCTGTAAGGAACAGATCACTGTTCCATCTACGTCAAGTTCTGCTTTCTGTTTGATTCGTTCCCACACCATATCTCCAAGCATATCTAGCATGTCAGTGACAATGACAAAGACTGTAGGATAAAACTGCAACACTGTTGTATCCATCAGAAGTTTTGTGACCTACAAAACGGAAGATATTAGTAAATCTTATAACTATAATTTACAATAATCCAGTTAGTTACGAATAACTATCAACGGCCAAATCAGATACATATTTTTACTTTCCAAGAAAACTGCTTCTATAGAGAAAACATATGGAAACACATATCCAATTCTATACAAGAAGCATTTGAGAATACTACAAACTAGATATCTCAATCTAATGAATTATTTATAACTACTCATACGGCAAAAAATGATATGTTAATGATAGAGGAATAGAAGGCACGACCATTTTAAAATTTTCGTATTTTGCAGACAACTTATGCAGCTATCGTAGCTAAGTGATTTGATTAGTTAGTAAGTTAACCTTTATCGATAACTTCAACGATGTTACTCGATCTTCAGCCTGCCAAGCAAAAGTTATTTTATCTCTTAGCTCCTGTACTTTGGCTAGATATTCCTGCTGGTTGATCATTTTGGCAGTCTCTTCCAGAGAAGTTGGTTCGCTGACAGTTTCCTCCAAATGTGAAAGAGCAGTAGGGGTCTCACCTGCTGATTTAGTAAAACATAGTAAGAGCTGTTCTGATATGCATCCTCGAGTTCCAAAACAACATACAATGCTGCTACAAGAAAAGAAAAAAAAATACTAGGCATAACGAAGACATACCTTTGGAAACTTTCATTATTATATTAGATATCTGTAGGATATGGGTAAACAAGTTAGAAAAGATGAATAAGGGAAAAACCAAATGACATTTCTAGCTATATGATCAGTATTAATAAAAGAGAAATGAAATTCTATCTTTTGAACAAATGCTAAAGAGTTTATGCAAAGAATACACGTAACTGGAGAAAATGAAATCACTTTGGAGACAGGAAACCGCTGCATCAAGATTCTTTTAAGAGATTTCCACTCCTTTATGAGTTCCTGAGTTACAGCTTCAATGGAGATAGAAGTATCTTCAACCTTCTCTTCTGCTGAAGCAGTCACATCCAATCCCCTCAATGGATCAAAGAAGTCAGGTTCACTACTTGTGACCGGTTTAGCCTACAAATTTTATTGATCAATTTTTCAAATCCACTTGAAGAATTTTTAAGCAAAAGAAAAAATCATTCTTCTATCAAGAACAAGTTTACATTGTACCACGAAGAGAATATAAGGTCAAGGAAACATGAATCCTGCTTCTTCTAGATCAAAATATTAAACAACTTAGTATACTCCAACAAGCTATGAACTTTTGTGCCCTTCACAAGATAAATATGCAAATGAGTAGCAACAGTATATATATATATATATCCACCCTCAATAATTTGGTAGTATAATTCATAAATACACCAGAGAAAATCACAACAATGCCTAATTGTTCATCAACAGAGACTCGTAAATTAAAAAATAGTCGGTACACGAAGACTTCAAATTCAGCATCAATGTATTGAAGTTCTACAACATCCACAAAATCAAACCCTAAATTATGATTTCTTTAAGCTATACGAAGTTGTAGAAAGACTAATGAATTAGAAATGTGGGGATGAAATCGCAGACCTCTGTTTGACGAGAAGTAAGTGTAGATGAAAGAGGATGTTTGTGAGCTTGTGAGCGAGGAAGGAGTTGAGATTCATGCGTAACTCCGTAATCACGACGCCGGAATTCCAACTCCATAGCTTTCTGATTCTGGTCGTCGTCTTCGACGATCTGTGATTTCGCCTTGAGACTCACAAAACGCTAAATATGACGTTTTACGGTGCCGTAAAGTCAAATTGGATTGAACGTTTGACACGTGTCCAAAACAAAATTGAAACGGAAGAAATAACCGAACCGAACCAAACATAAAAACCCGAATTAATTCTCTTTGTCAAATATATTAAGGAAACTGTCACTAATATCACCACACTCATACTATTTTCTACAAATATTATTCATTTTTGGTTATTTTCAAAAACATCATTATAAAGTATGTCAAAATAATAATTTTTTTTTTATTAAATATTCTAAAATTTAAGATATAATTTTTAAGGTTAAGAGATACAGTTTACAGTTTAACTCTTAGGATTTAGAAAATTTAAATCCTAAATCATAAATCTTAAATCTTAAAATTATAAGGATGTGAGATTTTGAGCTATATAAAAGAATTGCTCTTAATAAAAATATTATATAAGAGAATTGTATTTTAATAAAAATTTGATTTTGTGTTATTTTTGAGAATTGCCTAATAATTAATCATGATTTTCATTAAAATCAATTCATCAAATACATACATATAAACATAGTGGTATAAATAAAAATTGATTATTCCAATAATATTTTTAAAAATTGACACCTTTATATTAGTATTTTTAAAATTTTCCCTACAATATTTCCAAAATATGAATTGTTTTCTCTCTGCTATGAATTTTAGTGTCTTGGTCATTTTGTTATCTAGTTCCAAAATTCATAGCAGAGTTATGACTCATAACCATAATCGTTTTCTATTCCTCAGCTTATAATGCATTATGATGGTATATGACCCCATTTTTTCTAAATTACTTTTTTAAGATATTTTTTTTTTAAATCACTAAATTATGTTGTTCTTCCATAAATACCACCAATTTTAAAAATTTAATCTATATCACAAAATGACCACAAAATTCTTTAACTATGTACATATTCTTAGGATTTTTAGAATTTTTAAATTCTAAACCCTAAGCCCTAAATTCCTACTTTTACCCCATAAAAATTAGGGAAAACTATTTGAAATAAACTTTTTTGAAAATTTATTTCTAAACAGTGACTCCAACTGTCTTAAAAATCCTTCTCAGAGGATCTAATATATAAATAAATTTCAGAAATGGTCCATTTTATACAATGTCCCTAAAAACTATACCATAATGGCTAAATCAAAAATTTTAACTATAAATATTATAAAATCAATTTTTGTGTTGTGGTATTTTTGGAAACTAAAACTTTTAGTTGGTATTTTTGGAACATTAAATTAATGGTGGTCTTTTTTGAACATTAAATTAATGGTGGTATTTTTGCAACGATACATAAAAATATAGTATTTTAAAGAATTTCTCAAAAATAAATACTAAAAATATTTTAACAAAATATTTATAGTTTAGTTACACAACTACTCCCTCGGTTTTAGAAAGAATGCTTTTTGAGGTTTTATTTTTGTCTCAAAAAGATTGATTTTCTCATTTGTATTTAATGCTTTTTTTATTTTCAATATCAGTTAATTAAGTAAGGCATTTTTAATGATAAGAATCATTTATACATATTATTGTATATGTTTAAAATGAACTATTAAATCTCATTTAATGTAAATGATTGCTTTGTTATATAATTTTTTTTAATATAAAAATTAGCTGAACTAAAAGTGAATATTAAATTTTGACTTAATTAAAAATAAGTATTGAAATTGATCTAATATTTTATATTAGTCGCATATGGCTTTCAAATGCTAGGAACATCTATGTGCATCACCAGTTCATTTTGATGGTCAGCGACTCATCGGTAAGTAAGAAGTCTTAATTAGTCATATTATCTTAATCCAATCTGATTTTTGGTATCGTTTTGGTTAATTCTTATGTAATCTCATTTCATGATAAACTTATTTCATTTCAGATCTTATGAATCGGAAATAGTTAACTACAATATGAATCATTGGTTAGTCCTACTATCATAGTCGGATCTGATTCTGACATCTTCTTGTTTTTGTGATTCTAATTTCTAAGAAACGGTGATCTTATTAATTTCTTTGTATATCTGATTTTTGAATCTTCTCCTCTTTGTGACTGTGAGAAACAATAATGATAATAAATATTTTTTTGGAATTGAATTTAGATTGAAAAAAGTTTATTGTCATGAGATGAAATTTGGAACGTCAGTAAAAGAAGATTATGAAGAGATTATGAAGAAAAAACAGTAGCATGAACAATACCGTTCACGGAGAAGCTTTCTGATCGATGACTTGAGACGCAAGAATAACGCCATGATTTTCCTCAGATGTTTACCAGAAAAAAAAATGAAGAATTTGAAAGAAAAAAAATGAATCTGAAAGAAATGAAGAAGAATGAAATGAAGAAGAATGAAAAAAGGCCTCCGATTTCTGAGTTTGTAACAGAATTTGCATCGTCGTACTAACGAAAGAGAGGATCAGCTGCGTTGACATGTGGCCTTTTTTTAAAAAATTTTTGTCGATTAGCGTTATTGTTTTTTTTCTTTATTAGTTAACGTTTTAAAAAGTATTTTTCGGATATTCCTACTATTTAACAAATCATGTAATAGCACTCTAAAATAACAAATAACAAAATTTGTTGGGTTTTTAATGGGTTTATTTCATAATGTTTTTTCGTGTAAAACAATTAGTGAGACAATTTGTAAGATTTATTGGTGATAAAATAAACTAGTTCTGAAATATCAATATTAGTAATTTGTTTGTAGTTGTTTAAATATTTAAATTAATTTATTTGATTTAAAATAATTTGGAGTTAAAGTAATAAAATATGAATTTGTTTGTACTTCAAACAAATTACTAATTTTGATGTCCTAAGGTTTTCACACATACTAAGAAAATAATAAATGATGTACTTTGATTAATTATTTTTGTGAAAATAAAAAATGCCTTACTTAATTAACTGATCTTGAAAATAAAAAATGCATTAAATACAAGTCAGAAAATCAATATTTTTGAGACAAAAATAAAACCTCAAAAAATTACGTATTACTCCACGCAAAACCTAGGTAGTAGAGCCTAGTAGGTACTATAGTTAGCTGATTCGTGATACTATTACCAGCAGCACACCTACACAGTTATATACGCTAACATGAGATGACACGTTCATTTGATAATAAACAAATCCAAGCTTAAATGCTAAACAAAAAAAACAAAATGCACATAATATATGTCAATTAACGTAAAAAATAATAATATAAATGTCAATCATGTATAAGTTCTAACTTCTTTACATATACTTTTCTGCATTCTTTTCAAACTTTTAAATTAGTTTACTTTAACTTCATAGTCTTCATCAAAAGATTAAAAACACGGACAAGTTTTCGTTAATCTCTCATCATAGTTGACTTAATGAAAAAAAACAGCCAGCTAGAAAAATGTTAACTGATTAAACGATTATTTTCAATGATAACTAATGTTATTATTAAAAACATTATAAATATTATTATTCGGCCTACGGTGTACGAGAGGGCACCAAAACTTGGAATGAAAGTCTCGATCGATCAACTATTTGGGATTTGATTAACGTGGCTTCACCATACAGCATGCCATTAATTTCTCGTCCAAGTACACTTTTACTATCACATTATATGGCTCTTCCTTTATTACCGGGTTATACTAATTCATCGGTTTTTTCATTTCTAAGCATATATAACTCGATCAAGCTAGTTGGTCACATTATTGTCACACTAGTATTGTAACTATTATAAAATACTAAAAAAAAAATTGAGATATATGCCTTTTAATTTAATAAACTGTCTTCAACGTGAAGTGTGATGCATGTCGTTTAATCTGTCATAAATTTTATGTTAGACCTAGGACTATATCAAAAATTGGAAACCTAAGTATATATAGAATCTTTTTTTTCTTTTTTTTCTCTTTTTGAGAAAACATACAGTATGTATATATGATGCATTGGTTATCATTAATTTATCGACTAAGCTGACCGGCTGTAGATCATAGTCGTTAATTTTGGTTATAAGGCTACCGTCAAATACTCAAATGCATTGTAAGATGTGATCGAAGCTTGAACCGAAGAACGAAGCATAATACATATGTATATCGTTATTGATCCAATGCAGAATTATATAATCGATGATAGGAACGAAATTAATAATAAAGATCGATATTGGGTCAAATACCTATATAATATTAGTGCACATACACGAATCCTGCTGGCTGCTACCTTCGTTCACAATTGAATCTAAGGGAGAATAATACGTACGTAAGCGACCCAGACAGATACACAAACTTACGCTACAAAACAAAAGTGGTGGTTTAAATATAAACTCGAAAATGTCAAATCTTGGGAAACTAATCACAAATATTTTGGACTTTGTGACAAAAATATTCAACATTAATGAAGAATAATTTGAACGTACTCTACTCTTTCTTCCATCACATGCATCGCTACTACAAAATAAACGAGTCGTCAAACTTTATATAAACTCGATTTCCTTCGTTCTTCATATACATTTCACGCCCCCAAATCTCTCTACCTCTAACAAAGTAGCGATGGGGCTTAAAAGTGTCATCTTGGCAACATCTCTGACAATCGTCATAACGATCATCGTACTAATCTCCACGGTATCCGTTAGTAACAAAAAAAACGAAACGCATAAGCAAAGACAAACGCAAACGCTCATTACAAAGAAGCCTCCTAGGGTGAGCCGTTTCCTAGCGCAAAACCCGAATAGGGGTCGTAACGCTAACGCAGCGGATCACTGTAACAAGAACGAAGAGATATGTAAGAGTCAAGGAACGTACAACTCCACGATGGCGTGTTGTAGTAACAAGTGTGTTGACGTGGCGTACGATGAAGATAACTGTGGCGCATGTAAGAACCAATGCATGTTCACGCAGGCTTGTTGTCGAGGAGAGTGTGTTTACTTGGCTTATGATAAGAGGCATTGTGGGGAATGTAATCATAGTTGTTTGGTTGGTGAGCTTTGTGTCTACGGGTTATGTAATTACGGATGATATGTGACTCTTTCGTTTTTTTATATAAATTAAACTTTGGTAAATTGTTTTTACAATATGGTTATATAACATATATTGCTATTTTTGGGTTAGTTGAATCGAGAAATTGATTTATAAAAAGGTTGGGATTCTTTTGTTGAGTAATACTTGGGGATTTTGTCTTGCATATATAAATTGATTTTTTAATAGCTACAAACTTTTATACTATCGCAATGTACAAATTTAAAATTTAGTACAAAACTTTAGATTACATACAAAAATCAAACATATAATGACATCGCATATTTGTATATATTTGATATAATAAAAAATGTCAAAATCTAAGGTGGGTAATAATATTCCCTAAATAGATTGAGTACTCAATCCAAAATGTTATGAGATCTTGCTATAATTTCAACTTTTCCGTAATTAGTTTGATTATCTTTGGTGAACTTATTAGTTGTATACTCACACTTATAAGTTGATCCAGACATCCAGTGATTTGCTGACTATAAATTTTGTAATCACATGCAATTTTGTTCGTCCATAACTAGTTAGTCGATACAACAATCCATATTGTATAACGTTCTACTAACTTGATCATGCATAATCAAGTTACTAATTTTCTTTTTCTTTTTATAACTTGAAAGTTTCCCTAATATTTTATGGAAGAGATAATTTAATTATATATGTTAAGGCGTTCATCATCTCTCTGTAATTAGAACCAATGATTCAACCTTCTTTCAAAAGATTATTTTGAATCAAATTAGTCTTTTAATTAACTAGAATCTGCACCCGCGGTATATACTACGGATCAATATTTTCTTAATCATTATAGTAAATATTTATATTTTACAGTTTAATAGTTTTTAAATTTTAAATTTTGTTCATTTAGTTTTTATAACTAATTTTCTTTTACATATGTAATTTCAACTTTATTAAATTATAAAATATTTAGTGTTGTTAGTTGTTTGACGTATATACTCATTTTAATATTTTATAAATCGTTCTTATATCAAAATCTGTCCTGCTATATCCAACGGGTTGGCATAGCAGCCCGCAGTTTTAATATTCTCTTTTTGTAGATATTCAAAATTTATATATATACTCTTTAAATTTTTTAATATATCATATATTATATTTTATCAAGTATATACAATTATAAATATATATACATATATATATATATGTCACTTATTTACTTTTATTAAAAATTGGTAGTCTAGAGATCGATCTGCCAATTCGCAAACAAAGCCTTCTAAATCTGCGGTTTATTATTGGGATCCATATTATCCGCTTTATAATGGACATAACATCATTTCACCATATGATGGAGACATAGTCTAAGATTTTACAGACCTGATTGACACTTCTATTGATATGAGACGTTGAACACTGATTTTTTTCTTATTGATTAAGTAATATATGTTTATTTTTAAAAGCTATCTTATTTGAAATCTCTACAAAATATAAATATTGGTTTCTTATAAATTTTCTGTAACAAATTACAAATTCATAATTTTCATCAAAATGAATACGTAGAAATCTTCTTGCAGAAAAAAAAGATATGCAATTTTCTGAGAAAATAGATTTGCATCATAATATATGTAGAAAAAAGTAAATTTTTATTAGTTAAATGCATTATGTAATAACTTAAAATAATTTGAAATTAAGATTAAGTAAAAGTGAAATGTGAATCATAATTATTTTTCCAATACATTGATTTGATTTAAATTAGGAAAACATATTTTGGATAAATTAAAATCAATGCTAGTTTACATGATATTATTGTTTTAATCTGTTTATATATAAATATAACATAAATTTTGATTTATTTATTTTAATATAAATGTTTGGAAACACTTTTTAAATTGATTCTTTTTGAATAGTGTACGTAGAAGTAGATGCTTCTGGTAAGGAACTAATTACCGTGTAAATTTACTTCTTTAATTCTTTTGTGTTGTGTTTCTCGTCAATTCCAAATTAGTGACTATGTCTACTACTAGCTAGTACGAATATATATAGCCATTTAATCTCCAGGTGATTAATAGAAAACCCAGTTGTAACTTTTAATAGACAAATAAACTAATCTTGCTAATATCTTAACCCTGCATCAAGTTAAATGGAATCATGACATTAATCTTAATTTTATGAAAATACTACTGGAACTAAATATGGAAAGGTAAGAAGAAGAATATCAAACAAAGCACGCAAATGCTTAACAAGTTTACAACCAGCAAATGACACGATTAAACAAAACAAAAATAGAATAATAGAACAGCTATTAAGAAAGTAAAGTTGTGGTATTCGAAGTTAATATCCCTAGATCCTAAACTAGCCTAAATATATGCCTAGATCTCAATTAAGTAAAGTAGTATATTATATAATTATATAAATATAGAGCTTCACAAGCTTTGCTTTGGAATTTTCATGGACACATGTATAGAGCTTCACAATCTTTGGTGATATGTTCATTGAATCAATCTTTTTTTCTTAATTTTTAAGCTAAACAATACAGGATCCACTTTCTAAGTAGAACAAATACAGAGGAAACAGCTAGCTGCTTATAATGACATTTGTTTGCTTGGTAAGCCATATGTGAGCGGGGAAAGACATTTTCTCTTGGGAATAAAGTCGTAGACCAATTTGGAAGTGTTTGAAGACGCTTTACGTCAAGGAAGATAACTCTATAAAAAAAAATTCTTTTTGCATAATTTTGCTGTTATTGGCAAAATTGATGCAATATTATGTGTCTTGGGATTAGGGATAATCGTCTTAAAGATGTGGAAACTCTTTTGTAAAGTAAAAAAAAAAGAAGTCTTATACAGTGCATATGACAGTCTAAAAAATGCTACTTAACCGTCTAGCAACAACTAAAAACCTCTACTAGAAGTCTAAAATGAGTAGAATTAGCAAGTGAATTTTTCAACTAATAATCCTGATACTAACCACACCGTTGCGGTTTTGGAGATAACCTTGTGGATAGTATTGAAAACAATTAGATTTCAGCTAAATAATGTATCGTAGAGACAAAGAACGAATACTAATCACATTGAAAAAGAAAAGAAAAAAAGAGGTTGAGGGTATCTATGATTTCACTAAAAATCAAGTTTTTTAAAGCAATTTTTTTGTTTTGTTTATTTGTTTCCAACTCAATTTATTTATTTATTTCCAACAGTTTAGTGATTTTTTTCCAAGAGAAATTATACACTTTCTCTCCTTTTGAAAACAGTATCGATTTTTCCGATTTTTAAGAGACGGTACAATTAAGTGAGATATCGCGATCGAGTGCCGGAGAATATTTTTTGAATAAACTGTCGCGGCAAAGGTAGATCGAAGCAGATCTCTCGCCGGAAACGTCACACCATTTCGCATTGGGGTACCTATCGCCGTTGTATTTATCAATGGTGAAGGCATTGCAAGGCGCGGCTCAGAATCTGCCGGCGGATGTAAACCAATTGATCGATCAGTTAGAGCGTCACTGCTTAGCTCCCGATGGATCTCTTGTTACCAAATCAGCCTACTGCGAACTTCAACTCGTAATCACTCTCCCTCCCTCATCTCTTACGAGGATTGGGTTCAGATTTGTGTTCCTAATCCTCTAATTTTCTTCGGAGACTCAAAAGTTATTGTATCGACATTGCAGGCTAGAGAGGAGATGTCTCGGGAGAGACTACGCTATTTGGAAGCTATGGTAACACACTTCATCTATTCTTCTTTAGCTTCGATTTTCAAAATTTGTTTTGGGTTTAATTCAATTCCAGGATTTTCATTCAATGATTTGAAATTGAAGCTGATTTAGTCCAAATTAGGGTTTGGTATTATGTAATTCGTGCTCCATGAGCTTCGGATGTCTATATTAATCAATGAGTTTCGCAGTGACAGTTTTGTATAAGGACTCACTTTTCTTTTGTGGATTTTTACAAATGGTAGGCTATATATTGTGAAGCTGTAGCTATGGTAGAAGAATATCAGCAAGCTATTTCAGTGGCTAACCATGGAGGAATTAGGGATGTTCACGGTCTATATCCTCAACTTGGCTTGAAGAATTCTCCTCAGGTTTCTAATCTTAAAACTTGATTTTCTGGAATTTCATTTTACGTGGTTTCTGTTACCTCTTAGACTCATTTAGGAGCAAAATTGTTGATTTTTTTCCAGGTTTATGAGACGCTAGAGCATAGGTTGGTGGTTGCTGAGGCAGCTCAGAAACTGAGACTACCTCTTATTTCAGATGATGGTGAAATTCATGAGGAAGAAATTGAAAAATGGAGTATACTATCAAGAAGCTCTCTTGATAGCGCAAGCACAAGTTTTACAATTAGCTCCACTTCTAACTCGGTGAACTATGCGAATAGCTCTGCAAACAGCGTTGCTGGTGGGACTAGTCTTAGTGCTATTGATACTGACGTAGTTGGTGGTGTGTCGAATCGTTTTCTTGGAATAACACCTGCTTATTTATCCTATGTACAGCTGCAAAATAATGTTTCCATGGTAATTAGAGATCATATTGTGCCTCTTCATAATCGTAGTGTGCCTTCATCTGTTAAAAGCGATATATTTGTGGACCATTTCTCATGTTCTATTTAACGATTGGGGATATGAATGTCTGTGGGTTGCTAATTTTTATTTCTTCCTTTTTACTTTGCTTAGGATATGGCTGACTACCAAATGTATCTTTCCCGTGAGATTGAAGGTCGATTGAAGGACAAATGTGATACATTGACTGATGCCATTGTTGATGACGCTGGTAAGATTTTCATTACCAGCAGACTGAGAAAGAGATTTTTTGTTCCTTACCCAAAGTCGTTTGTTCCTGTCTATTGCAATACTTGGGCTTAATGTTGCCTGCACATAATGACCATATTTTCCATATTCTCTATGTTCAATTACAGATTCATCTATAGGAAATCGAAATTCAAGTGCTAGGCTTCCAGAAAGGTTAGCTTTATCGCTTTGGTTTAACTTTGGTTAAAGACATCTGAAAAAAAAAACTTGATTTTAATGAAGA
The DNA here is from genome assembly GCA_963555745.1 of Cardamine flexuosa. Taxonomy (NCBI): domain Eukaryota; kingdom Viridiplantae; phylum Streptophyta; class Magnoliopsida; order Brassicales; family Brassicaceae; genus Cardamine; species Cardamine flexuosa. Next base: position 26,238,571 of record OY743214.1, on the reverse strand, counting down.
CGGATGGCAAGTGGCCTTCCTAGGGTATATGGAGAAAATGTGACATACATGTAAATATATGGTAGCTCTAATCCAAGATATACGACTGAACTCCTTTTTTAGATAAAGGGATCATTATTATAAAGAAAAAAGTATGTTGGTGATATGTATTCTGTTTCTCTATAAAGTTTATCAAAAGTCTTGAAGGAGCAGAGAACATTGTCACACTTAGACATCCTCTTATGCTCTCTAGCGCCGATCAATGACGATTTTCCTGCATTTTCAGAGTTAAGTTTATAATTGAGGAGATTGAAAGAGATGAAGCAGCTCTACGGGAGGACCTCTACTCAGCTGACAGAAAGTTCGCAGAATACTACAATGTAGGTGAAATCGCAACTCATAACGTATTATTAAAAGGAAACGAAAATCCAATTACTTGGTTGTTGCATGATATTTTTCTATGGCTTCTATAGATAAGTTTCGAAATGTATATCTATGTTACTAGCTATGAATTATCCTAGTACCCCCTGATAACTGTTTTTTTTTAATATTCTAAACAAGGTCCTGGAACAAATACTCGGGGTGCTTATAAAGCTTGTGAAGGATCTAAAGTTAGAACACCAGCACAAATATGTAAGCGGTTTCAATGTTTCCCAATTGATTCAGTTACTTCCCTGTTCACATTTTCCTTAACTTTTTATATTGTTACAGGATGAGATGCAGAAGATTTGGTTGTGTAAAAGGTGTGAGACCATGAACGCAAAATTAAGGTATCATCTCATCATAACTGTTTATGTTCTAAATTTGAAGGTATTTGCAGTAGTTAACATGTCTTATTTTTCTCTGCGTCAAGGCTCTTAGAAAATATTCTCCTCCTTGAGACCTACACCCCTGAATCCATACCAGCTCTGCACAGCATCAGGTGCGGGAATTGATTTTCCAGAGATGCTTCTTGCCATGTATTTTGATAAACCCATGAACCTGTCTCTCACTTCCAAGCCTTGTTGTACTTTCTAGGAATTATCTAGTCGAGGCTACCCAGGAAGCTTCAGCTGCATACAACAAAGCGGTTTGTGTCTTTATCCCTTCTTTCATTGCTTAGCTCTAAACCCTTTGTTCCCCATTCTTCATTGGTACTTGACTCCGGATAAATTAACCGAACCTGCAACATTACACACAGGTTACACGACTCAGAGAATATCAAGGAGTGGATCCACATTTTGATACAATTGCCAGACAGTACCATGACATTGTTAAGGTACTAAGCAAACCATTAGTTACGTTATTTAACCTTACGGATTTGACTTGACTTATGCTAATGCAATAACACAATGATAATGAGAGGTTTCATGTTTGCAGAAACTGGAAAATATGCAGTGGACCATACATCAAGTAGAAATGGATCTCAAAACACATGCCTGATCACTAGATTCAGAAAAAAAGATCAGTATGACATGCATTACTTGTAATTTACTTACATTGTGCTATCTTCCTTTGTTATATACTTTTATATTTATTAGACTGTTACTATGGTTTGGTCCTTCAAGCCCACTAACACATTTCAAGCAAAAGTCTCATCCACCATGATTCGAAATCTATTTGCCTTAAATAGTAGATTCATATCAAACCAAACAGAGATCACTTACCCATTCCCATCTTTGTGCAAATGTTGGGCTTTGCATTACTTTCAAGCCAATGTCTATTGCATTTGTTAGAGTAATAAACTCAATGTATATATTGACACGTTTCCATCAACAACAACACTTTAAATGAAAGATGTCGTCTTAATCCAAACTTACAGCATCCATGAGCTGTTTTTTGCTTTTCCACGAGCTGTTTCTCTTCCGTTACAGTGAGTTTAAAACTTTAAATCCAACATTGGCTTTCAAAATCATTTTTTGAATGGTTATAAGTTATAACCAAGTAAGTAAGTAAAGAATTAAAGAGATATCAGAAATCATTAAAATAAGCTAGCTATTAATTAAGTAAACATTTTGTCGCAGTAGAAAGTTGACGATACACACATGACCTTGATGCAACAAAAGTGAAAGAGGCATAAGTTTATCCTAAAAACGGTAAGAAGTTTGCACATAATACAAAGTTTTAGTAGAATGACATAACTAAGGAACAACTTGTCCTTTACTCGACCTTGCGACTCCATAAGGGTAGATGCACTAAGACTCCAGTCAAGCTGCAAAGTAGCAGATTAACAAATTTGTGTGCAGTGGATGACTTGCTGAAACAGAGGACTTATATGGAGAGAATACTGAATACAGGAAAGGCAAGGAAGCAATCTCTTCAACTTACAGTTATACTAAAAAAAAAGTAGAAGTAAATTTCAAAGGAAATACAAAGGCAACGGTTGATATAGAGCAACAAATTTCTACATGGACTTAATCAAACACACATGACGATGACCAGCATCAAGCTTTTCCTGTCTCATGTAGCTACGATTTATGAAAACAAACAAAACAGTTGTTTTTTACCCCTAAGCACATGTTATAAATCTTAAAATAATATACATGATACTATATAAACCAATATGACAGAGAGATGATCCTATGGAAGATACCCACAATATCTAATGACCACTAGTTAATATAGTGGAAACAAAAGTATTACATGTATGATAGATGATGCATCTTGCGGAAGATAGAGGGAGAATCAATGACATAAGAATTGTTACCTCTCTAGCAAATGTAATCATGGTTTAGGGTTGATCTTGTAGACCCGTATATCCCGTGGAAGGTAGCCAACTTGGGTTTGAAAAGTTATGGGTTCACTGTGAGAATCATCTTTGGCCTCGAACGTGATGTAGAAAGTATATCCCCCACCATTGTGCCAATTAGCCTTGACAGCTCTCACAAATTCAAGATTTGTGTTCTCAACATCATTGTATTTCTTAAGAGCGATCTTGGATAATCGATGAAGCAACTCTCCGTCGGTTTCCGGTTCAGTAGCAATGACGCTATCCTCGAAGACCACAGCACGACGACCTACAATTCGTCCTTGTTTCGTGGTGTCGAAGTCGTAATCCTTTTCACAAAATCAAAATTCGGAATCAAATGGGAGAAACCCACCCGGAAAAAAAAAAAAAGAAGACAAGTCATTACGTACGTACCCCACTTCTTTCGAGTTCTTCTTTGTAGATTTGAAAATCAGTCGAATCGATACTACAATCGGAGTCGCTGGAGGAATACTCAAATTCGCTTTTCTCATCTTCCTCTTCCAAATTCAGACGTTTCAGATCACGATCCTCTGATATCTTATCGACAACCTGCGGAGCCATACTTGATCGCGGATGATTTGAAACCCTAATTTCGTTTGTTTCTTCTAACTTGTCTTTTATTTGGGCGTTGCCAACTTTTCTAACTTATAAATTTAAAATACTTGCGCTTTCTAACTATTTACCCATGAGAAATATTGTACTACGTGCAGTGATAAAAACATCTATTTTAAAACAAACTTCTATAAATCTCTTAAATATATTATTTTAATAACTTTTCTATTTTTTACTTAAAATTTAAGTTATTTATAAAACACAAAACCAATCATATGTATTGATTGATTTTTTACAAGGGTAGAATATTTTGGAGTTTTGTTGTGGGTATAAGATTTGATGAGAAACTCTTACTGTACATGTTTTTAGTTACTGTCTAAATTATACCTCTAAAATGAAAATTGAAAACATAAATATCCCATCTATGAAATGTTTTATACATAAATACCCATGAAATAAATGTTTTAAATATAAATACCAATTGACCTAGATTGATCTAGGTTGTTGTTGGTTTACGATTTCCAAATTAAAATTTAATAAGTTATAACTTTTTAAAAACCGGATGATGATCCGATTACAAGACATAAACCGGTTTATTACCCGATTAGAAGATATAAACCACATACCCGAAACTGAAACCCTTTTTATAAAAAATCTTCAAATTGTGAAATCCCCAAATCGAAGAACTAATCCTAGAAACCCAAAATTTCAAATCGAGAAATTCTGAAGTTTAAATGAAGAAATCCATAGTCCAAAATCAAAATCGAACCCTAGTTCGATGGCATTAGTACCTCGAGATGAAATCAGAAATGATTACAACAAAGAAGAAATTGAACGCGATGAAAGCTTTTCGTCGAAAAGGTTGTTTGCGAGTTCAGAGACGAACCTCCAGTTAAGCATGATGTATATCCGGAGAGTTGTGATGAATGAGAAGCTGAAAATGAGAGAGAGCATGTGCATATCAGACGTGGTGATGGAAGATTGTATCGAAACCAAACCTTCTTCAATATAGTAGTTTTCAAGTAGTGTGTGCTCGACTATGCTTTGAAAACTGGTCGGAACCTGATCTTTTCAATAGGTTTTATGTTTGCTTTGATGCCCTTAAAAGAACATGGCAAGATACATGTATGCATTTAATTAGAGTTGATGATTGCTTCTTGAAAGGAAAAATAAAGGGATAATTATTAGTTGCTTTAGGTAGAGATTCAAATAATGAAATTTATCCAATTGCATGGTCTGTTGTTCAAGCAGAAAACATAGAGAACTGGGTCTGGTTTGTGCAGTAGTTCAAGATTGACTTGGATCTCAAAGATGGTACTGGATACACTATGATCTATGATCGACAAAAGGTAATGGATTCATTTCTTTGATTCATTTGATTTAAGTTCAGATAATGTATTCTTAATTTTGATGTATTTGGTTTGTGTTGTAGGGTCCATTCAAAGATGTAGAGTTGGAGTGTCCATAGATTGAGCATATGAAGTGTGTGAGACACATCTATGCAAACCTGAAGAGTAACTATGGAAGTAAAACAGCTATGAAGCCACTGATATGGAACCTTGCATGGAACTACAATGAAGCAGATTATCTCCAACATTTGGAGAGGTTATTTTGTGATGATACTGTTGTGTATGAAGATGTAATTAAGATGAAACCAAAGACTTGGTGCAGAGCTTTTTACTAGAAAGGTAATTTCTGTGAAGATGTAGATAACAACCCAACAGTCCTTCAATAGTTCTATCGAGAAGGCAAGGAATAAGACATTTGTGCCTATATTGGAGATGATAAGAAGACTTGCTATGCCATAAATCTTTGAAAGATCTGCTTTATCTCATAGTCACACAGGTAAAAACAAAACTTGTAGTAGCATTGATTCGGTTTTGTATTTTCTTATGGTTATTAATGTGTTTGGTTATGTATATTTAGGTATTTGCACATCTTATGTTGCAATTTTTCTTGCCAAAGAGATAAACAAAGCTTCTTTGCGTAAGGTGACTAGAAGCATAAATGAGATGTTTGAGGTTATGTTGAGTGGTTGTTCTTACCGTGTTTGCTTGGAGAAGAGGACTTGTAGCTGTATGAAGTAGAAAATCTGTGGGATACCTCGTGAGCATGCTTATTGAGTCATTTTGAAGAAAAAATAACTTGTTGTAGAGGACTATGCTTGCCATTGGTTCCACACTACAATGTGGAAGAGGAACTACACATAGGGAATTACTCCACAGAGAGGTGCAAGGTTATGTCCTTCAACAGAGGGTCTAAATGTGCATGCAACTCCTGAACCACAAAAAACTTGAAGAAAAAAAGACTAAAGCTGATAAGAAAGGGAAAAAAAAGAGATAAAAAAGAGATTTCAATAAGCAACCACCACATAAGAAAAGGATCATGCAGTGTGGAGTTTATGGTCAAGCTGATCACAATTCAAGGTTCCATAAGAAGAAGAATCCAACATAGGTTTGTCTATCTTCTTACTTTAGGTTGTTTGATTTGTTTTTAGTATCAATCTCGTTTGAATAAGCTTTGTTGATGATCAGTCTTGCTTGAATAAGTTTTGTTTATGATCAGTCTTATTTGATAGTTTACGATCAGTCTTGTTTGGATTGTTTATATGTGTACATTTTACTGTTGCAGCTATCTCTGTTTCAAGGCCCTGGACATTCTTAGGCTCAGTCTTCTCAAGCTCTCTCTGAAGCTCAGTTTTCTCAAGCTTTCTCTGAAGCTCAGTCTCAAGCTCTCTCTCAATCTCAGTCTACTCAAGCTTAGTCTTTATCCCAGGCTTTTCAAGGATCAAAGATGGCATTTTAGAAACTGATGTATCATTTTTTTGGGTTTGTATCGGTTTATGGCCACAACTTCTCTTTTGTTTGAAATTATCTTGTCAAACCCTCTTTTGTTAAACTAATGAACATGATTCTTTGATCTTTTGAATATGTTAACATGTTAACTAATGAACATGATCGGTCTTTTAGTTCATATTTTATTCATGTTTGGTTAATTAGTTTCATCAAAACCATAAGTCAACAACAATAGTTATCAAGAAAAACCAATCATCAATTGTCAACAATGCAATAAAAATGAACCATCATGTTTAAACAGTACATAAACCAAAATACATCAGACTGATCTTGATGGAACAAAAAACAAGTGATCAAGCCTCATTAGTCAACAACAACAATCAAGCTTCAACTTATTAGTTTACTAACGCCGACCATGATCAAGCACTACAAAAATCATCATCTTCTTCATGCGAGATGATGATTCATCCAACACATCTTCCACCCTCTAAAATATCTCCTTCTCAAGCTTCATCTGGACCTTCTCAAAATCTTTTCTCTCAGTTGCAATATCTTTCAGCTCTTCCTCAAGCCTCACATTTTTCATTTGCAATGTCTCAAGTTTGTTTATAAGTGCCTCAATGATCCACTTGAATATGTAGTTATCATTCTCAAGCTACAATGTGAACCATCATAACCAAATCATCAAGCATATCATACAAGCATCATAACAAAATCATAAAGCAAAGATTTTGATCATACAAACATCATTACCCTCCAGTGGCGGACCCAGAAATTTTTGTTAGAGGGACCATAATATAAATTTTTTTAAAACTATTAGATTTGTAGCCTAAATTTTGAATTTTAGGGGGGTCAAAAAGTAAAAATTACCAACTATTTTACAAATATTTAATAAAAATACACTAATTATTATTAGAAAAATAAATTAATGAGGTGTCAATTGACCCCCTTTACTTACACCTAGGTCCGCCCTTGTTACCCTCTCAGATGCGGCAAATTGACAACAAAAGTAACGTCGGTAAGGAATAGTAGCCAATTTCGACTGCAAATGGACATTTGGTTCTCCACACCAACATAGCTTCGGCACACATGTAACTCTTCCTCTTCGACGTCCAGTTGAAGATCCACTCAAAGCTTCAGATACATTACTCATGGCTTCCAATCAAAATTGAACAAATCAAACAAGATGAGTCAAGCAAGAGCAAAAACCTGAATCATCACCCTAATTATAGCTTTAAAATACGTATATAACTACATTAAACAACCACTTACTATCGATTTTGCAAACCTGAAGAGAAGACTGCTCAATTGATTTGGGGATTTTTGGTTTTGATTTTTGATTTGGGGATCTTAGATTTGATTTTTGATTTGGGGATTTCAAGAATAAGACCATAAAGTGTTTTTATCGGGGTCGGGTGGGTCGAGTTAACTTAGATTTGAGTTCCATTGGGTTTGGTTGGTTTAGTATCAGGGTTTGATGGGTTGGTATCGTGGTTTGATAGTTAGACCACATATGGATAGTTATGTTTTCAACTTTCAATTCGGAGGAATATACATCGTGGGCATAGTATGAGCCGTAACAGATGCTGTACAATACTTTTCATGGGTAAATCGCTGGAAACCCCAAAATACTTTAATACAAATTTCATGACTGATTTTGTGCCACGTGTCTATAAAATCAGTTTTTTTGTTTGGATAAACTTTTAAACATTTAAATATCTTATGGTATGATTTACATGTTATGGGTGATATAAAAACTATACTACACAATATATGTGTTTATATTATTATTTGAGCAACGTTAAAAACAAAGTTACTTTTTTTCTTGACGTCAAACCAGACCATTCATTAAATAACTATTCACAAAGGGAGAGGTTACGCTAGGTAATGAAGTACCAGAAGTTCTTGCATTACGGGCAAGAAAGTCGGCATGAGCATTAGCTGCTCTAGGTACATAAGAGATATGAAAAGCAGACAATTTTCCTTTCAAGAAACTGAAATCTGCAAGCTCTGCATAGAAAACAGGCCAATCCTCTGGGCTTTCTGTGATGGCTATGAGATATTTACAATCTGTTTTAATGTGTGCACAAAGCAGGAGAAGATCGAGCGTGCACTGCATCGCCCAAATTAAACTTAGCAACTCCGCATGTGTCGATGATAAGCATCTTCGTAGTCCTCCCAAACCTACGTGAATGATATTATCTAATGCATCAAAAAGACACCAACCCAATCCACACATGTCATCCACGTCCTTCCAAGCTACATCTGTTCTGCATTTCACAAGACTTCTGCTAAATTCTTGGAAGGGAATCGCCGGAGGTATCATGGTGGCCACTTGCAAATCGTCTTGTTCCTCCTTTCTATTCATTTCAAACCATGCTTGAAACTTGATATACCATGAATTTTATTGTTTTTAGCCATGATATATGCATTGATTTTAGAGTATTTTCTATTGTGTATTGAGTCTTATTAGGTACAAATACGAGATGGATCTTGAGGAGCACTTTGGAGCTTTTGGAGGCTTGTAGCTGAGCAAAACGACTTGGAGACGGATATTGATGTCCACGTCGATCGACACATCTTACCTGTGTCGGTCGACACACATGCGACTTAAAGATGCCTTCGAGTTTTATTAAGTTTCAAGGATTGCAACTTTACCCCAGAAGTTTATATTGTTTATAATTCAAATCATGTTCATGTTTTAGGTTATATCTTTATTTTAAAAGTCTGAGAAGACTAAGTTTGGATATTTAAGTTTTGATAGACAATTTTTGAGAGAATCATAACTCACCTTGTAGAGAGAAGATTCTGAACTCCTGTTTTTCATTCAATTATTTTATGAGTATTATTGAGACAATGATTTGTGTTTCATCTTCTATGTCTGAGTAGTCACCTTGTTAGATCTAGGGATTTCAAAGGTTTATAATGGTTTGTTGAATTAGGCATAAACATAATAGGATATTCATAATGTTCTTCATCTAGATCTGATTATACACTAGACTTGAGATTGATCACCTGAATTCTAGTATCATAGATTCATAGAAATGTTAGTTGGTGCGAGAGTGCTATTGATATCCTAACCTAATCATAGATGATCAAAATAGCCTTCTCACAAAGAGATTTTGTTTAGGGATTTTGTGAACATATCATACTTGACTTTACTGTATGCTTTACTCATCAGGTCTCGCAAAAGAGATTTGGTTTACTATGTTTAAATGATAGATATCATCGCAGCAAGAGTTGGATGATATTACATTAGTGTTATGAGTTTAAGAACCGATCATACATATTACATCCTAATTACTGAACAGCCCATTTCACATTCCAGATTATTCCCTAATTGATCTTCCCTAGGTCTAGCTTCTTAATCATCTGAATTTACCCCACATTCAACTTAGTCTTCTCAGACTTTTAAAATAAAGATATAACCTAAAACATGAACATGATTTGAATTATAAACAATATAAACTTCTGGGGTAAAGTTGCAATCCTTGAAACTTGATAAAACTCGAAGGCATCTTTAAGTCGCATGTGTGTCGACCGACACAGGTTTGGATATTTAAGTTTTGATAGGCAAGTTTTGTATTGGAGAGAATCATAACTCACCTTGTAGAGAGAAGATTCTGAACTCATGTTTTTCATTCAATTATTTTATGAGTATTATTGAGACAATGATTTGTGTTTCATCTTCTATGTCTGAGTAGTCACCTTGTTAGATCTAGGGATTTTAAAGGTTTATAATGGTTTTTTGAATTAGGCATAAACATAATAGGATATTCATAATGTTCTTCATCTAGATCTGATTATACACTAGACTTGAGATTGATCACCTGAATTCTAGTATCATAGATTCATAGAAATGTTAGTTGGCGCGAGAGTGCTATTGATATCCTAACCTAATCATAGATGATCAAAATAGCCTTCTCACAAAGAGATTTTGTTTAGGGATTTTGTGAACATATCATACTTGACTTTACTGTATGCTTTACTCATCAGGTCTCGCAAAGAGATTTGGTTTACTATGTTTAAATGATAGATATTATCGCACCGAGAGTTGGATGATATTACATTAGTGTTATGAGTTTAAGAACCGATCATACATATTGCATCCTAATTATTGAACAGCCCATTTCACATTCCAGATTATTCCGTAATTGATCTTCCCTAAGTCTAGCTTCTTAATCATCTGAATTTACCCCACATTCATCTTAGTTATTGCTATTGCATTACGTTATTTAATTTACTATTTATTGTTTAGCTTAATAAAAATCTGTCACATCTATTGTTTGAGTTTTCAGAGTCTCTGTGGAATTCGATCCCTAAGTACTACAATGATCTCTTAATTTGAGAGAGTAGTTCTAGGTTCTAATTTAACACCTATCAACAATCTCTTACATCCATGTTTATAATCTCGTCTGGTTCTTTACTTACTCCATTGAAAATCTTGTCGTTCCTTGCCTTCCATATCGTCCAAAGAATCCATGGGAAACAACGGACTTGGTCTCTCTCAATGTCCTCTTCTCTTAATCTCCACAGCAGAGAATCATAATTTGTATAAAGGGCATCTACAGGAAAACATTATATGCTTAACCTGATCGAGGTTAAGTTTCATACTTGCCTAGCCAAGGGGCAAGTAAAAAGAAGATGGTTTGTGGTTTTGGGTTCTGAATCACAATGTGGGCAGAGATTCTGTGCCAATATGTATATTTCAGAGATTCTGTCTTGTGGCTATGCAAGCCGATAATGCTTGCCATAAGAAATGCTTAATCTTCCTCGTCGCTTTGATCTTCCACACCTTAGCTTGTAATGATTTAATGCTTGGTTCCATAATGGAATTCTGTAAGGATGTGAAGCTCTGATTCTTGGCTAAGCAATATCCAGATTTTACTGAATCTTTCCATTCTTCGTATACGACCAGCAATATGAGTCCTCGCTAAAAACTTTGCTTGGTTTGATATTCATGATCAGGGGTATATCTTCCTCTACTATTAATGAGTGGATGAATGGAAGATTCCATTCTCTTGAATCTTTAAGAATCAGGTCTGATACCAAAATTTGTTCAAACCGAGGTATAGCCAAACTCCGAGCTGGCCTGGCTGGACAGGAAGGTAACCATGGACCTTTCCAAACCAAAGTAAGAATACCTGATCCTATTGTTTTCCGTAGGCCAGAATTTAGGATGTTACGAGCCGAGTACATACTTCTCCACCCGAAGGACGGGGAATTTGCTTTATTTTCTTGTATGGGTGAGCCATATCTAAAATATCTTCCTTTCAAGACCCTCACTAGTGAAGAGGCTAGATATTTAATCAGCTGCCATAGTTTTTTTGCCAACAAAGCCATGTTATATTCCATGAAAGAACAAAAGCTTATACCTCCTAAGTTGTGGGGGCGAAAAATCTTATCCTATGCCAACCAATGGATACCTCGGCTGTTTTCCTTAGCACTCCACCAAAACCGTGATACCGCACTACTTAACTTTGGACAAAGACCTTTTGAGAGAAGGTAACTTGACATAACATATATCAGAAGAGCCAGCGCAACTGACTTAATCAAAACTTCTTTACCGCATTTGGATAAGAATTTACCTTTCCAATTATTGATGTGGTTTTGTAGACGGTCTTGAACAAAAGCAAAGACTTTGGATTTTGAACCACATATCTGTTCCAGGAGGCCAAGGTAGGTTCCCTCACCCCCTTCCGGATGTATACCGAGTATATTCATAATTTCTTGCTTCTTAGATGTGTCCACTTTGTTTCCAAAAATAACGGAAGATTTTTGAAAATTTATTTGCTGGCCGGAAGCTTCCCCATACAACCTTAGGATATCTAAAACTGTTCGGCATTCTGCCGGATTTGCTTTGCAAAATAACAAAGTATCATCTGCGAAGAGTAAATGGGAGATGGATGGACTAGATATAGCTAATTTTAGACCCGAGATCTTTTCTTCTCTTTCTGCGTTCTTTAAATGTGAGATAAGCACCTCGGTACAAAAAATAAAAAGATATGGTGAAAAAGATCTCCTTGTCGCAAACCTCTCCCTGGGGTGACTTCTCCTTTGGCTTGGCCACTAATGAAAATGTTGTATGATACCGATTTAATACAAGTCATTACCCACTTAACCCATTGGGTCGGAAAGCCTAATTTTAATTTTTATTAGTCAGTTGAAATTGGACTTAATTTTTTCATATAATATAACTTAATTAGATTTAAATTTAAATTTAAGTTCAACTAATTATTCTCTCTCTGCAGATTTCTTTCCAATTAAATCAATTAATTATTTGTTAATATTATTTCTTCCTATAATTTTTATTTGATCAAATGTTTTATATATAATTAAATAATCACATAATTATATATAAAATGATATATATATATATATATATATATATATATATTATTTTCACATTTGTTATGATTTGAATTTTTTAAAATGTTCATGAATGGTTTCACATATTATGTTATATTTTACAGGAATCATCATCAGATCCATGTTTCTTATATGTTAGTCTGCAAACAAACATTTGATGTTGATAATTAGATTCTTATTGTCGAAATCTAGCATTACTAACTAGTCTAACTATACAAAATGTAAAATTTGCGTACTTCATCCTGAATTCATCAACATTTAGAAAATCTGGATCAAAATACATCCTTTAAAGCAAATGTCGATTAACAACCTCTACTATTTCTGCAGAATCAGAACAATAGAAACTGTAATTAGTATTGTGAGATAAAGATATAGGTAAATTTTAAAAAAATTACAAGCTAACATATGATTCTCTAGTTTTAACCCTCCAAAACCAGAAGGGAAATATCAATATATTTTTCGCTTGCCAGCCAGTTCTGACTGAAGAAAGCAGCAAACTCATTGTAGTTCAACACCACTGTATAATTTAGGGAAAACATTAATTACATTAAGTTAATAGAGAAATCTAATCATAAATTATTAATAGTGTTTTAGATATAAATAGAGAAATCTAATTGCTAAATAAATATTAATCTAATACTAATTATAGATTTCATCACAATTCACAAATGATTTTTTTTTTTTGAGTTTTCAATCAGTTAGTTCCCAACAGAATATCTAATTAGAATATTTTTATGTTTAAAATATTAATGTACACATATATGGTATTTCTTCAAAATTTTGGGTCAAAGGGTCAAGATGAGTCATGGCGGATCTCGGATCAAATTTCTTATCATTGATATAATTGATACTGCACATACTTAATTATTATATATTGGTAATTATAATTAACACAAACCAAACCATATATATAACAATAATAATAAAAATAAAATAGTTAATAGTAAGATAAATAAGATGTTAAAAATATAAAATAAATCTAATCTAAAACACTATTAATAATTTATGATTATATAACCTAATAAACTAATAAAGTATGAAATAATTTATGATTATATAAAAAATAATTTTATTTTATTTCTTTCTAATTATTAATGTTGTAATAAATGTTATTATCATTAATTTAAATTAAATTTATTTTTAATCATTCATAATGCAACCAAATATCATAAAAGTATCTGTTAGTTGTTTTGAAAAAAATGTAAATCTACTGCAAACTTAACACATACTATTGCAACTCAAGTTCAATACAATATAAATTGTACTGCAAGTTACATCAAATTATCACGTATATTTCAGAAGAAAAAAAAACAGTAAAACTTTTTAGTTTTAATGAGTTTTGAGATGACTTTGTTGAATTTTGGTGAATTAACAATTTTTATGTTATTAAATTCTCTAAAATCTCACATAAAATACTATGAGATTTTAATCTTTATATTTTTATGTAAAGAATCTTATGAAATCTCAGTTGAAACTTTCTAATCTAACTCTTAAAATGTTTTCAATAGTAGTGGATTTGATTGTACATTTTAAATTTGGTACTAGATTTTAAAAAGCTATTTTAAATTCATATTTATCATTTTAACTCAAAATTCTCGAAATGCTCAATTCAATGCACCCTTTTAATGTTGTGATCACAATATAATTTGTACTTGCAAGTTACATCAAATTATCACATATATTTCAGAAGAAAAAAAACATTAAGACTTTTTAGTTTTAATGAGTTTTGAGATGACTTTGTTGAATTTTGGTGAATTAACAATTTTTATGATATTAATTTCTCTGAAATCTCACATAAAATATTATGAGATTTTAATCTTTATATTTTTAAGTAAAGAATCTTATGATATCTCAGTTGAAATTTTCTAATCTAACTCTTAAAATATTTTCAGAACCATTCTTTGGTTCACCCCTGGGGGCGAACCCTTTCATTCACTTCCTTATGTTTTAACCAATCAAATTACCACCTAATATCTCATTTATATCATGTAATATTATCATTAATAACTCTTTTTAAATCTAATTAATTAAATTAAATTACTAATCATTTTTTTCTAAATCTAATAATAAAGATATGTCAACTAAGATTATGTTAAACAAAAATAATAAATTAAAAATAATTAAATAAATGAAATAAATAAAATAAATTTAGAAAAATTAAAAAAATTAAAAAATTAAATATCTTGAGATCACAAAACAACCTAAAGCATTGTATGTTATGTTTCAGCCACTCGTTTTGTTGTTTCCCTTGGGTTTGCCAAATTATATCATTTGGGGTATATTTTTATATGTTTTCATATATATTTTTTTTGAATTTTTTTTCATAAAAATATACCCTAATTATACAAAACGAGTGGCCTAAACATAACCTAAACTCCTTTAGGTTATTTCACGATCTAGAGATATTAGTAGATTTAATTTTCTTAATTTATTTTATTTTTAAAAAATTATTTTATTTGTTTAATTGTAATTTTAATTTATTAGTCAGGTTTAAATATAATCTTAGTTGTCATATTTTTATTGATTAGATTTAAAATGAGTGACTAATGATTTAATCTAATTATTTTATTATAAAAGAGTGATTAATAATTTACTAATTAGATTTAGAAAGAGTGATTAATGATAATATTATATAGCATTAATGAGATATTAGGTGGTAATTTGATTGGTTAAAACATAAGGAGGTGAATGAAATGATTTATCTCAAGGGGGAACCCAAGAATGGTTCATGTTTTCAATAGATTTGTTACTAGATTTCAAGAATTTGATTGTACATTTTAAATTTGTTACTAGATTTTAAAAAGCTATTTTAAATTTATATTTATCATTTTTACTCAAAATTCTAGAAATGCTCAATTCAGTACACCCTTTTAATGTTGTGATCACATTTTCTTTTATTTTGCTTGCGGGCTTTTTTACTTGTGCTTACAATGAGTTTCAGTCTTCTTTTATTTAAAGAGGGGTTTACACACGACCCAAATAATAATGAAACTAAACCAGCTGGTTTAATCTGAGAGTAGTTTCAGTTTTGAGATCTAAAGAAGGGGAAGAAGATGAGTAGAGAGTGTGAGACATAGATAGGGAAATGAAAAGTTCAGGTTAAGTTAATTATTGGTAGATTTGACCATAATTTGTTACTACACAATTCAAACCGATTCATGCAGCCAAAATTCAAACCAATTCAAACCGGTTAAGTTAATTAGTGATATTTTCTCTTCAATATAATATAGGATATATGCAGCCAAAATCAATCATGGAAGTAAAACACGTTTTGAACCTGACAAATGTAAGACTTAGTGCTGAAGACTAACAAAGGTCAAGTAGAATAGAAAAAGCAAAAGACCTTTAACTCCGATAATTCAGAAAGAGTACTAGAAAACAAAATATTTCTTGTAAACCATCAAAGACTCTACTCCCAAGAATCCTCAAATCTGAAAAGATTAAAAAAGTACTTTCAATTAGAAAAATAGAGATACACAGTAAATCCTAAATTAAATCGATAAACATACCTCTGGATATCTCACTTTGGCAAATAAAGATGGATTGTTGTTCCCTGGACTGTACTGCCTAATGACTTTTGCATAACCATTGTCACCCCATTCTTTTCCATATGAATTCCTTACAATCCAATAATGGATACCGTTAATAGTCCCGTACCCTATAAGTAGAACCGCATGAAGAGACACCTGGTCTTTTTTTCTAGCCTCTTTAGGAGTAGGTCCAGCGTAAATCCCATCCTATCCAATCCACATATATATATATATTATAAAACTCATAAAACATATTTAACCATATCCCATGTAAAAGTTCAAAATAATTCACAAGCATTTACCCCTTTGAACATTCCAAAGCTCTCGAATGCCTCCATTTGAACCATGACAGGCCTTGCAGCTACTAGTTTAATGAGATCTTTCTCATTGATGCACCCTTTCTTTATCTTTATGAATTTTTTTATTTTGGTTACCTAAAAAAAAAGAGAAATAATTAGATAAAGAAACATCGTGACTTACCAATAGATAAAAGAGAATTGAAATGCAAACTTACTTCTTCAGTTGCATGAGTACATCTACCTTGGTGAATGTTGCCTGTGTACTCACAAACTTCTTCCTTCACAAGACCCTCCTCCCTTATAAATTTTGTCACCAACTTAAACCTCCTCATGGAACCGTTTTGAAGAGCGATGTTACTTGTATTGTTTATTAAATGTTGTGCAGAGAGATTCGGATGTAGGTTTCTGCCCTCCTGCTTAGCTTTTACATTAAGGGCTGCTTCAATGCTTTCTGTATATACAAGGCCCCAGCAAGTCTCTAGAAATGACAAAAGAAAATTGTCAATGTCAAAAGGAAAAGAAAAGTCAACTTAGCTTTTAATTATGATTATCAAAGTCCATTTGTTAGTATCATTACCGAATGGTCCTTGATGAATCACTTCTCTGAAGACGATACCTTCGCTTTTCCAAATTTTTTCACAACTTTCAAATGTATCCGGCACATCCTACAAGTATTAACATGATGGTTTTTGTTATTCTATTTGCTTATTTAAAGTAAAAGAATAAAAAAACTTACCTTAGGCCATTCAGGATCTGTGGGGGTCAACCTCTGTATAAAAAACTTATAATTAGTCGTGTCTTAATATATTCATATACATATCAATACATATAATACAAATAATTCATACCTTTTTAGCTGGAGTTTTCTTGACGGACTCTCTCTGTTGGTTCCCTCTCGTTTTCTTTCCCTTTTTGGAATTGCTACTACCAGCGCCAACTGGTGGTTCATCAGAAGAACTATCTGAATCCGTTCTCACTTTATCAATAGCTGGAATGGAGACTGTCATATATAATGAAAAGATATGATTACAAACAGAAAGTATTATTGGAAACTATATCTTACTCAGTTAAGAAAGAAAAAAGAAAAAAAAGAACTGTATCTTACTCTTATCACTTGCCATGAGATGAAGACGTCGTCATGACAAGAACACTTAAAGATGCAATTATCAATAACAAGATCATGGCTCCCTTAAGTCACTTCAAAAGAATCTGACAATAATAAGACAATGTAAGCAACAAAAGAAACACACAAATCAACCAAACTGATATATTCCTATAACCAAGACTGCTAGTAATTTAAGCATGAAACTGAATCTGTTGGCCTTGAGAGGCTTACCAAGAGTCTTGTTCTGCTCAATCAGGTTGGTCACGGGTTAAGTCCAGAGTTCACAACAACAGGCTTCTTTACTTCCAATGGTTTTCCTTGAGCCTTGTTATGAAGTCGCTTTTTCCTTGGATGCTTGAAGCTAAGAGAATCTGGAACACACAAGTTACTGCAATTATCAATAACGAGACAATGTTAAGCTACTAAAGAGACATTACACCAGAATAGAAACACACAAATTAACCAAACAAACAGATAGATTACTATATACAACTTAGTTTAATCATGAAAATGATTACAAAGTGAAACAACTCTATCTTACTCTTATCACTTGCCAATATGTCACTGTAAGTAACAAGACATAATCAATGGTTAATATGTTTAGTTTAGAATAAAGGCTCCAACACTTTACAAAGATTCTGCAATCTACTCAACGAAACAGACGCAATTAGTCGTATCAAGAAACAAAACTGGGGCTTATTTCAACAGTAATACCAGAGGATCCTCTTATCAAAAGAATAACATAATGGGTGCTGCAATTTATCAATAACAAGACAATGTAAGCAACCAAAGAATCATTAAAACAGAAGAGAAACACACAAACCAAACATACTGATATATTCCTATAACCAAGAATGCTAGTTTAGTCATGAAAATGAATCTCTTGTGGAACACATGCACAAGTTGCTGCAGTTATCAATAAACGAGACAATGTTAAGCTACTAAAGTGACAGTAAAACAGAATAGAAGCACACAAATTAACCAAACAAACACAGAGATTACTATAAACAAGAACATGAAAATGAAACAACTATATCTTACCCTTATCACTTGCCAAGATGTCACTGTAAGTAACAAGACATGATCAATGGTTAATATCGAAAAAGCGAGACTGAATGGAGTAACACAGAAACGAAGAAACAACGATGGGATCGACGAGTACCTTGGCGAAGGAACACAATCAACGCAGTAATTAGTCGTATCCAGGATCTCCATAGCGTAAGAGATCGACCATAGCGACAGAGAATGAAGAACAATGCCTAGAAGAAATCTAGAAGCAAGCCCATTAGTAATAAGACATTAAGAGACAGATGAGAGATTCTACATATCCTATCATGGAAACAACAAGAAAGCGACGAAGAAAACATGGTTACCTGGGAAAACGACGAGCTGTGTAAAATCCGCGTTGCTCTAGAGCTAAAGAGACTGAGAGAGACTGAGACTGAGACCTAGACGAGAAGACGACGAAGACGAGAGAGAGTAGAGAAAAGAAGCATTTTTCTTAGGGAGAAAACAAGTGTCGAACACTTTCTAAAAATAAAGGATCTTCGGATTTGGTGGGTCTTGGAGGGTCCAACAAAATAAAATATATTTTGGCTTCTTTTTATTAAAAAACCGCTAAATTTATTCATTTTAATATTTGGTACGATGATACATTAATAATTGTTCTTTTTCCCTTTCTTTTGTCTGCATCTCATTAAATAATTGTTTAAATCGAATCGTCATTTAGAAAGTTAAGTACCACATATGTATTTGCATATTGTTTCATTAATTTATGTCTCCTACATTCCCGTTATTGGATCCAAATTACCTAAACTATTCGGATAGAGATAGATATGAATGACCGGCTTTGGATTAAAAACAAATTAACAGATGAAAATACGAAATTAAAATTTGCAAAAGATTGTCTTAAATCATCTATTAATTTTTTAAAAATAATTATTCAAAATTTTCTATAATTATCCAGCTTTTTTAAAAAAAATTTCCAAAATAGTTTTCTAAACTATCCAGAATTACTATAATTACCCAAAACTATATGTAATTTACCAGAACTCATATCCGACTTTCTCGGGTCGGATAGTTATTTTAAATACTTTATTTTACATTCGAGTTATGGACGTGTTTTTTGCTTGATAAATTCACACAATTAATACCCAATTTTTTTTTTAATCAATATTTCCATGAGAAGAAATTTCTAAATTGCTTGCATCCATGTGGTCTTTTAGAGAGCAATGTTAGATGAGTCATAAAATGCAAAATTACTTATTTCACCCTTCTGTAGATTCAATCCATGTATATTATTATGTTTAGATGACAATAAAGGCTCCAAATTTTTTCCAAGATTCTGATATCCACTCTACCAAACAGATGAGTCATAATATATAAAGAAACTGAATTAGGGCTCTGAGACAGATGCACCATAGGAAGTATCCTTTGAGTATCCTCAAAATTATGGATTGCAACCTTGCTTCTTCTTCTTCTTCTTCTTCTTCTTGACCTCTTGTGAACAATCAATCCAGCACAAGCCAATGAAAGGATTAGCAGTGCCTGACAAGCATTTTTAGAAAATGTTAAACATGTGAGAGTATGAAACGTTCAAATGCTAAAGGATAAATCAAAACTAACTGAGCTTTGAGCTCATTGGGAAGACTGAAGAGGATTCTAAAGAAACAAACAAAAATAGTAGCAAAAGCTTTCCATATCCTAAATATGCAGAATGCACATGTACCTAGTCAAGAACAGTTGCTAACCACCCAACGTCCAGTCACCAAAAAGCATTTCATTGTATACATATATGGCTCCATCAAGACTAAATATATATAACACTTTTTTTTGCATCTGTAATTTAGGAATACCCAGTCTCCCTGTCCAGTAAAACAGGCACCAACGCATCTTCAATACCCTTGATGCAAAATCAAGGTATTAAGTTTCTCCCTCAAGTAAGAAAACACCAGCTCACAGAAAAAGGTAACTAATTACAAAATTCTCAAACTGGAAGTGCATCAACATGCTCAAACCAGAGATATTCAGTTATAGCAAGAATTCACATGATTCTCTATTCCAGGATTTCATACTCCCCTTCCCTGCTCTCTTCAAAAACCATCCACCCATGAGGAGGAAATTCATGACTTGTAACTAGCAAGAAAGTATGACTAGGGTAAAATTCTTTATCCATTTCGATTTAAGATTACGAAGCTTGTTCTGCAACTTACAAGCCATAATGATTCTTCTTCTCTTCGTGTCTGTAGCATAAAGAAGCACATAACGACAATACAAAGGAGCCAGTGGATTTGCCTCTCACCATCATGATTGACTTCCACGGGTTGATTAATGAGGAAACGCCCGCAAGGGAAATCGCAAGCTCCAAGTAACAGTGGGTGGAAAAAGAAAGGCCAAAGTTAAGGCAGAGCAAAGCACAGAGAAAAAGAAATAACTTTTTCATAGCAAGTCTGGAGAGGTTCTCGGACAGGACCAACATTTTAGATTTTTTTTTGCATACGATTTTTCCCGCAAAACAGTTTTATGTCAAAGAATAGATGTTTTATAAAGCTAACCTTTATTGATAACTTCGACAATGATACTTGATCTTCAATTTTTTATCCAAGCAATCGCGAGTTGTTCCATCTCTTAGCACGTGTGCTAAATATTCCTATTGGTTGATCACTTTTCAGAGAAGTTTGCATCAAGATAATTTCAAGCTGCTATAAGAGACAAAAATAAAAGTAGTAGTATCAATGATCAAACACTGGTATAGCATATGCAAAGAATACACATAACTGGAGTAAGTGAAACCACTTTGGAGACAGGAAACTACTGCATCAAGAGTGTTTTAAGATATTTCCAAAATTTTATCAGATCCTCAGTTCCATTTTCAATGGATATAGAAGTACCCTAAACCTTCTCTTCTGCTGATCCAATCCCCTCAATGGATCGAAGAAGTCAAGGTCGGTACCTCTTGAGAGTCTTATGATGAAAAATGCATCAATCCGCTTCAAAAACTTTAAGGTAACAAAAGAAGGCTCAAATCTTCCATCAAAAACAAATCTTCCATCAAGAACACTAACGTCACAACATGAAATAACTAAGTATACTCAACAAGCTATGAACTTTGGTGCCCAGTAACAGAAAAGCAAATAATATCTTACATTATATATCTTCCATTCTAAAGTTCAAACCTTTCTTTACCTGTAATTGGAAATCATTTCAGCCATTGCAATCAATTAAACTCTGACAAGTACACGAAAGTTAACTTTTAAGTGGTCGAAGAGGGAATCATAGAAATGGAAGACAGCAATTTGATTGGTACACATTAACAAAGAACGTAAATTTACACGAAACCTTCAAATTCAGCAGCAATAATCATCCCAACAAGGCAAACAACATTTCGTGTTCAAACTCTACAACATCCCCAGATTCGAACCCTGATTGTTTTGCTTTAATTCAGCAGTATCATCGATTGAACATGAAAATAAAAGCGGACCTGTTGATGATAAGAAAGCGTGGAGGAAAGCAGACGGAATTCAGACTCATGCTTAGCTCCGAAGAATTCGAGCTCCATCTCCATGGCTTTGTGATTCTCAGCGATTCTGCCTTATTACGCGCAAAACGCTAAAAGGAAGCATTCTTCAAACAAAGATTGATGAAATTAGGGTTTGCAATTTAGAAATTCTCCTGATGGAATCAATCCAACATGATGAATGATGCATTCAAATTGGAATGTCGCTCAACCAAAATGATAGGCCAAAGTATAATCAGTAAAGAGGTAATCGTTTTTAATTAGAGGTAATCATTTTTAATTCACGATTTTTCACCACATCACAACTAATTTTTTTTCACTTAACCTCTTACTCAAGGTTCAAAACTAGGCGCTAAGCCGACAATGACCTTCCGCCTAGTACTTAAAATGCTTAATCGGAATCTAGGCGATTTTAGATAATTTAAATGGTTTTATAATAAAAACTATATATATATATATATATTATATAACAAATTATAATATAAAATAATAAAATTATATAGTAGATGAACTTAAATTTTCATATTAAATACTATTTTATTAAATTTAAAATTTAATAATTTTCTTTTGAAAATGATGAATTATAATTGTTTTTATTTTAGAAAAAGAAAAATTATATCTTTTATTTTGTAATTTCTAAAGATGGATAAAAATATATTTTAAAATTTAAATAAGAATGTTTTTTTTTCTGTAATTTTAATATTTTTTAAAATAAATTTTTAAAAATATATATTTAAATATATTTATTAAATCCGTTTGACTGCCTAATCCGCCTAATGATCGTTTAATAATAATAAAATTTACCAAATTTCACCTTCTATTTAATATGATCGATTTTGACAAATACGCGGCCCTAGCCCACTTTTTTTAACACTATTAATTTCACATGTTCTGCATTTTTACCCTTTATTAATTGATTTTAACAAATGACAACCGCAGACCTTTTTTTATTTGCACTTACCAGCATTACTTAATTATTACTTAATTAAAGCCGCAATGATATAATCTATGAGTTTGTAAAAAGCCTTGACTTTCATAATCAAACAAGTAATACATTTATACAAACAAATGAATAATGTTCATATCCGCACTTACAAAATCAATCATTACTATTTATGCATTATTAACCGAATTCAAATTATTTCAAAATTTATATAGTACTGATATCAAAGAAAGGAGGGGTATTAGTATATACTATATAGTTAATAATACATTCTTCACCCCAAAAAAAATATATAGTTAACAATACACTGAGTTTTGAACTTTTGATACGCTGAATCACATTCAGAATTTTTTTTTCATTCAGTTTCATTTTCGTTTTAATTTTTCTTAATGGAAACATGTTTGATTTCCTTACTGCAAATAAATATGTTCATTACTATAAATTTTCTTTTATATAAAATAAATTTTATTTTATAACTTAGAATGAATTTACTTTTGTTTACCAAAAAAAAAAGAATGAATTTATTTTGATTTCACAAATAAATAGAGTTTCAAAAAATGTCAGAGGTTGAGAAACAATGAGAAAAATAAGACACGATTGTTAGCTAAGAATCACTATTATAGGGGTGGGTTTTTCTCCTCACTAACTGAAAAATTGAAACTTTTTTATAGGGAACTTGACTATGATAAGAAATGGATTATTTAACCTAAAGATTCAGTCTTTCCTATCTAGTCATGGTTTACGTGCTCCTAATGACCACTACGGCACTACTTAGTCCTAATGGAACATACACCAAAACAACCTTTTACCCCTAAACACTTATCAGAGCCTACTTATACATACATGTCTGATTCTAAAACAAACGATACTACAGATATTAAATGATGCATCTTAAGGAAGATAGAGGAAGGATGAGGGACATTAATGGAGATGTACTTAGACTTGTAAATATTTTGGAATTCCGTCAAAGATTTCAGACTTTACCTATACAATTATGGTTTAGGTTTGACATCTTTTATTATGATACACATATCATTGTACATTTATGTAAATGACTTAAAAAGTCAATCATATTAACCTAGGGTCTCCTCTCTATCTCTATGTATAAATATTGTAATCTCTCATATTAATAAGATTATCTCATTCCATGAACCTATATGGTATCAGAGCCACAGTGGCTCGCTCTTCACGGAACCTTGTTTCTTATAATATAAGTAGGATGTATTTCGAATGAGTGGTATTGGTTTTGAAAGGATGAGTCAGACTTGGATAGAAAAATGAAGGGGGCTAGGTTTCGTGAATAATTCCTGAAAAAATTTGCCCATAAATTACTCTAATTCAAACCAAAATCAATCGTGGAGTCAAACCAAATTTTTAATCGAAAAGTGTATGTATGCTCAAGAGTCAAGACCAACAATGGTGAAGTAGAATTAAAATAATCATAGACCAAAACGAAAGTCTTCCGATTTCCATAACTAAAAATGTAGAAAACCGGATGATTAACCAAACATTTTATTGGTTAAGTGACTTGGTACATACAAACCATCAAGAAAAAACAAAAATTCTCAACTCTGAATTAGAATACTTGACCTGGAAATTTTGAAGAACAATTTTAATTATATATAAATTAAAAAGATAAGTCAACTGAACATATCTCTCGATCTAACTATGGACAAATAAAAAAAATAATTTATTTGTTTTGTGGGCTGCATCACATACCTTAATCTGGATACCCAAAACATTTTCCGGTTCGATTTTAACAACACTGCCCGGAACCCTAGCTTGTTGCAAACCACAAATATTTTTCAAAAATTGACTCAACGCACAAAAAAAAAGACTTTCGAGTAGTTAGAGTTGAAAACGCTAAATTCTCTATTTTTCTTGGTCTAACCAAGAAAAATGGCAAGCCACAAAAAAATTATGAAAAAAACAACACAAGTGCACACAATTCTTTTTTAAAACTAGCAATCAAGTACATAAATTCAGCTAGAGATAACACAATTTATTGCAAAACAGTAAAGAACTAAACTCGAACTCGAATAAATGTTTTCTTAATTATTTAACAAATAAGTTTACGTTTTAATATTTTATGTTTAATTTTCCAGATAATTTTTAGATTTTCAGTTTTGTTCATTTAGTTTTATTATTTTTATTTTAGTTATATGTAGTTTAAACTTCATTAAATTATAAAGTGTTTGTGTTGTTGGTTGTTTGGCTTATATACCCATTTTAATATTTTGTGTGGGTCAATTTTTTCTTAATTATTGTAACAATTTTGTATATTTTACAGTTTAATATTATGTGTTCAGTTTTCTAGATAATTTATAAAGTGTTAGTGTTTTTGTTTGTTTGATGCATATACCCATTTTGTTTGTTTGTAGTTTTAAATAACTAAAATATTTAAAAAATTTAAACTAACAATTTTTAAATAGAAATAATTTCAATATTCCTTTTTTGTAAATATTCTAATTTAATAGAAAAATTCTTTATATTTTCAAATATATCACAGCTAATATTTCATTAACTATACATAATTATTAGTTTATTTCCATAATTGATTTATTTTTGTTAAAATTTGTAGTCCTCGGGTCAATCGGCCAATCTGCGAACAATGCCCACTAAATATGCAGTGTACTATGAGGTTTTCTATATTATTTCAAGAGACCTAAAATTTTATGTCTATACCTATCTGATGACAGATCTACACGGGTTACTGGTCCTATCGACATTTTTACTGATGTGGGACGTTGAACACTCATGTTTTTTTTATTGATTGAGTAATATATATTTGTTTTAAAATAATCAAATCATAATATATGCAAAATAAATTTAAATTTTTATTAATTATATGTATTATATAATAATTTATAATAATTTGAAAATAAGATCAAAAAAAATTATAAGAGAATTATAATTCATATTATTAATATCGTAATATTAAAAAATAAAATAATTGTGTTTGGTTGTAAGAATTATAAAAAATTAATTTATTGTTTATTTAGAAAAAAGAGAAATTTTTTTTTGATGCAATGATAAAACTATCTCATTTAAAGTTTTCTGAAATAATTTTTATAGAGTTTGTAATACTTTTTTTTTAGTAGTATAGAGATACTGGATTATGACAGAAAGCAATAAGTTTGACATTAAAAACAAAACAATATAAAAACCATAACAATGCGCCCTACACCATGCAAGTTTTTTTAAGGATCCATGCAATTTTTTTCCCGTCTTATGTATGGCCCCCATATTTTTATAAAACAAAAGTCTCATCCACAATGATTCGAAATAGACTCATATCAAATCAAACAAAGATCACTTACACATTCCAATCTTTGTCAAAATGTTGGGAGGCTTTGCATTACTTTGAAGCCAATGTCTATGCATTCTTACAGTAATAAACTCAATGTAATCTATTAACCCGTTTCCATCAACATCATTTAAATCACAAAAAATCCGAGTATGTGTTGTTAAAATTTCAATGTGGGTAAAAGTAAATGAAAGGTCTTGTCTTGATCCAAACTTACAGCATCCATAAGCTGTTTCACTTTCGCTACAGTGAGTTTTAATCCCAAATTGGCTTTCAAAATCATTCTTTGTAGTATAAGTTATAACCAATTAAGTAAACAATTAAAGATATTACAGGACACCAGAAATCTTTAAAATAAGCTAGCTATTAACTAAACAATTTGTCGCAGTAGAAGTTGACAATACACACATGACTTGATGCAACAAAAGTGAAAGATGCATAAGTTTATCCTTAAAACGGTAAAGACGTCTGCACATAATACAAAGTTTAGTAGAATGGCATTACGAAGGAACAAATTCTCCTTTACTCGACCTTGCGAATCCATAAGGCTGGCTGCACCAAGACTCCAGTCAAGCTGCAAAGTACCAGATTAACAAATTTGTGTCAAATAGATGACTAGCTGAAACATATATGGAGAGAATACCGAATATAGGAAAGGCAGGAAGCAGTCTCTTCAACTTACAGTGACACTAAGAAAAGTAGAAGTAACAAATTTCTTCGCGGACTTAATCAAACACACATGACGATGACCAGCATGGCAGCATCAAGCTTTTCCTGTCTCATGTAGTACGATTTATGAAAACAAACTTTAACAAAACAGTTCTTTTACCCCTAAGTACATGTTATAAATCTTTATTTTGTCCTTACATGTTATAAATTTTAAATACTTTATCCTATATAAACCAATATGACAGAGAGATGATCCTGTGGAAGATTCCCACAAAGACTATCCACTGACCACTATTTAATTACTAGAAACAACAAGTAATGCAGATATGATAGATGATGGGATAACATAAAAACTGTGAACACAATAATGGAAGATTTCAGAACTTACCTCTCTAGCAAATGTAATCATGGTTTAGGGTTGATCTTGAAGACCCTTACTTTCCATGGAAAGTAGCTAATTTGGGTTTGAAAAGTTAAGGGTTCAATGCTAAAAAAATCCATATAAATTATTCTAAAATGTTTAATCAAATCCTAGTCATTGATAGGGGTGTCAAACTGAGCTAGCTCGCTCAGCTCGGCTCAGCTAGGCTCAGCTCACGATGAACTCGTGAATTTCATGAGCTAGCTCAGACTCGCTCATTTATTATATGAGCATATATTTGGTAGCTCAAACTCAAATCACTATACTCGTGAGTTAAATGAGTTGGCTCGCGATCTCATAATTTAGATAAGTATAATAAAATAAAATAATTATAAATTAATAACATAAAATCCAGTAAATTAATTTCAAAGTAAAATGCTAAACAAAATCTAAATAAATTATTGTAGAATGCTAAATCAAACTCAAAGTCTAAAAAATAAAAATAAAAATATTTGTTTTTAACTAAAAAAGCAAAATGTATATATTTATTGTTTATATTATTATTTGTATAGATATATATAACATATTACATATATAAAATAAAATTAATTATAAAAATGCTTAACTCGCAAGCTAGCTCACGATTCATGAGAGGTCGCTCGTATGACTCACAGCTCAATTAAGCTCAAATCATATAACTCATTTATTAAATGAGCCTAAAAACATAGCTCGAACTCATGACAATTTGAGCCGAGCTGAGCTAAATCATGAGCTATTGGCTCATTTTGACACCCCTAGTCATTGGGAACTTTTGACTTAAAAATGAAAAAGACTTAAAACCAATTTCACGTGTTAAACTATAAATTTTTGACACGTAACAATTTTTTAAAAGACAATGAAATGTAAAATGATTTTAGTTACTGATGATACCTTCTGTTATTCTATATCCTCATCGACAGTACGAGGCTGACCTAAAAATGATTCACTCCTTGGAACTCTATCTAATATCTTATTGGTTTTACTTAATTAACTATTTTTTTCATTTTTTCTTTGTTTTCCAGTTATATAATGCATGCACAAAAATTTATTTGTACCTTAACAGAGTTTGTCTCTGATGATTGTTCGATGGGATCTTTTGGCTCTACTTCAGATTCGATCAATGCTGTTCCTGGAATCATAGGAATAAAGTGCGAATTATTTGAAGTTTACATCTCGTAATTGGATTTGAAGTTTCCTTGTACAAATTATTCATATATATGAATTTTAGGGGTAACTTTTATTGAATCTTAGGACTAGCTTTATTCCTATCAAAATTCTAGGTCTAACCTTATATTGGAGACGGAAAGGGCAGATCTATGTTGGTTGTGGGTTCATCAGGGACATCACTATTCTCGAAGAAAACAATATGACGGCTGTCTGCAAAGCCTCCTAGTTTCAAAAGGTTAAAGTGAAAATTCTTAAGAAAAGACAGACAAAATAACAATTCAAAATCAACAAAAAAATGAGAACTGAGAGATTGGGATCATTATGTACCCAACTTTCTTTGGAAATGTAGCCACATGAAGAGCCTATGGAAAAAGACATCTCTTATTTCTTTGCATTTCTAATCGACCTCTATGTTTTGGTTGAGGTTCCTCAAATTTCTTATCGGCCATCTGCGACTGCAGATCCATATTTATAGTTGGTGGGGAGGATGTGAAACCCTATATTTTTTTCTTTTATAAAAGTTATATTTTTATTGGGTTTGAATGAAACATGTATCATTTCTTTTTGGGTAAGGTTGACTATGCCACCAAATCTTATCTTCTAATTTCTTATAAGATATACTTTGAAATGGTGTACTGGATTCAAAAATTTTTAATTGACTTGGTAGATATTTAATTTGAATATATTTTTTTGGAATTTTTAGGAGATTCTAGTGAACTTTTAGGGGATGTATTTTATTAGATATTTTAACTAATTTGGTAGATTTAAAATTTAAAGATATTTCAGTGAGTTTTAGGAGATTTTAACAAATTCAAGGACTGTAATGGAGTTTTTAGGAGATTCATTGAACTTTAAGGGGTTTTTTTGGAGAGAATTTTGTAGTTTTTAAATTTGAAGAGATTTCATTGATTTCTTAGGAGATTCTAAAGAACTTTAATATCTTACAAATAGTAGGAAATGCTTTGAGTTAGATCTAGCCTTCTTTAGCACTCTATAGTTCAGAAGTGTCAAGAACACAACACAAAGCATAATTTGAGTGGCAAGACGACCACTAATTCAACTAACCAAACCCAAATCCTAACTAGAGATCAAGAAGAAATGGGATCAGTGTGATGAAACCAAAAGGGCACAAAGAGGGTTTTGGGTTCACTAGGGGGATTTTCGGGTTGGATAGTTAGGAAGATGATAAGAACCAAGTCCTGGGGCAATGTAATATATGGAGTTAGGCTTTACTCCAGGGTACATTCTTGCAAGGAGACAGAAATTTAAGCTTCACATTAAGATTTGTAACTAGGTTGTTATAAAGTTCTAATTAACGAACTCTTTAAACTACGTTGGGAACTTGAGGCTCATGTTTAGTGATCCAAAAGAAAATAAAAACTGAGTGTATTTAGATGGTCAATAGGTTTGGTTGTTTCTGGCTCAAATGAAACAACTATTTAGTTAGTGCCATTGCATCACATTATATCTCATGTTTTTTTTTTTTTTTTTTTGTATTTAGTGGTACCTAACATATCTTGTGAAGGCACCCACATAATATTGTTTTTGTCTCTCTCTTTGGTTCCTTGGTCAAATGAAGTTTTATGACTGTGTACAAATCTTACTAGTTCTTAAAATTGCAGATCAAGGAGCTTTCAGCCTTCATAATAATTCATAGAAATGAATGCACAGATGGAGATGAAAATGTATGACCTGTATTTATTTCTAAAAGGGCTGAAAAAACGAGCACCACAAGGTTTTGTTTCTTTGCATATTTTTTCGTCAATGTATCTCCATTTTCTATCATATTCTAATTTTTTGCCTTCTCTTGGTGTTAAAGCACATATTCATAGTCTCGCTCCCTTGTACCAATTGTACATAGAGCTTGGTGAGGAAACTTGAAGAAGTGAGATCCCAAATCAAAGAGAAGGAATGTCTCTACAAAATTTTAAGGGGATGTAACTTGTGTAAGTTGGTTAACTATGACTATGCCACCAATCCTTTTCTTCTAAATTCTGTAAGGTAAAATTTTAAGGGGATGTACTTGATTAGATATTTTAATTGATTTAGAGATTTTCTCAGAGTCCAATCTCAGATTTCTGCGAGTATGAACATTGTTGGATCAAAACAAGTCCGAAGAGAAGGAAATCAAGCGATGTGGGGAATTGACACCAAGCGATGTGGCGAAACTGAATACGCTTGAGATTCTTAAGAAGTATGCACTGAAGTATTTACCTTTTCAGAAGCGAAGAACAAACCGAGAGAGAAGAGGGAGAAATTGGAGGACCTGTGGAAGATATGGAGGTTGCCTTTTACGACGAATCAATGAGACAATGGAAGTTTAGGTATTGTTACTGGAAAATTAGCCAGAGCTTTTTTTTCAACAGAAGATGGAATGCTTTTCGTGAAGGAGAAAAATGTTATAGTCTTTTAAACATGTGAAGACATTAGAAGGTCAAAGCAACAACTTCTTGATTATTGATGTTTATTACTTTTCAAACAAGATGGTTCATCATGACAGTTCTGATAAAGAAGTGACAACAAAAAACTTATTTAGCTCAAAGTTAGAAGTTGAAAAAGCCAAATCAGAGAAGAACGAAGAAGGATTTATGCTTTTTGGGTTAGGATCCAACTCCAGTAGAGTTTATGCTGCATATAAGATGTCTCATATCTTGAGTCAAAAATAAAACACAATTATGGAAACAACCCAATTGTTAAATT
This sequence comes from Cardamine flexuosa, assembly GCA_963555745.1. Taxonomy (NCBI): domain Eukaryota; kingdom Viridiplantae; phylum Streptophyta; class Magnoliopsida; order Brassicales; family Brassicaceae; genus Cardamine; species Cardamine flexuosa. Next base: position 26,207,512 of record OY743214.1, on the reverse strand, counting down.
AAAATTTCATCAGAACTAAACGTAGCCAAATATATTGATAAACTTGAAAGTCTTATGATTCCGTAAACGAGAATCCTCTAAACAATTCAAATACGTCTAGATATCTAATTTCGATATATAAAGACTGCTAGTTTTTGTCTAGACTGCATTCACTTACTTAGAAATGCATTGTTCCATGCGACTTTAGAATACATTGTCTATAGCTTCGTACCTTTTTTAATTATTACTACAAAACAACCAAAATAAGTTTTGACCAAATAAATGCAAGCCACAAAAAAAAGGAAAATCATTTAAAAACTAGTAATCAAGTAAATAACTTATGGCAAAAGCAGTTTTGAGATTACATAACTTATTGCAATAATAGTAAGAAATATTAGAAAAACTATCCCACCAACAGTGAAAGCTTTATCCCAATAACGGCTAGAATTTCAGATCAAGGGGCTTTCAGCCTTCATAAGAAGTTCACAGAAATGAATGCACATATGGTATGACCTGTCTTTTTGAAGTACCGGTCCGGGTTTTGAGTATACATAGATATCCTCGTAATAGAAGTAAACCAAAAACAAAAGAAAAATGTTACGGTGAGAAACTTTTTTGGAAGAATAATTTTATATATGATTAAAAATTGAGATTTATACCTTCCAAAGTTTACTTCCATTAATAACTAGATCCTTGACCCTTGAAATATTGGTGAGGATGGCCATAGACGACATCAATTTCTAGTTTGGCATAGAAACCCAAATTGATTATTTCAAAGTCCTTTGTTGAGTAAATCATAGTCCTTCAGATCTGGAGTAGAGGAGCATCAGTCACACTGTTTCTTGGTGTATAATTTTATGAACACATACCAAACAATGGTATGATTGATGCCCCTCTACTCCAGTTCTTAAGGACTAAGATTTACTCAACAAAGGACATTGAGATCATCAATTAGGGTTTCTCTTCCAAGCAATGGCAGATCTTTGTCAGTTACAAGTTCATCAGCAACATTGCTATTTTCGAAACGATGTCCGCAAAGCATCCAACTTTGGAAAGGTTGTCAAAGTCAAAATTCTTTAGAAAACATTTGGAATAGGCTTCTCAGATTTCTTATCGACCATCGGCGACTGCAGATCCATATTTATGGTTGGTGGGGGATAATGTGAAACCCTAATTCTTTGTTTCTTCTATAAAAGTTCTCTTTTTGATTGTTTTTGAATGAAACACTTATCCATTTCTTTTTGGCTAGCATGTGTAATTTGGTTGACTATGACTATGCCACCAACACTTATCTTCTAATTTATATAAGGTGAAATTTTAAGGGGATGTATTGGATTAGATTTTTTAATTGATTTGGCAGATTTATAATTTGAATTTTTTTTAGTGAATTTTTAGGAGATTCTAGTAATGTTTAAGGGAGGGAGGGGGGGGGGGGAGGAGGGGAAGTATTGAGATCAAGAAGACATTCCGTGCAAAATGAGGGCATGCAAATCTCGGGTCGTGTACGGACTGTACGGATCTGTACAGAAACTGATTTTGCACGGTCACAAGAAAATATTATTTCGGTTATGTGCAAATTTTGGGTTAAAATAAAATATCCCAGAAAAGTCTTTTTATGATGTAATATATTCTGTCTTATTTATTTAGAGCTTCCTCACCTTATGACTATAAAAGGGAGGAGCCTCTCATTGTAAAAAAAAAAAAAACCTAGTTCTGCCTCTTTGGCATAAGAATGGATCTGCCTGTTTTCACAACATTCTCTTTTCATTTCTTCATCTAAAACCATATTCAATTCCGTAATTCTCATATGGTATCAGAGCATGGTTACTAATTCTTACATTCTCTTCACTTTATTCTAATTAATCTCTATTTGGTTTCTAAAGCTTCAATCTCTAAATCTCTTATTCTCTGGGTGGATCTGTTATTTTGTTCTCGTTGGTTCTCATCAGATCTTGTCTAATCTGGTGTTGTTCTTGGTCTGTTTTCATTAATCAGTTAATTGATTCAGTCTATCCAACAGATCTGTTTCTCAAGCTCTTGGTAATCTCTTATCAATCAACAAACATGGTTAAGTCATGGATTCTTCAAAACAAGTTGCTATTCCGGTGGTCCTCAAAGGAATGAACTATTTGCTATGGGCTAGAACCACCAAGACAGCTTTTGGAGCCACATTGAAACACAACAAGCTTTAAAAGGAACTTTGAATGGAGATGGGAAATAAATTGCTGAGTCCTTAATCTCTGATGATGGCAAATGGTTTCAAGAAGATCAAGGTGTGCTTGGTTTACTTCAAAACTCACTTGATGCTCCAATACTTGAAGCTTACTCCTATTGTTAAACATCTAAGGAGTTATAGGACACTCTAAAAAATGTTTATGGGAATGTGTCTGATCTTACTCGTGTCTTTGAAGTGAAGAAATCGATCAATAGTCTCAGCCAAGAAGACTTAGAGTTCACCAAACACTTTGGATAGTTTAGGTCACTTTGGGCAGAATTGGAAATGCTTAGACCTTTCTCAGTTGATCCATTGGTGCTTAAGGAAAGAGGTGAACAAGACAAGTTCTTTGGGCTCCTTCTTACATTTAACCCAACATACAACGATCTGATCAAGCATATTCTTAGAGGAGAAAAACTACCAAGCTTAGAAGAAGTATGTTCCCAAGTGCAACGTGAGCAAGGTTCGGTAGGACTCTTTAGTGGGAAAGGCGAGATGGTCATAGCTCACAAGGTTTCATACAAGCATGAGGATAGAAAGACCTTGATCTGTGATCATTGCAAGAAGAAAAGACACATCAAAGACAAATTCTGGATCCTTCACCCACATCTTAAGCCGGCCAAGTTCAACAAAGTGCAAGCAAACTACTCCAAAGAAGTCACAAGGGAGCAAGCTCAAGTGGTTCCATCTAAGCAATGAGAGGAGATGGCTATGGTTGCTTACACCAATGATGTTGTGAAGAAGTCAGACTTGGAGGCTCTTATAAAGTCCATCGCCACTCTTACCAATAAAGAATCTGGTATCACTCACTTAGCCTCTTTACCAAATTCACCAAGTAAAACATTGATTATTGATTCTGGTGCTTCTCATCCTATGATTAGTAACCCCAAACTCATTAATAATGTTAAACCTGCTAGTGGAAATGTGATAATTGCAAATAGTGATATGATTCCCGTAAGAGGAATAGGCGATTTAAAACTTTGTGATAAGAACTCTAAAGCTTTCTTTATGCCAGAGTTTACCTCCAATCTTGTATCAGTAAAAAGGGCAACTCTTGATCTTAATTGTTATGCTATCTTTGGTCCTAACAGCTTTCATTTTCAGGATACTGAGAGTGGAAAAATTCTTGGAGAAGGAAACACCAAGGGAGACTTATATGTTCTTGATGATTCTTCTACCAAATCTTCACCTATTTCATTTAAATCTTGTTATGCTTTTAATTCAAATAAAATGTGGCATGATAGACTGGGCCACCCACATGCTCGTGCTTTAGAAATTATGTTATCCCATGTTGCATTTGATTATGATAGTTGCGAAGCTTGTATTCTAGGAAAACATTGTAAAACTGTTTTTCCTAAGTCATCAACTATATATGAGAAATGCTTTGATCTTGTGCATTCAGATGTATGGACTGCTCCATGTTTATCTAGGGACAATAATAAATATTATGTTACATTCATTGATAAGAAATCGAAATACACATGGATCACACTACTTGCATATAAGGATAAAGTTTTGATGCATTTGTTAATTTTCAGTCATATGTAACTAACCAGTTTAATGCCAAGATCAAGGTACTTAGGTCTAACAATGGTGGGGAGTATACTAGCCACAAGTTCAAAGAGCATTTAGCAAAGCATGGGGTTTTACATCAAACAAGCTGCCCATATACTCCACAACAAAATGGTGTAGCTGAGAGGAAGAATATACATCTTATGGAAGTTGCAAGGTCTATGATGTTTCATACCAATGTCCCAAGAAGATTTTGGAGTGATGCAGTCATGACAGCTTGTTATCTCATCAATAGGATACCAACAAGGATCCTAAATGATAGAGCTCCATTTGAGGTATTGAACTAAACAAAACCCTCCATTGATCACTTACGAGTTTTTGGGTGTGTTTGTTTTGTACTAAGACCAGGTGAACTAAGGGATAAGCTAGAAGCTAGGAGCACAAGATGCATGTTCCTTGGATACTCAACTACTCAAAAGGGCTACAAGTGCCGCGACTTCTCAAGAAACCGAACCATTGTGTCAAGAGATGTCAAGTTCATTGAGCACCAAGGATATTTCGACAAGAAAGATTGGAGGAGTTTGAAAGATTTGGCAAGATCTCCATCAGATAGAGCTGCTAGTCTCCAACATCTCCTAAGTCATCTTGGTAATCCTCCTCCGAGAGAAAACCATTCAGATACTACTGGTACCAATCAACAAGGGTTGGAGATTCCAGAAGCACAACCCAATATCGTCATTGGGAACACTCATGAGACTCCAAACAACATGGAAGAAACCGAAACTATTCAGCCGGAACCAATCCCACTTGACATGGAACAAGACCAAGATCAAGATGAGGAAGTTGTTACCAAAGAAATGGTTCAAGGGAATCAAGACCATGAAGTGGAGCAAGAAGAAGAGATTTTGCCTCCTCTTAGGAGAAGCACACGTCAAAAGACTACTAGAGTCTACTACATTAACAAAGGGAATCAAGCCGTTGCACACCCAATACAAGCCATTTTTTCACTTGACCTTTTGCCGACTACTCATCAAGCTTTCCTTGGAAAATTGATGCTCAATGGATTCCACAGAGTTATGAAGAAGCCAAAGAATGGCTAGATGCAATTCATGATGAGGCTGGTGCTATGAAACAGAATCATACATGAGATGAATCTGATCTTCCTCCGGGGAAGAAGGCTGTTAGCTCAAGATGGATCTTTACTATCAAGTATTTGAGCAATGGAAATATTGAGAGGTACAAAGTAGACTGGTTGCAAGAGGGTTCACACAAACCTATGGATATGACTACACGGAAACCTTTGCTCCGGTAGCTAAGCTTCATACTGTTAGAGTTGTTCTTTCCTTGGCAACAAATCTGGATTGGGAGTTATGGCAAATGGATGTGAAGAATGCTTTCTTACAAGGAGAACTTGAGGAAGAAGTTTACATGACTCCACCACCAGGCCTAGAAGACTTCATTTCTCCCGGAAAAGAGTTCAGACTTAGGAAGGCTATCTATAGGCTGAAACAATCTCCAAGAGCTTAGTACCATAAGTTAAGCTCCACACTCAAAGAAAGAGGATTTAAGCGGTCTGAAGCTGATCATACCCTATTCATTCTCCAAAGTTCAAAAAGAATCATTGTGGTCTTAGTCTATGTGGATGACCTTATCATTTCCGGCAATGATAAGGAAGGTATTCAAGAAACTAAAACATATCTTAAGACTATTTATGATATTAAAGACCTTGGAGAACTAAAATATTTCCTAGGGATTGAAGTATGCCATTCTCCGGAAGGCTTATTTCTTTCACAAAGGAAATATACTCTTGATTTATTGAGTGAGACAGGTAAACTGGGAGAAAAGCCAGCCAAAACCCCACTTGAAGATGGCTACAAGGTCAAGCGAAAGGGGGAGAAAAATGACAAGAAGGATGGACAAGAAGATGATCCATTAGACAAACCATATGCCGATCCTCTCCAATACCGGAGATTAGTGGGTAAGGTTATCTATTTGACTCTTACTAGACCTGATTTGTGTTTTGCTGTGAATCAGGTGAGTCAATACATGCAAAAGCCCACAATATATCATTGGAATATGGTGGAGAGGATACTTCGATATCTCAAAGGGAGTCCGGGGGCAAGGCATATGGATGTGAAAGAATGAAAATGCCGAGATTGTTGGTTATTGTGATGCGGACTATGCTGGTGACACAAATGATAGGAAATCAACAACCGGATATTGCACATTCATTGGAGGGAATTTGGTGACATGGAAGTCTAAGAAGCAGAAAGTAGTGTCATGTTCAAATTCTGAATCTGAATATAGAGCAATGATGAAGCTCACGGATGAACTGATTTGGCTCAAGGCGCTACTCAAAGATCTTGGCATTGACACCACAAGACCCATCATGATGCATTGCGACAATCAAGCTGCTATACACATTGCTAGCAACTCGGTGTTCCATGAGAGAACAAAACACATAGAGGTTGACTGCCACAAAGTTCGAGAGAAGATCGAAGAAGGAGTAACTCTACCGTGTTATACAAGGAGTGAAGACCAACTCGCATATATCTTCACCAAAGCCGCAAGTCTCAAGGTTTGCAACCACATCTATAGCAAACTCGGGCTTGTGGATCCAACTCACCCTTGATCATATCCCCTACTCATTGACGTTATGCTCTTTTCGTCATCATAGATTTTTTCCCAAGTGGTTTTTTCTATGATGAGGTTTTTACCGAGGTAACGCCTATGTAGGTCCAAGTTTAGCCTTTGCTCACCGACGCTAAGCTTGAGGGGGAGTATTGAGATCAAGAAGACATTCCGTGCAAAATGAGAGCGTGCAAATCTCAGGTCGTGTACGTAAGGATCAGTACAGACACGGATTTTGCACGGTAACAAGAAAATATTATTTCGGGTTTGCACGGATTTTGCACGGTCACAAGAAACTATTATTTCGGTTATTTGCAAATTCAAAGTTAAAATAAAATATCTCAGAAAAATATTTTTATGATGTAATCTATTTTGTCTTATTCATTTACCCTCACCTTATGACTAAAAAAGGGAGGAGCCTCTCATTGTAAAAAATAGTTTTATTTTTTTAAGCCATGTTTGAAATATTTATTATCCTTAAATAAGTCTAAATGTTTCTACCACTTTTGTCATAGAATTTTATCCGATCAAAAATTCTATTCGCCGATGTAATTAGGTGATTGAGTCTGAAATTTTGTCTATATCTCCGCCGCCTTTGTCTGATTAAGAGTTTTGTTGAAGATTTTGATTTATACAATTGATTACCTTCACGTATTTAATTTAACTCATACTTGTTTGTTATTTTAGAAATCCTAAAGCCATCCATTGTTATTTAATTATAGATGTAAACTAAAATTGATTATCATAGAATAAGACTGGAAATAATTTCTATACAATCTGATGTGTTTAATTAAAATAATGTTATTGGATTAAAATAGACTTGATCAAACACAAAGAATAACCATGCCTGACACAATGCCCTGCACCATGCAAGTTTTTTTCCTTATTCCTTCAAAGTAGCATCTAGCTCATCTACCGCAATGTATCTGTTAACATGAGTTTAAAATCACAAAAACCCGACTATAATTTGTTCAAATTTCATTGTGGGTAAAAGTAAATGAAAGGTCTTGTCTTGATCCAAACTTACAGCATACATGAGCGGTGTGTTGTGCTTTTACCAATTTATATGGTTATATAACCAAGTAAGTAAGTAAACTATCAAAGATACTACAAAGACACCATAAATCTTTAAAATAAGCTAGCTATTAAGTTAACAATTTATCGCCACAGAAGTTGAAGATACACACATGACTTGATGCAACAAGAGTGAAATTAGATGCATAAGTTTATCCCAAAAATGTCATTACTAAGGAACAACTTTCTTTACTCAACCTTGCGACTCCATAAGATTAGATGCACCAAGACTCTAGTCAAGCTGCAAAGGTTAGATGCACCAATTGTTACCTCCCTAGCAAATGTTTCAAGACAAGTTTCTACGAATCGTCTATTAGGATCGGTCTGACCGCCTTGTTTAGGCTGGTTCTGGTTTGGATATGGGAGAGGTTCAGGCAAATACAGCCAAGACCTCACTCAATGGTTAAGGGTGAGCCAAGAATTGTTCGTTGGGCTGACATTAATCAGAAAATGAAGGGTGTAAGGCAAATTCTGGAAAACGCGAAGAAGGACAGTTTTGAGTGGCATCCATACACAAAAGCTTTGGAAAACTAGGACTTTCCAAAGCTTAGGTAAAACTTAGGAAAGTCCCAGTTTTCCAAAGCTTTTTGTGTATGGACGCCACTCAAAACTGTCCTTCTTCGAGATTTCCAGAATTTGCCTTACACCCTTCATTCTCTGATTAATGTCAGCCCAATGAACAATTCTTGGCTCACCCTTAACCATTGGGTGAGGTCTTGGCTGTATTTGCCTGAACCTCTCCCATATGAAGAGCCTCTGGACGAAGACATCTCTTATGTCTTTGCATTTCTAATCAGCCTCTGGTGTTTCGGGTGAGGCTACTCAGATTTCTTATCGAACATTTGTGACAGCAGATCCATATTTATAGTTGGTGGGGGTGATGTGAAACCCTAATTTTTGTTTCTTCTACAAAAGTTCTCTCTTTTATTGGTTTTGAATGAAACTTGTATCATTTATTTCCGGGTAAGGTTGACTATGCCACCAACCCTTATCTTCTAATTTCTTATAACTATAAGATATATTTTGAAAGGGTGTATTGGATTATATATTTAACTGATTTGGTAGATATTTAATTTGAAGATATTTTTTTGTTTTATTAGGAGATTCTAGTGAACTTTAAGGGGGGTGTATTTGCTTAGATTTTTAACTAATTTGGTAGATTTTGATTTTGAAGAGATTTCAGTGAGTTTTAGGAGATTATAATAAAATTTAAGGGTGGCATTGGAGTATATAGGAGTTTCATTGAACTTTAAGGGGTTGTTTTCATGAGAATTTTGTAAATTTTAAATTTGAAAAGATTTCTGTGATTTTTTAGGAGATCTTACAAATACTAAGAAATTCTTTTAGTTAAAAGAATTTTGGTGGCATTCCAGCCTTCATTAGCCCACAATAGTTCAGAAGTGTCAAATTGGCCCCCTCTCATCTGCCTAGGCCCACCAGCGATGGACTATTTTTTGGACTGCTACGGGCCGGTCCGCTAGACCGGCGGGTAAAAATTATGTCCAGGCTCGGTCTGCTTAGTCCAGTGGGTTAGTGAACCAGCCCGAGGGCTTAATTTTTATATTTTTAAAATTATTGAAAATTGAATTTATTTTTAATTTAAATTAATCGTTGTAAAATTTGAAATAACTATAAATATCACTTTTCTTGTATAAATTATAATTTTTATACTTTAATTTTAATTTTAGATTATTGCATGTTATATTTTCATAACTATACAAAAATATCTCTTTTATGTATAATATATTTATTTTTATTATATATTTGTAACCCACTTGCCAATTCGCTAGCCCACAACCATAACCCACTAAAATCCGCAGCCTGTTTTTGGCTTGTCCGCAAGGCCTACCTTTTAACGGACCTAAAATTTGTGGCCATGAAGGACTGGGTTGGGATAGGCCTGCAGGCTTAGATCCAATTTGAAACCTCTCAGAGAGCTTTGGTCTATGAGGGGTACTTAATTATTGTTTTATATTTGAAGTTTAAACATCATTTAGTTTGTTCCTCTACTGATATTAGAAAGTTCTTCATATGTAATTGTGTATGAGTTATAGTTGGGAAATATTTGTTGTTATTGTTAAATTTTAGAAGATTTTGGAGCGGTACATGGGATTTTGCCATCCAATAAAGAAAATTATCATAATAGGATCACAACACATTAAATTTAAACTGGTTCTCATTTAACCAAGATATAGCAATATAGGGAATCATTGAATAACAAGAGAGTGGCATTGATAAAACAGTGAAACCAAATCAGAAGCAGACATAAGTGGAAAAAACATCAGGATATACTTGATGAAGATATTTTATTTTGAATAAACAACATGATAGATGTCTCGTCATCTCAGATTGTCAATAAGTTTGGTTATTTCTGGCTCAAATGATACAACTATTTAGTTAGTGCCATTTCATCACATTATATCTCATGTTTGTTTTTTTCGTATTTATTGGTACCTAAAATATCTTGTGAAGGCACCCACATAATATTGTTTTCGTCTCTCTCTTTGGTTCCTTGGTAAAGTGAAGTTTTATGATTGTGTAAAAATCATACGAGTTCTTGAAATTGCAGATCAAGGAGCTTTCAGCCTTCAAAAGAAGTTCACAGAAATGAATGCAAAGATGGAGATGAACATGTATGACTTGTCTTTATTTCCAAAAAGGGCTGAAAAAAAAAGCACCACAAGGTTTTGTATCTTTGCATATGTTTTTGTCAATGTATCTCCATTTTCTACCATTTTCTGGCTTAAATTTCCCAAAACTATTTTTTGCCTTTTCTTGGTGCTTAAAGCACATAGTCATAGAAACTGTAACTAGATTTGTGTGGATTGAATCGGAAGAAACCCTAATATCGTCATTTGCACAGAGATAATTATCTGTAGAAATGAAGGGTATAGGATTGATAAGCGGATCCTAGGATGTAGCCCGGAGAAAATTTGCAGCAGCAGCAAGTAAAGCTAAGAAAGGTGGGAACTCTCTCAACTACAAGCTTTTTAACTGCAACAACTTAAATAAACGCTATTGGAGCTGGAATTGCAGCGGCTGCTGGCACCAGACTTACCCTCCAATGGATCCTCCTTGATCCCTTGTACCAATTGTACTTATAGCTTGGTGAGGCGGTGAAGAAACTTGGAGAAGTGAGATCCCAAATCAAAGAGAAGGAAGGTCTCTACAAAATTGTGCTGATACTGTTTCCAAGCTGGAGATATCCATTAAAGATCATAGATGGGAGACTATTCATAACCAATTTGAGATTATATTTTTGGGCAGCTCTCAAGAAGGGTTGGCAACATTTCGAGATCAGATACAAATTCTAGCATTCTAATGGGATAGATATTGAAACTGAAGTACTGGTCCGATTTTGAGTATACAAATGGGACTAAATGTATACTCAAAACCAGGACCGGTACTTCAGTGGCATGATCCATCCCATTGAATTCAAGAATTGGTATATCTGATCTTGAAACATTGCCAACCCTTCTTGAGAGCTGTGCCCAAAACTAGAATCTCTCACATTGGTAATTAATGAATTGTTTTAACCAGCCTGTTTTACAAAAAAAAACCAACTTCTTTTTAACGAAGTTCTCTACAAAATTATGCTGATAAGAACGGAGATGGAACTCTATGGACTTGGAAAAGAATATTAAGACTATCAAAGCTCAAGTATAACGCATGTTATAAATGTTATACTTGTTACTAAACCAATATGAAGATAGATGATTGTAATATGACGACTAATTAGAATTGCAAACAGAATGGAAGATACCCACAAAGACTATTACTAAGTATTCCTAATGACTACAACTTACTCCTAGTTAAACATATACCTGCTGAAACAACTTTTATCCCAAACACATATCAAAAACAACTGTTAGAATACATTGTCTATAACAATAGTTAAATTACTTACATTTTGTTTTGTTACTACAAAAAAACAAAATATGATTTGAGTTGGAACACTAAATAATCTTTTTGGCATGGTCTAACTCTCTTACCCAGTAAAAGATGCAAGCTACGAAAAAAGTTTTAAAAATGTAAGTGTACAAAAAAATCTTTTAAGTCTAGAAATCAAGTTAATAACTTAGAGCAATAGCAGTTCTGACTTCTGAGATAACATAACTTATTGCAATAGCAGTAAGAGATATGGTTAGTTCTATCCCAATAACAGTGAAAGCTTATCCGAACAACTGCTAATAAAATTTATAGCCCTGTCATAAATATTTTTAAAGGGACAACTTCTCCTTTGCAATTCTGATAGTGTCAAATATGCAACCAAATTGTTTTCTTTTTTAAATTAACAATCTGAAAACTTGCACAAACCATATGAGTTTAAGACCAAATTTAAGTAAAAAACTGCCGTTGTAAACTCCTTACAACGAAAGAGGCTATAAATAATTCAATGTATTATAACTGCCGTTCTCCTTACAACGAAAGAGACTATAAATAACTAAGAGAACACTCCAAAACCCTAAGACATGTCGTCATAGAAAGAACAAACAAAAGACTTTAAGCCCAAGTAACTAAGTAAATCCAATAAAAGAAAAAAAGCCCATACAAAATAAAGAAGTAGATAAAGATGCACTACATCAGTCTTCAAATCCAGTTCCCCAAATGGAAACCAATACCTTTGAGAAGTTGATTTCACCAAAGGAAGTCAAACAAACTTCCATCTTGATTTAGTACATCGAGATTAGAGATTTTTTTACTTCCTGTGGTCAGATCAACATCATCTTGAATACTGAAGGCATTGTTTTCCATTTAAGAATTGGATTCAAAGCTTCCATGCACACTTTATTTTTTTAATTCTAGGTCTAACCTTATTTGAAATGGCAACGACAGATCTCCTTCTGTTTCAGGTTCATCAGCAAAGTCACTATTCTCGAAGACAACAATATGATGATTGTCTGCAAAGCATCCTACTTTGGAGAGGTCAAAGTCGAAATTCTTTAGAAAGCACTAGATAAATACCTGGGCTACGCCCCGGAGTTCTTTTATTTATGTATATTTTTATTTTATTTTCTTTAATTTAATGAGTTATTAATTTATTAGTATAACATGTGGGGTTTTTAATATATCAAAATAAAATTATTAGCAAAATTGTTAATGATTTATCATGCGAACCATTATATAATAGTTAATAATTTACATTTTAGTTAAAATTCTTGTTTTTATCTAAAAGTTTAAATATTATATGTACAAATACATTTTAGACACTATAAAAAAGTTTAAAAAATTCAATCAATAACAAGCAAACTTTAGTGGATGTTTTATGGACAAAACTCATCACCTACTTTGTATCAGTAAACATACTATAAAGTTTTAGAGCATAAAATAAGTTTCACAACAATATTTTTTGTTTATTTTCCACATGAAGTGTAAATACTTTACCCCAATAGCCCTCTTCTCTTATCATTCTCATTCTTCTTCACCCATTATTGTCTTAACATTATCCATTAGTCATGTTTCCTTATTCGTATCTAACATATCAAACAATAACCTTTTCAAGTTTTTAATTTAGCTTTCATTCTTGGGAAAATATTCAATAGCAATTTCCAAAAATTTCATTCATGAAGGAAATATTTGAAGAGTTGATAATTATGGATATACATTATTGAACAAGCTCTAGATATTCAAAACAATTTAAGGACACCATAATCAAAGAACCCCCAAATCTGAGAACTCGAATTCTTAAATATCTGCCTGATAATTCTACAACTTTTTATTAAAACACATATTGAAGAAAATCCAAGCTCTTAACTCAATTCAACAAAAAAAAATAACTTAAGAAAACCTAAAACCAATGCTAATCAACAACATGAGACTCGACTAAGTCGGTTAAAAAAACAGCTAATCAACACATGTAGCTTTATTCATTGTAAATAATAGATATTATATAATCTGTATATAAAAATGATTTGATTTGTTTAGAAATATTTTCATTCATTTATCCATGGTAAAAAATAAATATCATATGATGTGTATAATTAAAATGATATGATTAGTTTATAACTTTTTATTAGTTTATTTATGGTAAAATAAAATATTATTGTTATTATCTTATGTGTATAATTAAAAAAATTTGATTGGTTTACACCATTTTTCATTAACTGATGTGGTATTATTTATAATGTTCCAAAAATCTGATGTGTTTACTTATGTGTATTAATGAAATAATTTGATTGGAAGTTCAAGTTTTTTCATTTAATGACATGTCAACACCACAATTCACCAAAAAGCTGATGTGTCATCTCAGGAAAGATACACTGCTTTATTATAGTGTTGATTTCTCAGATATTACTTTTTGTCATTGACCATCTGCCACTGCGGATCCATATTTATAGTTGGTGGGAGATGATGTGAAACCCTAATTCTTTGTCTATTCTATAAAAGTTCTATCTTTTATTGGTTTTGAATGAAACGCGTATCCATTTCTTTTTGGGTAACTTGTGTAAGGTTGTTAACTATGACTATGCCACCAACCCTTTTCTTCTAATTTTTGTAAGGTAAAATTATAAGGGGGTGTATTTGATTAGATATTTTAATTGATTTAGAGATTTTCTCAGAGTCCAATCTCAGATTACCACGAGTATGAACATTGTTGGATCAAAACAAGTCTGAAGAGAAGGAGATCAAGCGATGTGGGGAATAGACACCAAGCGATGTGGGGAAACTAAATACGCTTGAGATTCCTAAGAAGTATGCATTGAAGTATTTACCTTTTCATAAGCGAAGAACAAACCGTGAGAGAAGAGGGCGAAATTGGAGGACCTGTGGAAGATATGGAGGTTGCCTTTTATGACAAAGCAATTAAACAATGGAAATGGAAGTTTAGGTATTGTTACTGGAAAATTTTAGTTGAACTTTAAGGGGTTGTATTGGATTATAATTTTGAGTTGATTTGGTGGATTTTAAATTTGAAGAGATTTAAGTAAAATTTTAGGAAACTCTACAGACATTTAAGATTTTTATTATAAATTACTAGGTAAAATACCCGGGCTACGCTATGAGGTCTTATATTTTATTTTATATATTTACATTTAGTGAAAAACGTTTCATAGTTAATTGAGTATTGTGTATCTAAACCGATTTATATTTATCTATTGTATATGTAAATGTTTTAATATTTGCTTAGATGAAATGAGTTACTTGAAGATGAGTGAGATTTGTTTTGTTATATTTACTTCTACTGCAATGGTTCGTATGCTATAAAATTGGATGGACAGGTCAATATTAGAATGTTTGATATTCTTTTGATTGATGTGTTGTAGTTTTGCTTCCGTTTTAGACTCACAATGTCTTAAAATTTGTGTTTGAAATAGTTTTATTTTTTTAAGCCATGCTTGAAATATTTATTATCCTTAACTAAGTATAAATGTTTCTACCACTTTTGTCAAAGAATTTTATCCAATCAAAACTTCTATTCGACGATGTAATTAGGTGATTGAGACTGAAATTTTGTCTATATCTCCGCCGCCTTTTGTCTGATTAAGAGATTAGTTGAAGATTTTGATTTATACAATTGATTACCTTCACATATTTTTTAACTAACACTTGTTTGTTATTTTCAGAATCCTAAAGCCATCCATTGTTATTTAATTATAGATGTAAACTAAAATCGATTATCATAGAATAGACTGGTAACAATTTCTATGCAATCTGATGTGTTTAATTAAAATAATCTTATTGGATTAAAATAGACTTGATCAAACACAAAGAATAACCATGCCTGACACAATGCCCTGCACCATGCAATTTTTTTCTTTATTCCTTCAAAGTAGCATCTAGCTCATCTACCGCAATGTATCTGTTAACATGAGTTTAAAATCACAATAACCCGAGTATAAGTTGTTCAAATTTCAATGTGGGTAAAAGTAAATGAAAGGTCTTGTCTAGATCCAAACTTACAGCATACATGAGCCTTTGTTGTTCTTTTACCAATTTATATGGTTATATAACCAAGTAAGTAAGTAAACAATCAAAGATACTACAAAGACACCATATATCTTTAAAATAAGCTAGCTATTAAGTAAAAAATTTGTCGCCACAGAAGTTGAAAATACACACATGACTTGATGCAACAAGAGTGAAATTAGATGCATAAGTTTATCCCAAAAATGGCATTACTAAGGAACAACTTTCATTACTCGCAGATGCACCAATTGTTACCTCTCTAGCAAATGTATTCATGGTTTAGGGTTGATCTTGAAGACCCGTACTTTCCATGGAAAGTAGCCAACTTGAGTTCAAAAGGTTATGGGTTCACTGTGAGAATCATCTTTGGCCTCAAACGTGATGTAGATAATATATCCTCCACCAGTGTGCCAATTAGCCTTGACAGCTCTCACAAATTCAAGATTTGTGTTCTCATTTTTATTGTATTTCTTAAGAGCGATCTTGGATATTCGCTGAAGCAACTCTCCGTCGGTTTCCGGTTCATCAGCAATGACGCTATCCAAGAAGACCACAGCACGATGACCTACAAATCGTCCATGTTTCGTGGTGTCGAAGTCATAATCCTTTTCACAAAATAACAATTCGGAATCAAATGGGCGAAACCTACCCAGAAAAACACAAAGGAAAATAAAAAAAGAAAAGTCATTACGTACCCCCACTTCTTTCGAGTTCTTCATTGAAGATTTGAATATCACTTGAATCGATTCTACAATCAGAGCCTCTGGAGGAATACTCAAATTCGTTTTTCTCATCTTCCTCTTACAACTTCTGATGTTCCGGATCTGACTCCTCTGATTTCTTATCGACTACGTGCGGATCCATGCTTGATCGCGGATGATGCGAAACCCTAATTTTATTTCTTCTACCTTGTTAGGAAAAAGATCCCTCATTTATTTCATGTGTTATATATTTATATGACTCTGATTTCCGGACACGTTTCAATACACTAAACATACCTTCTAGAAGCTGGCTGTTTGGCCTACAAATCCACTTGAATTATGTAAATATTCTAAACAAAGAGGGTTAGACCATCTCCAATCGTTAGAAGTTCTAAAATATTTTGTATGAACCCGCATGTATGCGGGTTCTTATATAGCTTTAGCTGTTTATAAACTAAGAGCACCTCCAATAGAGGCTCTTAAGGAGTTCCTATCTAAGGTTCTTAACATAAAAAGCAAAAAAATAAATGAAAAAAGTAATTACACTAAGAACCGATCCTTAAAACATAAACTTTAGAAATGATAAGAATCCCATAAGTGTCATCATCTGGTTCAGTGGGGATATTTTGACAAAAAGAAATCCTTCTCTCTAGCCCTGCAATAAATAACCGATAATTCTGAAACCGACCAAACCGAACGGTTAACCGAGATCTTCTTCTTTATTATGTCTTTGCATTTCTAATCAAGACCTCACCCAATGGTTAAGGGTGAGCCAATAATTGTTCATTGGGCTGACATTAATCAGAGAATGAAGGGTGGAAGGAAAATTTTGGAAAACTCGAAGAAGGACAGTTTTGAGTGGCGTCCATACACAAAAGCTTTGGAAAACTGGGACTTTCCTAAGTTTTACCCTGAGGAAGCTATTTGGGTTCATATTGATGTCAATGCTGATGATGACTTTATCTCTTTTAGTCGATTCATCAAGGTCTCTTAGCTTGTTGGATTGAAACTGTGCAGGATTACTATCCCAACCGTGAAGCTTTACAGTTTAGGATGCCTCAAGATGCTCTTCATCCTCCTATTAACTTAAACGACTTCTTAAAGAAGGAAGCTTGGAATGATTACATTAAGCCTGCTGATGAAGATTTGGTCTTATGCATTCCTTCCCGTCTTGCATTACCTATTTTGGCTACAGGTCTTCCTAGCTTTGATCATTTTGATGAAGATGCTGCTGATAATGTTGATGTATCTCCAGTGGTATCTTCTCTGACTCAAGAGCTGGCAAAAGGGTTTCCTGTGAAACGCAGAAGATCTTAGGTTCGTAGAACAGTGAGTAGAGATAAGGTTGGTGACTTAGAGAAGCGTCTTTTGTCTTCAGGTTGGAAGAGGAAAAAGACAAGTGAGGATTCTATGATATTCTATGAGTGGTTGTGCAGGCAAGTTAAGAAGGAAGAAGAGTTTGAACTCTTCTTCATCAAACTCTTCTTCCTTCTTAACTTGCCTGCACAACCACTCATAGAATATCATAGAATCCTCACTTGTCTTTTTCCTCTTCCAACCTGAAGACAAAAGACGCTTGTCTAAGTCACCAACCTTATCTCTACTCACTGTTCTACGAACCTCAGATCTTCTGCGCTTCACAGGAAACCCTTTTGCCAGCTCTTGAGTCAAAGGAGATACCAATGGAGATACATCAACATTATCAGCAGCATCTTCATCAAAATGATCAAAGCTAGGAAGATCTGGAGCCAAAATAGGTAATGCAAGATGGGAAGGAATGCATAAGACCAAATCTTCATCAGCAGGCTTAATATAATCATTCCAAGCTTCCTCCTTTGAGAAGTCGTTCAAGTTAATAGGAGGATGAAGAACATCTTGAGGAATCACAAACTGTAAAGCTACATGGTTGGGATAGTAATCCTCCACAGTTTCAATCCCAACAAAGCTCAGAGACCTTGATGAATCGACTAAAAGAGATACAGTCATCATCAGCATTGCCATCAATAGGAACCCCAATAGCTTCCTCAGGGTAAAACTTAGGAAAGTCCCAGTTTTCCAAAGCTTTTGTGTATGGACGCCACTCAAAACTGTCCTTCTTCGAGTTTTCCAGAATTTGCCTTACACCCTTCATTCTCTGATTAATGTCAGCCCAATGAACATTTCTTGGCTCACCCTTAACCATTTGTAAGGTCGTGGCTGTATTTGCCTGAACCTCTCCCATATGAAGAGCCTCTGGATGAAGACATCTCTTATGTGTTTGCATTTCTAATCGGCCTCTGGTGTTTCGGGTGAGGCTCCTCAGATTTCTTATCGAATGTTTGTGGCTGCAGATCCATATTTATAGTTGGTGGGGATGATGTGAAACCCTAATTTTTGTTTCTTCTACAAAAGTTCTCTCTTTTATTGGTTTTGAATGAAACATGTATCATTTATTTCCGGGTAAGGTTGACTATGCCACCAACCCTTATCTTCTAATTTCTTATAACTAATAAGATATATTTTGAAAGGGTGTATTGGATTATATATTTTAACTGATTTGGTAGATATTTAATTTGAAGAGATTTTTTTTGTTTTATTAGGATATTCTAGTGAAATTTAAGGGGGGTGTATTTGCTTAGATTTTTAACTAATTTGCTAAAATTTAATTTTGAAGAGATTTCAGTGAGTTTTAAGAGATTATAATAAAATTTAAGGCTGGCATTGGAGTATATAGGAGTTTCATTGAACTTTAAGGGGCTGTTTTCATGAGAATTTTGTAAATTTTAAATTTGAAAAGATTTCAGTGATTTTTTAGGAGATCTTACAAATAGTAAGAAATTCTTTTAGTGAAGAGAATTTTGGTAGCATTCCAGCCTTCATTAGCCCACCATAGTTCAGAAGTGTCAAATTGACCCCCTCTCATCTGCCTAGGCCCACCAGCGATGGACTATTTTTTTGGACTGCTACGGGCCGGTCCGCTAGGCCCGGTCTGCTTAGTCCAGTGGGTTAGTGAACGTGCCCGAGGGCTTAATTTTTATATTTTAAAAATTATTGAAAATTGATTTATTTTTAATTTAAAGTAATCCTTTTAAAATTTAAAATAACTATAAATATCACTTTTCTTGTATATATTATAATTTTTATACTTTAATTTTAATTTTACTATTATTGCATGTTATATTTTCATAACTATACAAAAATATCTCTTTTATGTATAATATATTTATTTTTATTACATATTTGTAACCCACTTGCCAATTCGCTAGCCCACAACCATAACCCACTAAAACCCGCAGCCTGTTTTTGGCTTGTCCGCAAGGCCTACCTTTTAACAAACCTAAAATTTGTGTGCCCATATCCATGCCATGAAGGACTGGGCTGGGCTAAGCCCGCAGGCTTAGACCCAATTTGACACCTCTCATAGAGCTTTGGTCTATGAGGGGTACCTAATTATTTTTTTATATTTGAAGTTTGAACATCATTTAGTTTGTTCCTCTACTGATATTAGAAAGTTCTTCATATGTAATTGTGTATGAGTTATAGTTGGGAAATATTTGTTGTTATTGTTAAATTTCAGAAGATTTTGGAGCGGTACATGGGATTTTGCCATCCAATAAAGAAAATTATCATAATAGGATCACAATACATTAAATTTAAACTGGTTCTCGTTTAACCAAGATATAGCAATATAGGGAATCATTGAATAACAAGAGAGTGGCATTGATAAAACAATGAAACCAAAACAGAAGCAGACATAAGTGGAAACAACATCAGGATATACTTGAGGAAGATATTTAGTTTTGAATAAACAACATGATAGATGTCTCGTCATCTCAGATGGTCAATAAGTTTGGTTATTTCTGGCTCAAATGATACAACTATTTAGTTAGTGCCATTTCATCATATTATATCTCATGTTTGTTTTTTTTTTCTTTCATATTTATTGGTACCTAAAATATCTAGTGAAGGCACCCACATAATATTGTTTTCGTCTCTCTCTTTGGTTCTTTGGTAAAGTGAAGTTTTATGATTGTGTAAAAATCATACTAGTTCTTGAAATTGTAGATCAAGGACCTTTCAGCCTTCAAAAGAAGATCATAGAAATGAATGCACAGATGGAGATGACATGTATGACCTGTCTTTATTTCTAAAAAGGGATGAAAAAAACAAGCACCACAAGGTTTTGTATCTTTGCATTTTTTTTTTCAATGTATCTCCATTTTCTACCATTTTCTGGCTTAAATTTCCCAAATCTAGTTTTTGCCTTTTCTTGGTGCTTAAAGCACATAGTCATAGTCTCTCAACAACGAGCTTTTTAACTTCAACAACTTAAATATACACTATTGGAGCTGGAATTACCGCGGCTGCTGGCACCAGACTTGCCCTCCAATGGATCCTCCTTGATCCCATGTACCAATTGTACTTATAGCTTGGTGAGGCGGTGAAGAAACTTGGAGAAGTGAGATCCCAAATCAAAGAGAAGGAAGGTCTCTACAAAATTTTGCGGATATTGTTTCCAAGCTGGAGATATCCATTAAAGATCATAGATGGGAGACTATTCATAACCAATTTGAAAATATATTTTTGGGCAGCTCGCAAGAAGGGTTGGCAACGTTTCGAGATCAGATAGACAAATTCTAGCATTCTAATGGGATAGATCATGAAACTGAAGTACTGGTCCGATTTTGAGTATACAAATGGGACTAAATGTATACTCAAAACCAGGACCGGTACTTCAGTGGCATGATCTATCCCATTGAATTCAAGAATTGGTATATCTGATCTTGAAACATTGCCAACCCTTCTTGAGAGCTGTGCCCAAAACTAGAATCTCTCACATTGATAATTAATGAATTGTTTTAACCAGCCTGTTTTACAAAAAAAAAAAGAAGTTATTTTTAACGAAGGTCTCTACAAAATTGTGCTGATAAGAACGGAGATGGAACCCTATGGACTTGGAAAAGAATATTAAGACTATCAAAGCTCACGTATAACGCAGGTTACAAATGTTATACTTGTTACTAAACAAATATGAAGATAGGTGATTGTAATATGACGACTAATTAGAATTGCAAACTGAGTGGAAGATACCCACAAAGACTATTACTAATTACTCCTAATGATTACAACTTACTCCCAGTTAAACATATACCTGCCGAAACAACTTTTATCCCAAACACATATCAAAAACAACTGTTAGAACACATTGTCTATAACAACAGTTAATTTCTTACATTTTTTTTGGTTACTACAAAAAAAACAAAATTAGATTTGAGTTGGAACACTAAATAACCTTTTTTGTATGGTCTAACTCTCTTAACCAATAAAGATGAAAGCGACCAAATTTAAAAAAAAAATGTAAGTGTACAAAAAAATCATTTAAGTCTAGCAATCAACTTAATAACTTAGAGCAATAGCAGTTCTGACTTCTGAGAGCACTCCCATTGGGGTCTCTACTTTAGAAACTTATTATTAAAATAATAGTAAACAGTGAGAAAAAAAAAAGAGACGTCTCTTGCTTTAGATACGTTTCTAAAGCTATCATTGTTAGGTGTCATATAACTATTGGTGCATTTGCTAAAAAGTAACTAAAATATTATTATAAAATTATAAAAATTATATTTTTCTTTTTTTTTGAGAGACACTTAGCTTTTCTCCTGATGTATATGCTCTGAGATAACATAACTTATTGCAATAACAGTAAGAGATATGGTTAGTTAAAATTTCAATGTGGGTAAAAGTAAATGAAAGGTCTTGTCTTGTTCCAAGTAAGTAAACAAGTTGGCTTTCAAAATCATTCTTTGTATAATCATCCATGAGCTGTTTCACTTCCGCTACAGTGAGTTTTAATCCCAAATTGGCTTTCAAAATCATTCTTTGTATAAGTTATAACCAAGTAAGTAAACAATTAAAGATATTACAGGACACCAGGAATCTTTAAAATAAGCTAGCTATTAAGTAAACAATTTGTCGCAGTAGAAGTTGACGATACACACATGGCCTTGATGCAAAAAAAGTGAAAGATGCATAAGTTTATCCTTAAAACGGTAAAGAAATTTGCAGAATGGCATTACTAAGGAACAAATTCTCCTTTACTCGACCTTGCGAATCCATAAGGCTGGCTGCACCAAGACTCCAGTCAAGCTGCAGAGTAGCAGATTAACAAATTTGTGTCAAGTAGATGACTAGCTGAAACAGAGGACATATATGGAGAGAATACCGAATATAGGAAAGGCAGGAAGCAGTCTCTTCAACTTACAGTGACACTAAGAAAAGTAGATGTAAATTTCAAAGGAAAATACAAAGGCAATGGTTGATATAGAGCAACAAATTTCTTCGTGGAATTAATCAAACACACATGAAGATGACCAGCATGCAGCATCAAGCTTTTCCTGTCTCATGTTGTACGATTTATGAAAACAAACTTTGACAAAACAGTTTTTTTTACCCCTAAGTACATGTTATAAATCTTTTTTTTGTCCTCACATGTTATAAATTTTAAATACTTTATCCTATATCAACCAATATGACTGAGAGATGATCCTGTGGAAGATTCCCACAAAGACTATCTACTGACCACTATTTAATTACTAGAAACAACAAGTATTGCAGATATGATAGATGATGGAATAACATAAAAACTGTGAACACAATAATGGAAGATTTCAGAACTTACCTCTCTAGCAAATGTAATAATGGTTTAGGGTTGACCTTGAAGACCCTTACTTTCCATGGAAAGTAGCTAATTTGGGTTTGAAAAGTTAAGGGTTCAATGCTAAAAAAATCCATATAAATTATTCTAAAATGTTTAATCAAATTCATAGTCTAAAAAATAAAGGAATATTTCTTTATTTTTATTTAAAAGAGCAATATATATATACATCTAACATATTACATATATAAAAAAAATATTCCTTTATTTTTTAGACTTTGGATTTGATTAAACATTTTAGAATAATTTATATAGATTTTGTTTAGCATTTTACTTTGAAACTACAATACTATATTTTCTTTTATTAATTTATAAATATTGATTTTGTTATATTTATCTAAAGTATGAGATCGCGAGCCAACTCATCTAACTTGCGAGTATACTCGTTTGAGTTTGAGCTAACAAAAATATGCTCATATAATAAATGAGCGAGTCCGAGCTAGCTCATGAAATTCACGAGTTCATCATGATTTGAGTCGAGCTGAGCGAGCTAGCTCAGTTTGACACCCCTAGTCATTGGTAGGGGTGTCAAACTTAGCTAGCTTGCTCAGATCGGCTCAGCTCACGATGAACTCGTGAATTTCATGAGCTAGCTCAGACTCGCTCATTTATTATATGAGCATATATTTGGTAGCTCAAACTCAGATCACTATACTTGTGAGTTAAATTAGTTGGCTCGCAATCTCATAATGTAGATAAGTATAATAAAATAAAATAATTATAAATTAATAACATAAAATCCAGTAAATTAATTTCAAAGTAAAATGCTAAACAAAATCTAAATAAATTATTGTAGTATGCTAAATCAAACTCAAAGTCTAAAAAATAAAAGTAAAAATATTTGTTTTTAACTAAAAAACAATATGTATATATATATATATATTGTTTATATTATTATTTGTATATATATCTATAACATATTACATATACAAAATAAAATTAATTATAAAAATATTTAACTCGCGAGCTAGGTCATGATTCATGAGAGGTCGCTCGTATAATTCACAGCTCAATTAAGCTCAAATCATATAACTCGTTTATTATATGAGCCTAAAAACATAGCTCGCACTCATGAAAATTTGAGCCGAGCTGAGCTAATTCATGAGCTATTGGCTCATTTTGATACCCCTAGTCATTGGGAACTTTTGACTTAAAAATGAAAAAGACTTAAAACCAATTTCACGTGTTAAATTATAAATTTTTGACACGTAACAATTTTTTAAAAGACAATGAAATGTAAAATGATTTTAGTTACTGATGATACCTTCTATTATTCTATATCCTCACCAACAGTACGAGGCTGACCTAAAAATTATTCACTCCTTGGAACTCTATCTAATATCTTCTTGGTTTTACTTAATTAACTCTTTTTTTCTTTGTTTCTTTGTTATCCAGTTATATAATGCATGCGCGGAAATTTATTTGTACCTTAACAAAGTTTGTCTCTGATGATTGTTCGATGGGATATTTTGGCTCTACTTCAGATTCGATCAATGCTGTTCCTGGAATCATAGGAATAAAGTGCGAATGATATGAAGTTTACATCTCGTAATTGGATTTGAAGTTTCCTTGTACATATTATCCATATATATGAACTTTAGGGGTAACTTTTTTTGAAACTTAGGACTAGCTTTGTTGCTATCAAAATTCTAGGTCTAACCTTATATTTGAAACGGAAAGGGCAGATCTATGTTTGTTGTGGGTTCATCAGGGACATCACTATTCTCGAAGAAAACAATATGACAGTTGTCTGCAAAGCCTCCTAGTTTCAAAAGGTTAAAGTGAAAATTCTTTAGAAAAGACAGACAAAATAACAATTCAAAATCAACAAAAAAAATGAGAAACTGAGAGATTGGGATCATTATGTACCCAACTTTCTTTGGAAATGTAGCCACATAAAGAGCCTATGGAAAAAACACATCTCTTATTTCTTCGCATTTCTAATCGACCTCTTTGTTTTGGTTGAGGTTCCTCAAATTTCTTATCGGCCATCTGCGACTGCAGATCCATATTTATAGTTGGTGGGGAGGATGTGAAACCCTATATTTTTTTTCTTCTATAAAAGTTATATTTTTATTGGGTTTTAATGAAACATGTATCATTTCTTTTTGGGTAAGGTTGACTATGCCACCAAATCTTATCTTCTAATTTCTTATAAGATATATTTGGAAAGGGTGTATTGGATTAAATGTATTAATTGATTTGGTAGATATTTAATTTGAATATATTTTTTGGAATTTGTAGGAGATTCTAGTGAACTTTTAGGGGGTGAATTTAGTAGATATTTTAACTAATTTGGTAGATTTTAAATCTAAAGATATTTCAGTGAGTTTTAGGAGATTCTAACAAATTCAAGGACTGCAATGGACCTTTTAGGAGATTCATTGAACTTTAAGGGGTTGTTTTGGAGAGAATTTTGTAGTTTTTAAATTTGAAGAGATTTCATTGATTTCTTTGGAGATTCTAAAGAACTTTAATATCTTACAAATAGTTGGAAATTCTTTGAGTTAGAGAATCCTCGTGGCATTCTAGCTTTCTTTAGCACTCTATAGTTCAGAAGTGTCAAACACCCCCCTCCCCCCCCCCCCCCTTCCATCTGCTTGGGCCTTTCGGAGATGGACAATACTTTTTGGCCTGCGACGGGTCAGTCCGCTAGGCTCACAAGTGAAAATTATGTCCAGGCCCATTCCAGTAAGTCCATTTGGTTAGCAGATCAGTCTGCATGCTTAAGTTTTATATTTTTAAAATTATAAAAAATTGTATTTATTTTTTAATTTAAATTAATAATTTTAAAATTTAAAATTATAATAAATATCACTTTTTATTTTATCACATGTTATATGTTTTGTCTTGACACCTGTTATATTTTCATAACTATACAAAAGTATTTCTTTTTGTATATAATATTTTTACTTTTATCAAATATTTGTAACCCACATGCCAATCCGCTAGCCCACACACATAACCCATTAAAGTCTGCAACCAGTTTTTTGCATGTCCACGGGGCCTGCTTTTTATCGGACCAAATAATTTTTGTGTCCATATCCATTCCGTGATGGACAGGGATGGCTAAGCCCGCATGCTTAGACTCAATTTGACACCCCTCAGAGAGCTTTGGTCTTTGAGGGGTACTTAATTACTGTTTTATATTTGAAGTTTGAACATCATTTTGGTCCTCTAATGATATTAGAAATTTCTTCATAGGTAATCATGTATGAGTATTAGTTGGGAAATATTTGGTACTATTGTTAAATTTCAGAAGATTTTGGAGAGGTACATGGGATTTTGCCAATCAATAAAGACAAATATCATAATAGGATCATAATATATTAACATAGGGGATCATTCAATAAAAAGAGAGTGACATTGATGAAACAGTGAAACCAAAACAGAAGCACACGTTAGGAAATACAATTCCTAACAAAAAATCAATGTAGACTGGTATCCATGAGGACTACTTGATAAAGAACACAACACAAAGCAGAATTTGAGTGGCAAGACGACCACTAATTCAACTAACCAAACCCAAATCCTAACTAGAGATCAAGAAGAAACGGGATCAGTGTGATGAAACCAGAAGGGCACAAAGAGTGTTTTGGGTTCACTAGGGGAATTGTCTGGTTGGATAGTTAGGAAGATGGTAAGAACCAAGTCCTGGGGCAATGTAATATATGGAGTTAGGCTTTACTCCAGGGTACATAATTCTTGAACTCTTTAAACTATGTTGGGAACTTGAGGCTCATGTTTAGTGATCCAAAAGAAAATAAAAAATGAGTGTATTTAGATGTCTCGTTATCTTAGATGGTCAATAGGTTTGGTTGTTTCTGGCTCAAATGATATAACTATTTAGTTAGTGCCATTGCATCACATTATATCTCATGTTTTTTTTTCATTTTGTTTTTTTTTGTATTTAATGGTACCTAACATATCTTGTGAAGGCACCCACATAATATTATTTTCGTCTCTCTCTTTGGTTCCATGGTCAAATGAAGTTTTATGATTGTGTAAAAATCTTACTAGTTCTTAAAATTGCAGATCAAGGAGCTTTCAGCCTTCATAATAATTCATAAAAATGAATGCACAGATGGAGCTGAAAATGTATGACCTGTATTTATTTCTAAAAGGGCTGAAATAAACGAGCAAGTACCACAAGGTTTTGACAAGCGATGTGGGGAAACTGAATATGTAAGAATATTTCCATTAGTGTGGCCAATGTATTAGTAGTTCAATAATTAAAGTTTAAGTTCATGTTATAGTTTATAGTTCTAATACATAAATGATGATACCATGATGGTTCGGTCTCTGTTAAAGAGTATTAGAATTTGGGTGTATTGATAACCCTCTCCTCTTACCCAATATATGATAATATATTGCTCTCATTAAAGTATACATACATATATGTATAATATAAAGTTGTGATTAAAAGGTGTGATATTAATAAATATTCATTAATATAAATAGTGGGAGTTATTAATTAAAAAATATATCAGACACAAAATAACGTAAACTGAAAAGAAGAGAACAAAAAGAAAAGTGCAGGATCCTCTCCATCAAGGATCCAAGTCTGAAAGGGTTAAGGGAAGAAGAAATCAAGTGCTTAAGGATTATCTGCACAAGCAAATCATGTCTGCAGATAATGGTTGTGATGTTCTTCTTCACATTTTCTTATTCATAGTTTTACCAATCTATTAAAGACAATTGTTGAATCAAGTGTTTTAGAGATGGTCTTGGATGAATTTCTTATTGAAATCTGTAAGGTATAATTTACAGAATACGCTTGAGATTCCAAAGAAGTATGCACTGAATTATTTACCTTTTCAGAAGCTAAGAACAAACCGAGAGAGAAGAGGGCGAAATTGGAGGGCCTGTGGAAGATATGGAGGTTGCCTTTTACGATGAATCAATGAGACAATGGAAGTTTAGGTATTGTTACTGGAAAATTAGCCAGAGCTTTGTTTTCAACAGAAGATGGAATGGTTTTGTGAAGGAGAAAGATGTTATAGTCTTTTAAACATGTGAAGACATTAGAAGGTCAAAGAAAAATTTTATTGATTATCGATGTTCATTACTTTTCAAACAAGATGGTTCATCATGACAGTTCTGATAAAGAAGTGACAACATAAAAACTTATTTAGCTCAAAGTTAGAAGTTGAAAAAGCCAAATCAGAGAAGAACAAAGAAGGATTTATGCTTTTTGGGTTAGGATCCAAGTCCATTAGAGTTTATGCTGCATATAATATGTCTCATATTTTGAGTCAAAAATAAAACACAATTATGGAAACAACCCAATTTAAAAATTAAAATTTCATCAGAACTCAACGTAGTCAAATATATTGATAAACATGAAAGTCTTATGATTCCGTAAACGAGAATCCTCTAAGCAATTCAAATACGTCTAGATATCTAATTTCAATATATGAAGACTGCTAGATTTTTTTCTAGACTGCATTCACTTACTTAAAAATGCATTGTTCCATGCGACTTTAGAATACATTGTCTACAGCTTCATACCTTTTTTTAATTGTTACTACAGAACAACCAAAATAAGTTTTGACCAAATAAAATATGCAAGCCACACAAAAAAAATCATTTAAAAACTAGTAATCAAGTAAATAACTTATAGCAATATCAGTTTTGAGATTACATAACTTATTGCAATAACAGTGAGAGATATTAGAAAAACTATCCCAACAACAGTGAAAGCTTTATCCCAATAACAGCTAGAATTGCAGATCAAGGGGCTTTCAGCCTTCATAAGAAGTTCACAGAAATGAATGCACATATGGTATGACCTGTCTTTTTGAAGTACCGGTCCGGGTTTCGAGTATACATATAGATCCTGGTAATAGAAGTAAACCAAAAACAAAAGAAAAATGTTACGGTGAGAAACTTTTTTGGAAGAATAATTTTATATATGATTAAAAATTGAAATTTTACCTTCCAAAGTTTACTTCCATTAATAACTAGATCCTTGACCTTGAAATATCGGTGATGATGGCCATAGACGACATCAGTTTCTAGTGAGGCATAGAAACCCAAATTGATTATTTCAAAGTCCTTTGTGGAGTAAATCATAGTCCTTCAGATCTGGAGTAGAGGAGCATCAATCACACTGTTTCTTGGTTTATAATTTTATGAACACATACCAAATAGTGGTATGATTGATGCCCCTCTACTCCAGTTCTTAAGGACTAAGATTTACTCAAAAAATGATATTGAGATCATCAATTTGGGTTTCTCTACCAAGCAATGGCAGATCTTTGTCCGTTACAAGTTCATCAGCAACATCGTTATTTTTGAAATGATTGTCCGCAAAGCATCTGACTTTGGAGAGGTTGTCAAAGTCAAAATTCTTTAGAAAACATTTGGAATAGGCTTCTCAGATTTCTTATCGACCATCAGTGACTGCGGATCCATATTTATGGTTGGTGGGGGATAATGTGAAACCCTAATTCTTTTTTTCTTCTATAAAAGTTATCTCTTTGATTGTTTATGAATGAAATACTTATCCTTCTTTTTTTGGCTAGCCTGTGTAATTTGGTTGACTATGACTATGCCACCAACACTTATCTTCTTATTTATATTAAGGAGATGTATTGGATTAGATATTTTAATTGATTTGGCAGATTTATAATTTGAAAAGATTTTAGTGAATTTTTAGGAGATTCTTGCATTTTTTTAATAATGTTTTAAAGATAGTGTATATTATGACATATACTGAACATGCACCATAAGTCTACGTGGGTAAACTTTCGTAGATGTATATTATTATGATACATGTTTTTTTTAATTATTAGTTTTTTCTCTTCCTCTATTTTCCCTAAATAATATTTTTTTTTAATAAATATCTCACGTTACTCCATTTTCTTTTATTCATGTTCTCTAGATAATACCTCACAATTCCCACCCAAATATTTAGGGATATGAGTAACACGATTAGGTATATCCCATACCAGAATCAGATTTTCTCCATCTTTATATATTTACAGTCATGCAAATGGTTTATAAACTTACTTCAATTTTGTAAAAGGCTTTCCAAAAGTAATTAAGAAACAGTTTCAAAGTATATATTTTCAAATTTAAAGGTATCAACAAGCATTCTCAGAAAATATAGTTTCTTCAGTTCACCCTTTAGTTTCTCTGATTGGTTTTTGGTTCAACTTTGATTAACCAACAAAAAAGACAGTTTGTATTTTACATTCAATTTAACATAGATCATTTTAGTTTTTTTTTTTAGGTCGTTTGTTTTTGTTGTTTTATGAGTTTTGTTTGTTTTCAAAAACAACTTTGTTTCTTAAAAATATATTTTACATGAACTCTACAGTATTTAACGGAGGGATTACTGTATGAAAGGGATTATGTGCTTCAATGATGTCTACACTGAGTCAAATTCGTGTAACAAACAATTTTTTAATTCATTCTATTTCTAACAAATATTATAATTTTTTTAAAATTGATATTTTGTAGAAAGAAAAATCAAAAATGAAAGATGCATTATATATGGAGGTTCTTGGAGAGAGACACAATAAAATATCTTAGCTTTCATTTTAATTATTGTTAGATGTTTGTAAATATTTTTATATTTATGAAGTTTGGATTAGCAATATTTAATTATTTAATATATTTCATTTTATTGTAATATTTGTTCAATCATCAAATTCAATATTAATAAAGAATACGATTTATCTTATATCCTAAATAAAAATATAGCAAAATTAGCATGAGAAATATATGTCACAAATCTGTTTACAATAAATCGACAACCATATTGTGGCCATACTGCAAAAAAAAAAAAATTGTTCATTGTCTAAAAATCTTTGCAACGAAATTTACTAGGTAAATACCCGGGTTACGCTATGAGGTCTTTTTATAAATTACTAGGTAAATACCCGGGCTACGCTATGAGGTCTTTTTTATTTTATTTTTGTTTATATTTACATTTAGTAAAAAATGTTTAATAGTTAATTGAGTATTTTGTTTCTAAACTGATTTTTATTTACCTATGGTATAGGTAAATATTTTAATTTTTGCTTAGATGAAATGAGTAACTTGAAGATGAGTGAGATTTTTTTTGTTATATTTACTTCTACTGCAATGGTTCTTACGCTATAGAATTGGATGGACATGAAATATTAAAATGTTTGATATTCTTTTGATTGATGTGTTGTAGTTTTACTTCCTTTTTAGACTCACAAATTCACAATGTCTTAAAATTTGTGTTTGAAATAGTTTTATTTTTTTAAGCCATGTTTGAAATATTTATTATCCTTAAATAAGTCTAAATGTTTCTACCACTTTTGTCAAAGAATTTTATCCGATCAAACTTCTATTCGCCTATTTAATTAGGTGATTGAGACTGAAATTTTGTCTATATCTCCGCCACCTTTGTCTGATTAAGAGTTTTGTTGAAGATTTTGATTTATACAATTGATTACCTTCACGTATTTTTTTAACTCATACTTGTTTGTTAATTTCAGAATCCTAAAGCCATCCATTGTTATTTAATTATAGATGTAAACTAAACTCAGATCATCATAGAATCAGACTGGAAACAATTTCTATACAGTATGATGTGTTTAATTAAAATAATCTTATTGGATTAAAATAGACTTGATCAAACACAAAGAATAACCATGCCTGACACAATGCCCTGCACCATGGAATTTGTTTTCCTTATTCCTTCAAAGTAGCATCTAGCTCATCTACCGCAATGTATCTGCTAACATGAGTTTAAAATCAAAAATACCCGAGTATAAGTTGTTCAAATTTCAATGGGGGTAAAAGTAAATGAAAGGTCTTGTCTTGATCCAAACTTACAGCATACATGAGCCGTGTGTTGTGCTTTTACCAATTTATATGGTTATATAACCAAGTAAGTAAGTAAACAATCAAAGATACTACAAAGACACCATAAATCTTGAAAATAAGCTAGCTATTAAGTAAACAATTTGTCGCCACAGAAGTTGAAGATACACACATGACTTGATGCAACAAGAGTGAAATTAGATGCATAAGTTTATCCCAAAAATGGCATTACTAAGGAACAACTTTCTTTACTCGCAGATGCACCAATTGTTACCTCTCTAGCAAATGTAATCATGGTTTAGGGTTGATCTTGAAGACCCGTACTTTCCATGGAAAGTAGCCAACTTGGGTTCAAAAGGTTATGGTTTCACTGTGAGAATCATCTTTGGCCTCGAACGTGATGTAGATAATATATCCTCCACCAGTGTGCCAATTAGCCTTGACAGCTCTCACAAATTCAAGATTTGTGTTCTCATTTTTATTGTATTTCTTAAGAGCGATCTTGGATATTCGCTGAAGCAACTCTCCGTCGGTTTTCGGTTCATCAGCAATGACGCTATCCACGAAGACCACAGCACGATGACCTACAAATCGTCCATGTTTTGTGGTGTGGAAGTCGTAATCCTTTTCACAAAATAACAATTCGGAATCAAATGGGCTAAACCTACCCAGAAAAAAACAAAGGAAAATAAAAAAGAAAAGTCATTACATACCCCCACTTCTTTCGAGTTCTTCATTGAAGATTTGAATATCACTTGAATCGATACTACAATCAGAGCCTCTGGAGGAATACTCAAATTCGTTTTTCTCATCTTCCTCTTACAACTTCTGACGTTCCGGATCTGACTCCTCTCATATCTTATCGACTACGTGCGGATCCATGCTTGATCGCGGATGATGCGAAACCCTAATTTTATTTCTTCTACTTTGTTAGGAAAAAGATCCCTCATTTATTTCATGTGTTATATATTTATATGACTCTGATTTTGGGACACGTTTCAATACACTAAACATACCTTCTAGAAGCTGGCTGTTTGGTCTACAAATCCACTTGAATTATGTAATTATTCTAATCAAAGAGGAATAGACCATCTCCAATCGTTAGAAGTTCTAAAATATTTTGTATGAACCTGCATGTATGCGGGTTCTTATATAGCTTTAGAGGCTCTTAAGGAGTTCCTATCTAGGGTTCTTAACATAAAAAGCAAAAAAATAAATGAAAAAGTAAATTACACTAAGAACCGATCCATAAAACATAAACTTTAGAAGTGTTAAGAATCCCATAAGTGTAATCATCTGGTTTGATGGGGATATTTTGACAAAAATAAATCCTTCTCTCTAGCCCTGCGATAAATAACCGATAATTCTGAAACCGACCAAACCGAATGGTTAACCGAGATCTTCTTCTTTATTATGTCTTTGCATTTCTAATCAAGACCTCACCCAATGGTTAAGGGTGAGCCAAGAATTGTTCATTGGGCTGACATTAATCAGAGAATGAAGGGTGTAAGAAATTTTTTGGAAAACTTGAAGAAGGACAGTTTTGAGTTGCGTCCATACACAAAAGCTTTGGAAAACTGGGACTTTCCTAAGTTTTACCCTGAGGAAACTATTTGGGTTCATATTGCTGTCAATGCTGATGATGACTTTATCTCTTTTAGTCGATTCATCAAGGTCTCTTAGCTTGTTGGGATTGAAACTGTGCAGGATTACTATCCCAACCGTGTAGCTTTACAGTTTGGGATGCCTCAAGATGCTCTTCTTCCTCCTATTAACTTGAACGACTTCTCAAAGGAGGAAGCTTGGAATGATTACATTAAGCCTGCTGATGAAGATTTGGTCTTATGCATTCCTTCCCGTCTTGCATTACCTATTTTGGCTCCAGATCTTCCTAGCTTTGATCATTTTGATGAAGATGATGCTGATAATGTTGATGTATCTCCAGTGGTATCTTCTTTGACTCAAGAGCTGGCAAAAGGGTTTTCTGTGAAACGCAGAAGATCTGAGGTTCGTAGAACAGTGAGTAGAGATAAGGTTGGTGACTTAAAGAAACATCTTTTGTCTTCAGGTTGGCAGAGGAAAAGGACAAGTGAGGATTCTATGAAGTTCTATGAGTGGTTGTGCAGGCAAGTTAAGAAGGAAGAAGAGTTTGAACTCTTCTTCATCAAACTCTTCTTCCTTCTTAACTTGCCTGCACAACCACCAGCGATGGACTATTTTTTTGGACTGCTACGGGCCGGTCCGCATGGCCCGGTCTGCTTAGTCCAGTGGGTAAGTGAACGTGCCCGAGGGCTTAATTTTTATATTTTAAAAATTATTGAAAATTGAATTTATTTTTAATTTAAAGTAATCCATTTAAAATTTAAAATAACTATAAATATCACTTTTCTTGTATATATTATAATTTTTATACTTTAATTTTAATTTTAGTATTACTGCATGTTATATTTTCATAACTATACAAAAATATCTCTTTTATGTATAATATATTTATTTTTATTACATATTTGTAACCCACTTGCCAATTCGCTAGCCCACAACCATAACTCACTAAAACCCGCAGCCTGTTTTTGGCTTGTCCGCAAGGCCTACCTTTTAACAAGCCTAAAATTTGTGTGCCCATATCCATGCCATGAAGGACCGGGCTGGACTAAGCCCACAGGCTTAGACCCAATTTGACACCTCTCAGAGAGCTTTGGTCTATGAGGGGTACTTAATTATTGTTTTATATTTGAAGTTTGAACATCATTTAGTTTGTTCCTCTACTGATATTAGAAATTTCTTCATCTGTAATTGTGTATGAGTTATAGTTGGGAAATATTTGTTGTTATTGTTAAATTTCAGAAGATTGTGGAGCGGTACATGGGATTTTGCCATCCAATAAAGAAAATTATCATAATAGGATCACAATACATTAAATTTAAACTGGTTCTCATTTAACCAAGATATAGCAATATAGGGAATCATTGAATAACAAGAGAGTGGCATTGATAAAATAGTGAAACCAAAACAGAAGATGGAATAAGTGGAAACAACATCAGGATATACTCGATGAAGATATTTAATTTTGAATAAACAACATGATAGATGTCTCGTCATCTCAGATGGTCAATAAGTTTGGTTATTTCTGGCTCAAATGATACAACTATTTAGTTAGTGCCATTTCATCATATTATATCTCATGTTTGTTTTTTTCGTATTTATTGGTACCTAAAATATCTTGTGAAGGCACCCACATAATATTGTTTTCGTCTCTCTCTTTGGTTCTTTGGTAAAGTGAAGTTTTATGATTGTGTAAAAATCATACTAGTTCTTGAAATTGCAGATCAAGGAGCTTTCAGCCTTCAAAAGAAGTTCACAGAAATGAATGCACAGATGGAGATGAACATGTATGACCTGTCTTTATTTCTAAAAAGGGCTGAAAAAAACAAGCAAAACAAGGTTTTGTATCTTTGCATATTTTTTTGTCAATGTATCTCCATTTTCTGGCTTTATTTTCCCAAATCTAATTTTTGCCTTTTCTTGGTGCTTAAAGCACATAGTCATAGTCTCTCAACTACGAGCTTTTTAACTGCAACAACTTAAATATACGCTATTGGAGCTGGAATTACCGCGGCTGCTGGCACCAGACTTGCCCTCCAATGGATCCTCCTTGATCCCTTGTACCAATTGTACTTATAGCTTGGTGAGGCGGTGAAGAAAATTGGAGAAGTGAGATCCCAAATCAAAGAGAAGTAAGGTCTCTAAAAAATTGTGCGGATACTGTTTCCAAGCTGGAGATATCCATTAAAGATCATAGATGGGAGACTATTCATAACCAATTTGAGATTATATTTTTGGGCAGCTCTCAAGAAGGGTTGGCAACGTTTCAAGATCAGATAGACAAATTCTAGCATTCTAATGGGATAGATCATGAAACTGAAGTACTGGTCCGATTTTGAGTATACAAATGGGACTAAATGTATACTCAAAACCAGGACCGGTACTTCAGTGGCATGATCTATCCCATTGAATTCATGATTGGTATATCTGATCTTGAAACATTGACAACCCTTCTTGAGAGCTGTGCCCAAAACTAGAATCTCTCACATTGGTAATTAATGAATTGTTTTAACCAGTCTAGCAATCAACTTAATAACTTAGAGCAATAGCAGTTCTGACTTCTGAGAGTACTCTCATTGAAGTCTCTACTTTAGAAACTTATTATTAAAATAATAGTAAACAGTGAGAAAAAAAAGAGTGACCTCTCTTGCTTTAGATATGTTTCTTAAGCTATCATTGTTTGGTGTCATGTAACTATTGGTGCAATTGCTAAAAAGTAACTAAAATATTATTATAAAATTATAAAATTTATATTTTTCTTTTTTTTGAGAGACGCTAAGCGTTTCTCTTGATGTATATGCTCTGAGATAACATAACTTATTGCAATAACAGTAAGAGATATGGTTAGTTCTATCCCAATAACAGTGAAAGCTTATCCGGACAGCTGCTAAAAAAGTTTATATCCCTGTCATAAATATTGTTGAAGGGACAACTTCTCCTTCCTCGAGTTGCAATTCTGATAGTGTCAAATATGCAACCAAAGTTTTTTTTTTAATTATATAAACAATCTGAAAACTTGCACAAACCATATGAGTTTAAGACCAAATTTAAGTAAAAAACTGCTGTTGTAAACTCCTTACAACGAAAGAGACTATAAATAACTAAGAGAAGACTCCAAAACCCTAAGACGTGTCGTCATAGAAAGAACAAACAAAAGACTTAAAGCCCAAGTAACTAAGTAAATCCAATAAAAGAAACAAAGCCCATACGAAATAAATAAGTAGATAAAGATGCGCTACATCAGTCTTCAAATCCAGTTCCCAAATGGAAACCAATACCTTTGAGAAGTTGATTTCACCAAAGGAAGTCAAACAAACTTCCATCTTGATTTAGTACATCGAGATTAGAGTTTTTTTTACTTCCTGTGGTCAGATCAACATCATCTTGAATACTGAAGGCATTGTTTTCCATTTAAGAATTGGATTCAAAGCTTCCATGTACACTTTATTTTTTTGAATTCTAGGTGTAACCTTACTTGAAATGGCAACGACAGATCTCCTTCTGTTTCAGGTTCATCAGCAAAGTCACTATTCTCGAAGACTATATGATGATTGTCTGCAAAGCATCCTACTTTGGAGAGGTCAAAGTCGAAATTCTTTAGAAAATATTTGGGTAGATTTCTTAGATATTTCTTATTAGTTATTGACCATCTGCCACTGGGGATCCATATTTATGGTTGGTGGGAGATGATGTGAACCCTAATTCTTTGTCTCTTTTATAAAAGTTTTATCTTTTATTGGTTTTGAATGTAACGCGTATCCATTTCTTTTTGGGTAACTTGTGTAAGTTGGTTAACTATGACTATGCCACCAATCCTTTTCTTCTAATTTCTGTAAGGTAAAATTATAAGGGGATGTATTTGATTAGATATTTTAATTGATTTAGAGATTTTCTCAGAGTCCAATCTCAGATTGCCGCGAGTATGAACATTGTTGGATCAAAACCAGTCCGAAGAGAAGGAGATCAAGCGATGTGGGGAAACTAAATACGCTTGAGATTCCTAAGAAGTATGCACTGAAGTATTTACCTTTTCATAAGCGAAGAACAAACCGTGAGAGAAGAGGGCGAAATTGGAGGACCTGTGGAAGATATGGAGGTTGCCTTTTACGACGAAACAATTAGACAATGGAAATGGAAGTTTAGGTATTGTTACTGGAAAATTTTAGTTGAACTTTAAGGGTTGTATTGGATTATAATTTTAGTTTGATTTGGTGGATTTTAAATTTGAAGAGATTTAAGTAAATGTTTAGGAGATTCTAGAGACATTTAAGATTTTTTTATAAATTACTAGGTAAAATACCCGGGCTACGCTATGAGGTCTAATATTTTATTTTATATATTTACATTTAGTGGAAAATGTTTTATAGTTAATTGAGTATTTTGTTTCTAAACCGATTTATATTTATCTTTTGTATATGTAAATGTATTAATATTTGCTTAGATGAAATGAGTTACTTGAAGATGAGTGAGATTTGTTTTGTTATATTTACTTCTACTGCAATGGTTCTTATGCTATAAAATTGGATGGACATGTAAATATTAAAATGTTTGATATTCTTTTGATTGATGTGTTGTAGTTTTGCTTCCTTTTTAGACCACAATGTCTTAAAATTTGTGTTTGAAATAGTTTTATTTTTTAAGCCATGTTTGAAATTTTTATTATCCTTAAATAAGTCTAAATGTTTCTACAACTTTTGTCAAAGAATTTTATCCAATCAAAACTTCTATTCGTCTATGTAAGTAGGTGATTGGGACTGAAATTTTGTCTATACCTCCGCCTCTCTGTCTCTCTGTTAACATATAAGTCTCTGTCTCAATTGATTACCTTCACGTATTGATTACTTTCACATATTGTTGAATATTTTGATTTATACAATTGATTACCTTTACTTATTTAAGTCATAATTGTTTTGTTATTTTCAGAATCATAAAGCAATCCATTGTTATTTAATTATAGATGTAAACTAAAATCGATTATCATAGAATTAGATTGGAAACAATTTCTATACAATCTGATGTGTTTAATTAAAATAGTCTTATTGGATTAAAATCGACTTGATCAAACACAAAGAATAACCATGCCTGGCACAATGCCCTGCATCATGCAAGTTTTTTCCTTATTCCTTCAAAGTAGCAGCTAGCTCATCTACCGCAATGTATCTGTTAAACACATTTCAAACAAAAGTCTTATCCATATGACTCGAGATCTATTTGCCTTAAATAGACTCATATCAAATCAAACTTAGATCACTTACCCATTCCCATTTTTATCAAAATGTTGGAAGGTTTTGTATTGCTTTCAATCCTATGTCTATTCATTGTTACACTAATAAACTCAATGTAGTCTATTGACCCGCTTACATCAACGTGAGTTTAAAATCACAAAAACCTGAGTATAAGTTGTTCAAATTTCAATGTGGGTAAAAGTAAATGAAAGGTCTTGTCTTGATCCAAA
The DNA here is from genome assembly GCA_963555745.1 of Cardamine flexuosa. Classification (NCBI taxonomy): domain Eukaryota; kingdom Viridiplantae; phylum Streptophyta; class Magnoliopsida; order Brassicales; family Brassicaceae; genus Cardamine; species Cardamine flexuosa. Next base: position 26,168,939 of record OY743214.1, on the reverse strand, counting down.
CTTACAGCATACATGAGCTGTGTGTTGTGCTTTTACCAAATTACTCCCTCTGTTCCATTTTGATAGATGTTTAAGGTTATTTTGTTTGTTCCATTTTATTAGACTTTTCCAAATATTTATGCAGATTTTATATTTATTTTAATCTATTTGTAAAACTTTTTCAAATATCTATGCAGATTTTCATAATTTATTGTCTTTTTTGTTTTCTTTTAAAATGCTTTTACTCTTTTAATGATGATTTTGATTAAATAAATAATTTTCTTAATAATTGTGCTTTTAAGCAAAACCTCTATTAAAATGGAACAGAGGGAGTATATGGTTATATAACCAAGTAAGTAAGTAAACAATCAAAGATACTACAAAGTCACCAAAAATCTTTAAAATAAGCTGGCTATTAAGTTAACAATTTTTCGCCATAGAAGACACACATGACTTGATGCAACAAGAGTTAAATTAGATGCATAAGTTTATCCCAAAAGCGGTAAAGAAGTTTGCACATAATACAAAGTTTAGTAGAATGGGATTACTTAAGGAGAAAGTTCTCCTTTACTCGACCTTGCGACTCCATAAGGTTAGATGCACCAAGAATCCAGTCAAGCTGCAAAAAGGAACTTTTACTTTTTTCGCAGAGAAAGGAACAGTTGGTTGACCCCTAATCACATGTTACAAATCTTACATACTTGATACTAATTAAACCAAAATGAGAGAGATGATCAGTGAAACAGTGACGTTTCTTTGTTTCCTCCTAATTAGAATTGCAAACAGAATGGAAGATCCCCACAAAGATTCAGCCTTACCTATCTACTCATTGTTTACTGACTCCTTGTTACACATATACCAGAAACAACTTTTACTCCAAAACTCTTATAAAAAACAACTATCTTATTATATAAAGATGAATGATTCAAAGTTAGTAACTCACATGATCATGACACATGTCATTTAAATTATCAGATTTTGACATGTATTTAATTAAATAAAAGTATTAATTATCAATAAAAAGGAAAATTAACTAATTCTAATTTGACATATCTATAAAAAATAAATTCAAATTTTTTATAGTAACAAAACATAAAAAAACATTTTAACAAAAAATAGTATTACATATTTAAAATTTAAAGGAAGTAATTTTAAAAAGTCATACAATTATAAAAGTAAAGTTAATAACTATTAAAAAAACATTAATTATCAAAAAAAAGAGGAAAATTAAAGTTTCAGCAATTTTAAAAAGAAATACAAATAAAATAGGAAATTTAATAACCATTAAACAAAAACATTAAATTTCAATAATAAACCAATTTAAAAAAAACGTATTTAATACAAAAATAATATTTTGATATATTTTCAATTTAAAAAGGAAATTTTAATTTTTTTGTAAATTAAAACTAAAATTAAAAAAAAAAGAATTATAAAAATTTTAAAGAAATTTCTAATCCATAAAGCTCAAAAAAAAAATAAAAACTTTTAAAAAGAAAAATAAATTATAATTTCACACCTCTATATAAAAAGTTTGAGAGTTTCTCAAATTCAAAACCAAAAAAAACTTTTACACATCTAAAGAGTTCATAAACTATAGGTAAATTCTAATTTTATGAAGATAATTCTAATGCAAATAAGGGTTTGATCAAAACAATATATGTTACCACGATTCTAATTTAATAATCTTATATAAAAATTTCTGTTTGATTTGCTGATTATTTTTCTAATATTTTTCAGGACTATCAAATTTCAATTTTCTATAGCAACAAAACATAAAAAACGTTTTAACAAAAAATAGAAATACATATTTAAATTTTAAAGGCAAATATAAAATTTAAAGGAAAATTTAAATTTTATGGTAATTAAAAAATTCATAAAATTTTAAAAGTAAAGTTAATAACTATTAAATAAAAATATTAATTATCAAAAAAAAGGAAAATTAAAGTTTCAGCAATTTTAAAAGGAATACAAATATAAAAGGAAAGTTAATAACCATTAAATAAAAACATTAAATTTCAATAATAAACATATTTAAAAAACCGTATTTAATACAAAAATAATATTTTGATATATTTTCAATTTAAAAAGGAAATTTTAAAGTTATTGGAAATTAAAAAAAAACAAAAGCAATTATAAAAACTTTTATGAAATTTCCTAATTCATAAAGCTAAAAAAAATAAAAGGGAAAAAAACTAAAAGAAAAAATAACTTATAATTTGTCACCTCTATGTAAACACTTTGAGAGTTTCTCCAAAAATTCAAAACCAAAAAAACTTTTATACATCTAAACAGTTCATAAACTATATGTAAATTCTAATTTCATGAAGATAATTCTTATATAAATGAGGGTTTGATCATAACAATATATGTTAACATGATTCTAATTTAATATTCTTAGATATAAATTTCTATTTGATTTTCTTATTATTTGTTTAATACTTTTCAGGACTATCAAATTTCAAGAGGAAAACAATAAGTTTTGAAATTCTAAACAACATCAGAGAGTATTTGACATTGGATCAACTCAACAGAAAATGCTCATACCATCGTACCGTAGGTTGACTAATCAGAAAGTAAGAATAAAAATATCTGGAAAAAAAACAATAAGCTAATAGGATTGAATTTACTATTATTTGATGAAAATGTTAATTTTATTGTTAAATTAAAAAATATGTACTAGTAAATTTAAACAACATATTATCTAACCAGAACCTAATTTTAATTCTTATATAGGACAATATTATTCAAGCTTTTGTACACCATTCCCTTCTTGAAAAGTTTAACAATTGTGTGAAGGAAGTCTTACTAATTTTAACAAGTGTTTAATTAAATAAAAGTATTAATTTTCAATAAAAATAAAAGTTTAGTAATTCTAATTAGAAAAATTCTCTCAAATAGCACTAAATGAAGTTTTTGTTCCACAAATAGCACTCTTTTTGGACAAAAATAGTATTTTTATAAAAAACAAAATTTTAAATTTTTTGTTTGGCTTAAATAATGTACAATTCTAAAATAGATATATGGTTAAATTATAAAGAACACAATGATGATATGTGTTGGTTAATCGATGAGATTCTGAACATGTATAAAAATAATTTTTTTATTATTTTTACTTAACAAAAATAAAAACCAAAAAAAGAAATTTAAATAAATGATAAATTAAATATTTTTATTTATTTTCTAATATAGATATATTGTTAAATTATATATAACATAATGACGATATGTGTAGGTTGATCGATGAGATTCTGACATGTACTAAAAATTGTATTATTATCTTTGCTTAATCAAAAGTAAAAACAAACAAAAAATTAAATACATGATAAAATAGATATTTTTATTTATTTTCTAATATATATGTTAAGTCTTGTTGTTTAGTTTGCAACAAAAAAAATTTAAAATACATAATAAAATAGTTATTTTTACTACTCTATTCATTGGCTCTTGATGTTAGAGAAGATTAATGCTTTTAATTATTTTTAAAGCATTAAACACATCTAATCCTAAACGCGTTGAAGTTAATAAAATAGATTTTTTTTTTTACTTTTAAATTCCTTGGCTCTTGACGTTAGAGGAGATCAAAACTTTTAATTTGTTTTAAAGCATTTCTCATGTACAAATATAGATGTGAAGGACTAAAGAAGATGGTGGGTTTCTGTTGGAGATTAAAAGTGGTAGGGTGAATATGAGAATTAACTATCATAGAATCAAAAAAGTCATGAAAATCAATCATTTTCAGTTATATAGATCAAGACATGCATGAAGTATATTAAGATACATCACCTATAATAAATTTTAGTTTAACTTTCTAAAAAATTTAATTTATTTTAATATTTTAAAACCCGTCCATCGGACGGGATCTAATCTAGTTACAGATACGCCCGATTCGATAATAGAGATGATAGATTATGCAATTTTAAGGAAGATAGAAGGAGAATTATTGACATTAGAATTGTTAACACAATAATGGAAGATGTAAAAAAACTTACCAATATAATGTAATCATGGTTTAGCGTTGATCTTGTAGATGGTAGACACATACATTGTTGAGTGGAAGGTAGCTAACACATGCTTGAAAAGTTATTGGTTCACCACCCACCATGATGCCACCAATTAGCCTTCACAGCTCTCACAAGATCAAGACTTGTGTGCTCATCATCACTAAATATATATATATATATATATATATATATATATATATATATATATATATATATATATATTTGATAACTCAGGGGTAGATTCCAGGCCTATGGAAGGCCCAGACTAATCCCCTGGGGGAGGTGCAACCCATAGATATGCCATCTCTTTGGGTATTCAAATGGGCCGTAAGAAAGGGCCCATATCCATGTGACCAAACCAATTGACTAATAATTCTGTGCTTGGTGGGAATCGATCCCTGGTCTCGACCAACAGGAAAATTCCTCGCCAAGCGAGAACCACTAGACCAAGAGAACTTGGTTATCATTATATTTCTTAAGAAAGCTCTTGGACAATCGCTAGAAAAATCTCCGTTGGTTTTAGGTTATTTAGAAAAATCAAGGCATCAGCACGACAGCCCACATGCCGTTCTTGTTTTGTGGTGTCAAAATCGTAATCCTTTTCACAAAATCACAGTCAAGTGAGCGAAACCCACTCAAAAAAAGAAAAAAAAAGAAAAAAAAAAGAGAAGTCATTGCATACACCGCTTGCTTTGTATACTTCTTCGACCATTTGAACATCATTCGAATCGAAACTTTAATCATACTTGCTGGAAGATACTCAAATTCGCATTTTTCATCGACTTCTTCCAACTTCTGACGTTTTGGATCAGGCTCCTCAGATTTCTTAGCGACCACTTTCAGATCCATACTTATGGTTGGCGGGGCTGAATGGCTGATTTGAAACCCAAATTCTTTGTTTTTTCTGTTATGGTTGCTCTTTTATTGGCATTTACTAAGTTTTGTGTGTATGCATTCGTTAACTTAGGATCCATACTTATGGTTGGCGGGATGGGTGTTAAACCCTAATTCTTTATTTCTTCTGTTATGGTCCCCTCTTTTTATTGGCTTTTGATGAATTCACGTGTATACATTCGTCAACTTTAGGGATTGATTGGGTCACCCATAACCACCGGCGAATGCTGAGTTTGCAGGTGGTTACGGTTGCAAGCGTTTGTTACCAATAATAGAAATCACAACATATAGCTCCGAACCACTTGATATCACAAGATTCAAAATTTCTTCTCGCTAGCATTTGTGGCTGCTGGCGGTTGCGGTTAGTTTTTAAAAACAATTATAATACTAATAAAAAATAAAAAATTATTTTTGATTTTTTTTGGGAAAATTTTTAGAAGTATTATAAATTAAAGACTATTTTTTTTAACAAAGCGAAACTAACCGCAAACGCAACCCCTAGCTCGAAGGAGCTTTTGAAATAGAGAGATTTCAAGATGTTCAGAATGATATGTTACGATTTTCATGATTAATATTAAACGCTTGTAACTGCAAGCGCCCACAAATACAACATTTGCGGGTAGTTGCGGGTGAACCAATCAAGCCTTAAACCTTTTGTGGATGGGCGTTGTGAACATTTGACTTACAAATGAAAAAAAATTAAAGCCAATTTCACTTATTAAGATTATGAATTTTTTGACATGTATCAGTTTTTTTTCAAAGACAATGAAATGTAAAAAAAAACTTTCATCTGGGAACAATAAACAAAATTTAAAGCACCAAGACATGTAAAATATCGTTATACTTTAAAAGTTGATTTAATGGTTGATTTGAGTTTTTTTACTTCCTGTGGTCTTGTCAATATCATCTTGGATGTTAAAGGAATTGTTTTCTCATCTCGAAATTGGATTTGAAGTTTCCATGGAAAAATTATTCCTATGTATGAATTTTAGGGGTAACTTTTTTTCATACAAATCCAAATTCTATATTCCTATCAAATTCTAGCTTTATTCCTATCAAGCTCTAGGTCTAACCTTATATTTGAAACGGCAAAGGAAGATCTAAATTGGTTGCAGGTTCATCAAGGACGTCAATAATCTCGAAGAAAACAATATGACTGCTCTAGAAATGCTTCAAAGTGGAAATGCTTTAGAAAACACAGACTAACTAACAATTCAAAATAAACCAAAAAAATGAGAAATGAGAGATTTAGATCATTATGTACCCAAATTGCTTCCGAACTGTTGCCACATGAAGAGCCTCTGGACGAAGACATATCTTATGTCTTCGCATTTCTAACCGGCCTCTAATGTTTTGGGTGAGGCTCCTCAGATTTCCTATCAAACATCTGTGACTGCAGATCCATATTTATAGTTGGTGGGGATGATGTGAAACCCTAATTTTTGTTTCTTCTACAAAAGTTCTTTTTTTATTGGTTTTGAATTAAACACATATCATTTCTTTTCGAGTAAGGTTAACTATGCCACCAACCCTTATCTTCTAATTTATTATAACTATATGATATATTTTGAAAGGATGTATTGGATTATATATTTTAATTGATTTGGTAAATATTTAATTTGAAGAGATTTTTTTTTTGTTTTAGTAGGAGATTCTAGTGAACTTTAAGGAGGGTGTATTTGATTAGATTTTTAAAAAATTTGGTAGATTTTAAATTTGAAGAGATTTCAGTGAGTTTTAGGCAAATCTAATAAAATTTTAGGGTGGCATTGAAGTTTTTAGGAGTTTCATTGAACTTTAAGGGGTTGTTTTCAAGAGAATTTTGGAAATTTTAAATTTGAAGAGATTTCCGTGATTTCTTAGGAGATTCTAAAATTTTTATATATTTTACCCATAGTATGAAATTCTTTGAGTTAAGAGAATCTTGGTGGCATTCCAGCCTGCACTAGCACATCATAGTTTAGAAGTGTCAAACGGGGCCCCTCGCATCTGCCAGCGATGGATTATGTTTTGGACTGCTACAGGCCGGTCCGCTAGACCTGCTGGTAAAAATTATGTCTAGGCCCGCTCCGCTAAATCCAGTGGGTTAGTGGACCAGCCCGAGGGCTGAACTTTTATGTTTTAAAAATTATTGAAAATTGATTTTTTTTAATTTAAATTAATCATTTTGAAATTCAAATACGTCTACACCAGGTTTAAAAAATCATTAGGCGCTAGCTAGGCGGTCGGGGTGGGCCTAGCGATTAATGAAAAATCAGGGATTAAATGGGGATTAATCGGGGATTAGTTTTGATATTTTTATTCATATATATACATATATTAGATTTGTGGACTCAGGTCATTAATAACGTTGTAGTCTAGTGGTTTGTAATGTCTATTACAATCCTTCAAACCTGAGTTTGAGTCCTCTATGTGCACTTTTTCTCCTTTAGGTAACGTTTTAGAAAGAAGAAAAAAAAGTAAAACACTAGATATCAAAAGAAAAAGCAAAACACAATATATCTATCCCACATCGGGCCTTAAAGAAGGAAGGGGTAGAAACATTGCCTATAAATAATGTTCACTTGATCACTTTCATAATTAAATTGGTTTATAATAAAATCCGAATCTTGTTTATTAATTGGTTTTAGGCCCAATTTAGTTCAACTTTTAAAAATTAATCGCTAATTTTAATGATTAATACACTTAGGCACTTGATTAATTGTTGACCGATTAATCAAGCCGATTGGCTTTAATCGCGGCGGCAATAGCCCGATGAGCGAGTAAATGGCCGCCTAGGCGGCCGCATTTTAGAACATGGCATATACATAATAATATTTTTGGGAAATGTTTTATTAATGTAACTGTAAAAAAAATCATTAAAATCTAGCAATTCACTTAATAACTTATAGCAATAGCAGTTGCAATGTAACATATTTTGTTGCAATAACAGTAGGAGATATTGTAAAACCGATCCCTATAACTGTTAGTAAAATTTCTAGCTCTGTCATAAATATTGTTAAAAGGACAACTCCTCCTTCCTCCAGTTTGCAACTCAGTCATCCTAAGGCTCCAATGAGATGCAAAAGGAGAGGCTCCCATGCCAAGATACCGATTAGCCTTCTCACAGCTATCACAGATTCAAGATTAATGTTTTCTTTTTCTTTTGATAAGACTTAAGATTAACGTTCATAAGACTTAAGAACAAAATATTTGTGTAAATGATTTATTAATAAACCTTACGAAAATCCAAAGGTTATCCTACTTTCGTGAAGTTTATTAAATCGTAATTTTTTTTGAAAGCATAGATAAAAATAACAACTCTAAAATATGACATTGCTCATCGAATTATCTTATTCATCTTAATCCAATGAAGAGTTTTGCTAGACGATAAAATCTTCTTGTAATTAATTGCTCATCGAAATCCAATTTCTAAAGCTTTACATGTGGAACCTCAGATGAAGCCTCGTTCTGAATGCAGATGCATAACCCTAATTTTATTTTTTCACTCAAAACTTGCATCACCTTACAGTATAACCTCTATAAATTAATACACGATAAATAAAAAAACACTATAAATTAATAAAATTTGCAGGTCTCAAGTCGGACCAGTGTAAAAATGAACAACGTTTAATAATAATAATATAATACTTTTTTAGAATCTTTATGTAAATATATAGTCCCATTAATAACATAAATTAATAAACATGTAAGTTTTCATATATATATCTGTTTTTTGTGAATTTCTGTTAGAACTCATAAATAATTTTTCTTATATAAGAAATATTATGTTGTTAACTATCTTATTGTTATAACGTAAAACATTTGCATAAAAGAAAGCAAATTTTTCTATAAGTTTTTAAATTCTAAGGAGGTGATTGGTAGAGACTTTAAAGGTTTTTGATTTAATTTAATGTTTTAAAAGCAAAAAAATTACCAATAAGACTTTAAGACTTTATTTGTTTTAAAAACAATTAAAGTCTAACTGCTTATTTTTTTTAAGTCACGTACAATTTTTTATTGTCACAAATATGAGATTTTGTGACTGTAGAAAGTAAATAATTAAATAAAATCAGATATTTTTTCTCTTTCTTCTTCCCCACAAAATTTAAAAAACTTTTTGTCACTGTATGTCTAATTTATCATAAATATATTTTGATAATTAACAATAATATTTTTACTTCTGGTTTTTAAGATCCATTTTTCAAAAAAATATTTATATCAACGATCATCATAAGCTTTCATCAATTGTGTTGGAGTGATAGTTCATCAATCCAAAAATCGAACAAGATCTTTATTTAGATTAAATATATATTTTGTTTGTCAGTTTATAGCTACGTGAATTCATTTTTAGCATAATTTACATTTGTAAAATGTGCAATATATAATAAATATAACAGTCACAGTTTCTACATCTTTTGTTACCAATCTTACTTTAATAATAACCAAATTTTTTACAATCTATATAGTTAAAATTTCTACAGCAAAAGTTTTGACAGGCAAAAATCTAAAGTAAAAGTCTGTTATAAAAGTGCTTACCAATCGGCCCCTAAATATGTATAATTTTTTTTTTCAATAGTCGCCTAGGCTCTTTAAATACAACAATGAGATTACTAATCATAAATTTAAATTTATGTTAATTGTGTTTATAAGTGAATTCATTTATAATCTTTGTTATTATTATCAAAATAAATTGATTTTTTTTTTAAACAACTTAAACTTTCAACTCAAAAACTATTAAACTATCAAAAAAATTTATTTATTTTTTCTACTTTTTAACAAAATATTATATAAATTAATAAATATTATTTTATATTACAAATTAATATTTACTAATTTATAGATAAATTAATATCATTATAAATTAAAAAATATCATGGTCTCATTACTTATTAATTTGTAGAGGTTTTACTGTTATTAATTGACAAAATTTATTTTTTGTTAATTTTCTTTTGTCTTTCCAGAAACAGGAAATAAGTAAACCAACAAAAATAGTCAACCACATGAGATGAGAGAAGTTTTGTTAATGATTTGATTATCGTGAAGAAGTTACTTTTGATATTTCCAGCTGCCCTTAATATCTATCACGTAGTAGTTGTTTTTTCGGCCAATCAAATATATAACACGTAAATAATGAACCAACAAAAAATGGAAACTTTCTAATTTCAACATTTTCCATAATTTTCTCTGCCTGGTCATAAGGACAAACAAGAAAGAAACAGAAACTGATAACATTATAAATTACACCAGAGGATTAGTTATAAAATCTGACTCCTTCCATCTAATTTCTTCATCGCTTTCTTTTGTTTCTCCCACTGTTTGTTATTGTCAATGGACATGAACAATGCAACATCGGAGACTTCAGGGTCGAGTAGTGACTCTTTCTTGCCTCTCAAGAAACGTATGAGATTTAGTGACAACGTCTTAATGGTTTCGACTGCGACAAAGAAGGTTGCGGTTTCAGAAAAACAAAATCGAAGTTACGAAGGAGTGGTTCAACAACAGAACGGTCACTGGGGGGCTCAGTTATACGTAGACCACAAAAGAATTTGGCTCGGCACTTCCAAATCCGCTGCTGAAGGCGCCATGGCTTACGATAGTGCAGCCATCAAACTCCGAGGCTTTGATGCTAACTCGCACCGCAACTTCCCTTTGTCTGAAATCACGGTCCATGAACCAAACTTTCAAGAAGGCCACACAACAGAAGCTGTGTTGAGCATGATCAGAGACGGTTCTTACCAACACAAATTCAAAGATTTTCTCAGAGTCCGATCACAGATTGCTGTGAGTATGAAAATTGTTGGATCAAAACAAGTCCTAGGACTCTAGGAGAAGGAGATCAAGATTTGAATAAGTTTCTTTCTTGCACGCAGCTTTTTCAGAAGGAATTGACACTAAGCGATGTTGGAAAACTGAATAGGCTTGTGATACCTAAGAAGTATGCAGTGAAGTATTTACCTTTCATAAGCCAAGAACAACCCGAGAGAGAAGAGGGCGAAATTGGAGGACCTGTGGAAGATGTGGAGGTTGTGTTTTATGACGAAGCAATCAGACAATGGAAGTTTAGGTATTGATACTGGAAACGTAGCCAGAGCTTTGTTTTCACAAGAGGATGGAATAGTTTCGTTAACGAGAAGAATCTAAAGGAGAAAGATATTATAGTCTTTTACACATGTACTGAAGTCCCGAGCAATGTGGAGACACTAGAAGGTCAAAGCAGGAACTTCTTGGTGATCCATGTAATTCATTACTTAAACAACGGTTCTGTGGTCCTTGAGGCTGTAAACAAGATGGTTCATGACAGTTCTGATGAAGAAGTGACAACAAAAAAACTTATTTAGCTCCAAGTTAGAAGTTGAAAAAGCCCAATCAGATGAGAAGAACAAAGAAGGATTTATGCTTTTTGGTGTTAGGATCCAAGTTCAGGAGGGTTTATGTTGTAGATAGGATTTCTTTGAGTGCAAACTAAAAACCAAATTTTTAATTGAAATATCTTCACAACAAACAATCAAAACATTGTCCGATGGTACGTACCAAGTACCAACAATAAAAAATACAAAAACTTCAAATTTAAAGAATTCTCTAACCAATTCAAGTACGTCTACATATCTAATTTAGATATATAAAAAACTACTAGATATTTTCTAGACTGCATTCACTATAAATTACCTTTTTGGCAATGCAAGCCACAAAAAATCTTTTAAAAATTAACAATCCAGTAAATAACTTATACCAATGGCAGTTTTGAGATAACATAACTATAACAGTGAGAGATATTAGAAAAATTATCCCAAAACATGCAGTGAAAGCTTATCCCAATAACGGTTAGAAAATTTTCTTGCCATGTCATAAATATTGTTAATGAGTTCAACTTCTCCTTACTCGAGGTAATTTGCATCAGCGGCGGAGGCAGGAAAATTAAAAATTGGAGTCAATATACTAGTTATAACAATTTAATATAGAGTTTATAACAAAAATACACCAAAGTTTAAAATTTCATGGGTGTCATATGACATCCTTCATTCTTCACTGATCGTAAGGGTCTCAAATCTGCAACCAAATTAACAATATTAATGGAGGCTACTTAGAATTGTTAACATAATAGTGGAAAATTTCCACAAAGATTTCAAAACATGCGTATCTAGTCATGGTTTAGGTTTGACATTGTAGACCCATACATTCCATGAAAGGTAGCCAAAATTGGCTTCAAAAGGTATTGGCTAGCTATGAGAACCTCCCTTGTTTTATATTTGAAGTTTGAATATCATTTTGTTCCTCTAGTGATATTAGAAATTTATTTATATGTAATCGTGTATGAGTTATAGTTGGGAAATAGTTGTAGTTATTATTCAAGTTTGGAAGATTTTGGAGTGGTACATGTGATTTTGTCATTGAATAGAGATAATTATCATAATATGATCATCATATATTAAGTTTAAACTGGCTCTCGTCTAACCAAGATATAGCAACATAGGGGACCACTGAATAACAAGAGAGTAGCAATATGGCATTGATGAAACAGTGAAACAAAAACAGACGCAAACCTAAGTGGAATTAACATCTTCATTTTAGACTTAAGTGGATATACAATTCCTAACAATTAAAAGATCAATTTAGACTTAAGTAGCATGCATGAGGACTACTTCATGAAGAACACAACACAAAGCATACTTTGAGTGGCAAAACGACCACTAATTCAACTTACCAAACCAAAATCCTAGCTAGAGATCAAGAATAAATGGGATCAGCGTGATGAAACCAGAAAGGCACAAAGAGGGTTTTGAGCTTATTAGGATGTCTGAGCTTATTAGGATGTCTCTTCATCTCAGATGGTCAATAAATTTGGTTTTATATCTTTGCATATTTTTGTCAATGTATCTCCGTTTTTAATCATTTTCTTGCTTAAATTTCCTAAATTTAATTTTTGTCTTTTCTTGATGCTTAAAGCACATATTCATAGTCTTGCTCCCTTGTACCAATTGTGCATATAGCTTGGTGACGGTGAATACACTTGACGAAGTGAGATCCCAAATCAAAGAGAAGGAAGGTCTCTACAAAATCGTGCTGATACTATTTCCAAGCTGGAGAAATCCATTAAAGATCATAGATGGAAGACTATTCATATGCAATATGAGAGATTCTAGTTTTGGACAGCTCTCAAGAAGGGCTGGCAACGGTTCAAAATCAGATATACAAATTTTAGCATTTGAATGGGATAGATCACGAAACTGAAGTTATAGTCCCGGTTTTTAGTATACAAATATATCCTTGTAACATAAGTAAACCAAAAACAAAAGAAAAATGTTATGGTGAGAATCTTTATTGGAAGAATACTTTTTGTGTATATGATTAAACGTTGATCGATGTGTACCTTCCAAAGCTTACTACCATTAATAATTAGATCGTTGACCATCAAAATATTGGTGAGCATGCCATGAATCAAGCTTGTACTGAATGTCATCCCATGACCATAGACGACATCAATTTCTAGTTTGGCAGAGAAACCAAATTGATAATCTCAAAGTACTTTGTTGAGTAATTCTTAGTTCTTAATAACAGGAGTGAAAATTATACATTTAGTACATACAACTGATCCCAAAAACTTAATTTATGACTAAGATTTACTCCAGTTCTTAAAGACTGAGATTTACTCAAAAAAGGACTTTGAGATCATCAATTGGGTTTCTCTGCCAAACTAGAAATAGATGTCACCTATGGCCATGGGATGACATTCAGTACAAGCTTGATTCATGGCATACTCACCTATATTTTGAGGGTCAAAGATCTAGTTATTAATGATGGTAAAATTTGGAAGGTATACATCTCAACGCTTAAACATATATAAAATTATCCTTCCAATAAAGTTTCTCAGAATAACATTTTTCTTTTGTTTTTGGTTTACTTCTGTTACCAGGATAGCTTTCTATACTCAAAACCAGGACCGGTACTTCAGTTTTTTTATCTAGCCCATTTGACTGCTAGTATTTGTATTTCTGATCTGGAAATGTTGCCAACCCTTCTTGAGAGATGCCCAAAACTAGAATCTCTCATATAAGTAATGAATAGCTTTAACCAACTTGTGTTTTAAGGAAGGCCTCTACAAAATTGGGCTGATAAGAACAGAGATGGAAGACACAAGGACTTGGAAAAGAATATTAAAACTATCAAAACTCAAATTCAGGCATCCTCAAAAGATCCTACATATTAAGCACATGTTACAAATCTTACATACTTGTTACTAAACCAATATGCAGATAGATGATCATACTAATTAGAATTCCAAGCAGAGTGGAAAAGTCCCACAAAGACTATTACTAATTACTTCTAATGACTACTACTTACTCCTAGTTAAACATATACCAGCTGAAACAAATTTTATCCCAAACACATATCAAAAACAACTGTTAGAACACATTGTCTATAACAACAGTTAATTTCTTACATTTTGTTTTGTTACTACAAAAAAAAACAAAATTAGATTTGAGTTGTTTGCATGGTCTAACTGTCTTAACCAATAAAACATGCAAGCAACGTAAAATGTATTAAAAATGTAAGTGTGCAAAAAAAAAAAACTAGCAATCAACTAAATAAGTTATAGCAATAGCAGTTCTCAGGTAACATAATTATTGCAATAACAGTAAAACATATTGTAAAAACTTTTGTCTGGAAGTAATAAATCAATTTTAAAGCACCAAGACATGTAACAGCTCGTTGCACTTCAAAAGTTGGTTTGTTGGTTTATTAGAGTTTTATGACTTCCTGTGGTCATATCAACGTCATCTTGGATGCTAAAGGCATTGGTTTTCATCTTGGAATTGGATTTGTAGTTTTCATGCATAATTTATTCCTATGTATGAGTTCCAGGGGTAACTTTTATTGAATCTAAGGTCTAGCTTTATTCGTTTCAAATTCTAGGTCTAACCTCATATTTGATATGACAAAGGCAGATCTCTGTTGGTTGCGGATTCATCAGGGACGTCACTATTCTCGAAGAAAGAAATATGACGGCTGTCCACAAAGCCACCTAGTTTCAAAGGGTGAAAGTGGAAATTCTTTAGAAAAGACAGACAAAATAACAACTCAAAATCAACAACAAAAAATGAGAAACTGGGAGATTTATATCATTACTTACCCAGCTTTCATCGGAATTGTAGCCACATGAAGAGCCTCTGGACAAAGACATCTCTTATTACTTTGCATTTCTAATCGACCTTTGATGTTTCGGGTGAGGCTCTTCAGATTTCTTATGGACCATATGCGACTGTGGATCCATATTTATAGTTGGTGGGGGATGATGTGAAACCCTAATTTTTTTATTTCTTCTATAAATGTTTCTTTTTATGGTTTTGAATGAAACACGTATCATTTTTTTTTTTTGTAAGGTTGATTATGCCACCAAAACTTATCTACTAATTTCTTATAAGATATATTTTAAAAGGTTGTATTGGATTATGTATTTTAATTGATTTGGTAGTTATTTAATTTGAAGATATTTGTTTTGAATTCTTAGGAGATTCTAGTGAACTGTAAGGGGGTGTATTTGATTAGATATTTTAACAAATTTGGTAGATTGTAAATTTGAAGAGATTTCAGTGAGTTTTAGGAGATTCTAATGAACTTCAAGGGGTGCATTTGTAGTTTTAGGAGATTCATTGAACTTTAAGGGGTTGTGTTGGAGAGAATTTTGTAAATTTTATTTTTGAAGAGATTTTAGTGATTTTTAGCTTTTGAATTGTTGGAAGAATAAAAATCATGAATTTTTTTTTTTTTTTTGTTGATCAAATTTTGACCAATCAATGAATAATGTGGGTTGATATGGGTATCTTAAGTGTCTTCCTAGATACATCTATCTCTCATATTTTTTATTTAAATTGCAAAATAAAAAATATTACTTCATAGTTTAGACACCCAATTGAATATATAACTGATGTGGATGCTCTAAAGAAATTTAATATCTTACAAATCGTATGAGATACTTTGAAGTTAAGAAAATCATGGTGGCATTGCAGCCTTCTTTATCAGTAGAACACCATAATTCAGAAGTGTCAGACGGGCCTGCTCGCATCCGATTGGGCCTGCCGACATTGAACATAATGTTTTTGGATTGCGATAGTCCGGTCCGCTAGACCCGCGGAGGAAAATTATGTCCAGACCCACTTTTCTAAGCCCAGTGGGTTAGCGGACCATCTCGCGGGCTTAATTATAATATTTTAAAAATTATTAAAAATTGTATCTATTTTAAAATTTAAACTAATAATGTTTAAATTTAAATATCAATTTTTCTTATAAATATACCTCTTTCATACTTTGATTTTATATTATCACATGTTATTTGCTCATAAGTCATAACTATGTAAAGGTAATTTAAAAAGACTTACATTTTGTTTTGTTACTACAAAACAAACAAAATTAGGTTTGAGTTGGAACACAAAATAACGTTTTTGGCATGGTCTAACTCTCTTAACCAGTAAAATATGCAAGCTAGGAAAAAAAAATTAAAAATGTAAGTGAGGTAAAATATTTAAAATCTAGCAATTCACTTTAATCACTTATAGCAATAGCAGTTCTGAGGTAACATAATTTATTGCAATAAAAGTAAGAGATATTTTAAAACCTATCCCAATAACTGTTAGTAAAATTTCTAGCTCTCTCATAAATATTGTTAAAAGGACAACTCCTCCTTCCTCGAGTTTGCTCATCCTAAGGCTCCAATGAGATGCAAAAGGAGAGGCTCTCGTGCCAAGATACCGATTAGCCTTCTCACAGCTCTCACAAATTCAAGATAAATGTTTTCTTTTTCTTTTGATAAGAATGTAAGAGAAATATTAACGTTCATACTTCATAAGACTTAAGAAGAAAAGATTTGTGTAAATTATTTATTAACAAACCTTACAAAAATCCAAAGGTCGTCCTACTTTGGTGAAGTTTATTAAAGGGTTGTAACTCTTTTTCAAAACATAGATATATAAAATTAGCAAATCTAAAATATGACATTGCTCATCGAATTATCTTATTCATCGTAATTCAATGAAGAGTTGCTAGACGATAAAATCTTCTCGTATTAATTGCTCAACGAAATCCAATTTCTAAAGTTTTACATGAGGAACCTCAGATGTATCATAGCCTCGTCCCGAAAGCAGATGCTTAACCCTATATGTACTTTTCCACTCAAAACTCGCTTCATTTTTTTTACAATGATGTTAATTGGTAAATTTTCATTTTTTTTTTAGTTTTCTTTTGTCTTTCAGAAAACAGGAAATAACTAAACCAAAAAAATAGTCAAACCACATGACATGAGAAAAGTTTTGTTAATGATTAGGTAGGGTAAAGAACTTTTAATATTTCCCAGCTACCCTATTAATATACCCCGTTGTTGTTTTTTCTGCCAATCAAATATAACATGTAACTAATGAACAACCAAAAAAATGGAAACTTTCTAATTTCAACATTTTCCAAAATTTTATCTGCCCGGTCATTTAAAAAATGACAAACAAGAAAGAAACAGAAACTGATAACATTATAAATACTCTAGCAACTAAAAAAGAAGAAATTAAGAAACACCAATTCACTCTTGTTATAAAATCTGACTCTCCTTCCATCTGATTTCTTCATCGTTTTCTTTTGTTCTTTCCCTCTCCATGTCTCTGTTTAATCAGTTTTTATTGTCAATAGACATCGACATCGCTATGACGGAGACATCAAGGTCCAGTATAGACTCTTTCTTACCTCCCAAGAAACGCATGAGACTTATTGAACCAGACAACAGTTTAGTGGTTGCGAACGCGACAAAGATGGTTGCGCTTTCGGATAACCAAAATCAAAAATACAAGGGAGTGGTTCAACAACAGAACGGTCACTGGGGAGCTCAGTTTTACGCAGACCACAAAATAATTTGGCTCGGCACTTTTATATCCGCTGCTGAAGCCACTGCAGCTTACGATAGCGCTTCCATCAAGCTACAAAGCTTTGATGCTAACACGCACCAAAACTTCCCTTGGTCTGATTTCACCATCCATGAACCTGACTTTCAAGAGTACTACACAACAGAAGCTGTGTTGAACATGATCAGAGACGGCTCTTACCAACACATGTTCAGAGATTTTCTCAGACTCCGATCTCAGTATACCGCGAGCTTCAACATCGTTGGGTCAAAATAAGGCCAAGAAGGAAACTTATCTTTTTATTTGAAAACTTCATAAGTAAAGAATTTGAAGAATGCGAATGAAAAATATTGATTTAATAGGGGCATTGTCTAAACTTGACCTTTTGAAAAGTTTTCTTTTCAAACAGGATTCCCCGAGAAAGATTTTTAAGGCATTAGAAGTCCTCGTTTGGAAATAAATTTTCAAAGGAGTCTGTTCCTCATAGTTTTGCCTTAAATATATGAAGTTGATGGTTATGGTAGTATTTTTTTTATGTTCATTTCAACACATACTCATTTCCTAATTTTTTGAAAAATATTGTTTCATTATTTTCACACATGTTATTTCTGGATATTCATTTTGGTTTCCATGAGACCTAGTAATAAACAAGCTCATACTTTCATTAAGTTCAAGTCTTAATCCTATTTTTAAAAAGGTAAATAAAATTAAAAATCCAAATCCCGAAATTTAATTTAAAGAAGAAAAAAAAATATACGAATCAAATCAATCATATGCAGCTCCATTCATTGTATCGAGATCCAATTTCTAACGCTTTAGATGCTGACTTTCAGATGCTTAATTGCCCCATCCTGGAAGCAGATACGCCATACGTAACCCTAAGAAACTGATATCATTGTTTTTGATAAAAGGCTTATATAAGGATGATTGATTATCAACAAACATTACGGAAATCCAAAGGTAGAATATTGTACTTTGAAAACATAGATAAATTTAACAAATACAAATCCGGAAGATTAAAAAGAGAAAGAAACAAATCAAATCGGTCACCCCCAGTTCCTTTCGTATTATGCATTCAACAATCTAATATGGAATTCATATTTTTTAGCAAAAAAAACAATCGAATATTGAATTCATATATATTATATATTTTTAGCAAAAAAAACAATCGAATATCGTATTCATCTTAATCCAATGAAGAATCTCTAGAGGACAAAATCTCTTCGCGTTTCTTATCAAGATCAAATTTCTAACAGTTAATTCAGATGAGGAATCTCAGATGTGTTAAACCCTAATTGTACTTTTTTTCTCAAACTCGCTTAATTTTTATTTTTTTACAAAAAATTGTTAATTGACGAAAGTTTTTTAATTTGTTAATTTTCTTTTGTCTTTCAGTTTACTTATTGAAAGACAAACAAATCAGAAAACAAGTAACAAATAAGCCCAATAAAATAAAAAACATGAGATGAGAAAAGCTTTGTTAAGATTATTAGATTAGGGTAAAGATAAAACCCTAAATTACTTTGGATATTTGCCTGCTGCGCTTAATCTCACGTAGTTGCTTTTTCTGCCAATCAAATATATCACATAATTAATGAACGAACAAGAAATGGAAACTTTGTAATTTCAATATTTCCATAAATTTCGCTGCCAGGTCATTTATAGAAACAACAAACAAAGAAAATGGAAAAGAATACTTGATAAATACTCAAGCAACGTAACAAGAACAATATAAATCTCATTATCAATCCTCTAATTTCTTCAATCGTTTTCTTTTCTTTTGTTTCTCTCTTTCTCTCTGTTTGAATTCTCTGTTGATTTGTTAATTGTCAATGGAAATCATCAACACTGCAACATCGGAGACTTCAGGGTCAAGTACTGACTCTTTCTTGCCTCTCAAGAAACGTATCAGACTTAACGACGACGAACCAAACAACGTTTTGGTGGTTGCGAACACGACGAAGAAGGTTGCGGTTTCAGATAACCAAAATCAAAAATACAAAGGAGTGGTTCAACAACAAAACGGTCACTGGGGGGCTCAGTTATACGCAGACCACAAAAGGATTTGGCTCGGCACTTTCAAATCCGCTGCTGAAGCCGCCATGGCTTACGATAGCGCAGCCATCAAACTCCGAGGCTTTGATGCTAACTCGCACCGTAACTTCCCTTGGACTGATTTCACGCTCCATGAACCGAACTTTCAAGAAGGTCACACAACAAAAGCTGTGTTGAACATGATCAGAGACGGTTCTTACAACCACAAGTTCAGTGAGTTTCTCAGAGTCCGATCTCAGATTGCTGCGAGTATGAACATTGTTGGGTCGAAACAAGTCCGAATAGATGGAGATCAAGATTTGAATAAGTTTCTTTCTTGCACGCAGCTTTTTCAGAAAGAATTGACACCAAGCGATGTTGGAAAACTGAATAGGCTTGTGATACCTAAGAAGTATGCAGTGAAGTATTTACCTGTCATAAGCCAAGAACAACCTAAGAAGAGAAAAGAGGGTGAAATTGAAGGACCTGTGGCTGTGAAAGCTTTGGAGGTTGAGTTTTTCGACAGAGCAATGAGACAATGGAAGTTTAGGTATTGTTACTGGAGTAGTAGCCAGAGCTTTGTTTTCACAAGAGGATGGAACAGTTTTGTGAAGGAGAATAAACTCAAGGATAAAGATGTTATTGCCTTTTACACATATGAAGTACCGGAACATGTAGAGACACCAGAAGGTCAAAGCAGGGGCTTCTTGATGATCGATGTTCATAAATTTTCAGACAATGGTTTCGTTGTCCCTGATCAGGAAGTAAACAAGATGATGATGGTTGTTCATGAGAGTTCTTCTGATGAAGAAGTGACAACAGAAGACTTGTTTAACTCAAAGTCAGAAGATGAAAAAGACAGATCAGATGAGAAGAACAAAGAAGGGTTTGTGCTTTTTGGTGTTAGGATCCAAGTCCAATAGCTTACTTTCAAAGGAATCTTTCATAAAAACTTAACTAGAGTTTTTTTGGTTGTTTTTTTTTAGCTAGATTTCATATTGTATTCTTTTGAATTGCAGCAACATTTTTAAAGATTAGTAACTAATATAATACTTTACTGATTCAGTTTGAAACAAGTCTCTTTAAAACAAATCATCTGATCATTAGTTGTTAAAGAACAAAAGAGTAAGAGAATATAAGGCTTAGATCATTCTCTCTGGACAGCTTCCTTTGCAAGAAGCCTCTGTTTTGCTTTAGTCTTGACTTGTGATTTGGATCCCATTGTGACTTGTCATGCTTTTCGTTGCAGTTAGCTTATAGACCAAAACCAGAAACACACAAATAATGATTAGTGACTTAGGAAAGTTTGAATATTTTTGTTCTGTTTCTCACTATTCTTTTGTCTCTAAGAGGCTGAGTGAGTGGTTTTCATAACTTGATAGCCTCAAGAATTTTTCTGAAAATCAAGCTTTTCATCGTTCTTGAATTAGATATAATAAAAAAAAAGGTCAGAGTTTTAACTAAGAGCGAAACTAGTTTTACCAAGCTAAAGTAGATTTAATGAAGTAAGAGACTTTTATTTTTTTCAATCGAGTCAACATTATGAGAAATTGCCATAAGTTGTGCCTTGTTCTAGTCGATAAGTCGTTAAGTCCATTCTTGACAACAATAGGCTTCTTGGCTTCAGATAGTTTTCCTTGAATGTTAAGCAACTAAAGAAACATTATAAAACAGAACAGAAACACACAAACAAACATGCAAAACCAGATAGATTCCTATAACCAAGAATGATAGTTTCATCATGAAAAAATAATTTCTTTGACCTTGAGAGAGTTACCAAGATTCTTATTATTAATAGTCCAATGATACCAAATTGCTTTGGTCGTCTCTCAAACAATGGATTCGTGACTGTGTCCTGTAAACATCACAAATGTTATAAAGAATGTCCCAAAAAAATTGAAACTTTAAGAATAGTAAGAGAAAGTTAAGACTTCTTCTTGGTAGCCATTATCCTGAAATCAAAATGTTGAGTAAATAAGCATAATTCACTAATTTATAAGTTAGCTGAATATTTTGGGTACAAAATCTCTAAATTCAATAGGTTAAAGGTATTAAATTGCATAGATGGGAAATCATTGATTGGTAGAAAATTTATAACTTTATAAGGTAGATGATTTTGAAGAAAAATATTTTGAATGAATAACTTGATAAGTTGTATTTTTTTTTTCTCAATTGCCAGAATCAGATCTCTTGCCCAACGGTGAATTCTTCTTATCTAACTTTTTTTTATTTTCCTGTCAAGTTTTTCAGGTGCATGTGTTTATATGTAAATGCGTGTCGTTTCGGTGGATCCAAACTTTATAAAAAATACAAAAAAAATTAGATAGATTTTTGAGTTTTATCTTCCCAATTTCTGGATTTTGTTTCTCTTTTCGTTCTTTATAACCAAGAAATCTCCTGAGCAAAAGTTCTTTGCTTTCGTCGCGTTTCAGCTTTTGGTGTTTAATCTTCATCTGGGTATTCTCAAAAACTCAAACTTTATATCTTAATTTGCGGAATTTGTAAGCTTTGATTGGGATTATTCTTGTGATGCTGCTTGTGGTTTATAGATCTGATTTAGTTTCATTGTGTCGTTCTTAGTTTGTTGATAAAGTAAAGGAAGATACTTTGATTTTGTTGCTAGATTAGATCGGATCAAAGACTCTTCATTCTCGTTTTTTCATTGCTCATTTTCAAGTCTTAGATCTTGTTTTTGTTACTCTTGATATGGTTATTCGTTAAATGAAAAAGCTTTAAGATTCTTGACTAATTGAGTTTTTGGAATGCAAATATAGCTTGAGATAATAACATGGAAGGAATCATTGTGAGAAGAGTTATACCATCTGATAACAGTTGCCTCTTCAACGCAATCAGGTAAATAAGCTTTTTTGAATCAAGAAGAAGTTTATAGTTAATGCTTTGAAGCTTCTCTTTACTTTAGAGGTTTCTCTTTTATACAGTTACGTCATGGACAAGGACAAAACGAAAGCTCCTGAGCTGAGACAGGTTTCTTCATCTATTTTTTTGCTTCTTTTATCTGTTAATACTCTCTGCTGCATTCAATGTTTAGCTTCTTTTAGTTTGTAGTTATATGAGCTTCATAAGGTATTGAATCTTAGAGGTTAATGATACAGTTCTTTAGTCAATTCTTGACTTGAGTTTGGTGCTATTTTTGCAAAGGTGATAGCAGCAACAGTTGCAAGCGATAAGGAGAAATATAACGAAGCTTTTCTAGGGAAGACCAATGAAGAATATTGTGCTTGGATTCTCAATCCAGAGAAGTGGGGAGGTAACATTTCCATGATTGCTTAAGTGTGGTTTTGAAATAAATAATAAATGTTTGTTCTTGATCTGTCATTGCTAATACCATCCTTGATTCTTGCAAGGTTCATCATTGTGTGTATTTTTCCAATTTTTCTTTTTGCTTGTGTAGGTGCGATTGAGCTGTCGATATTAGCAGATTATTATGGTCGAGAAATCGGAGCGTATGATATTCAAACTAGTCGATGTGACTTGTACGGACAGGTAGATAAATCATCAAATTTAAAAACATCCAAATTCTGAAAGGAAAAGTAGTATTTGAAACCAGTAGTTTCCAATCCATTTTGCAGACGAAAAACTACAACGAGAGAGTAATGCTCATCTATGATGGTCTTCACTATGATGCTCTTGCTGTAAGTTCCATTTGAATAGAGTAGTAGTAACTTAATAACCAAACTGGTTTCTTAATCATTGTTTCTTTACTGCAATTTTCTTCTAGCTGTCTCCATTTGAAGGAGCTGATGAAGATTTCGATATGACTATATTTCCAGTTGGTAAAGATAGATCCATCGGTTCAATCGAAAGGCTTGCTCTAAATCTAGTAAAGGACCAACAGAGGTAATATATTTATTACATATGAGTGAACCATAGTTTCTGTTAGATGTGGGCTTAATGGTTATCTGTTTCAGGAAAAGGAGTTATACAGATACTGCAAACTTCACATTGCGTTGCGGTGTATGCCAGATTGGAGTTATTGGACAAAAGGTCATTTGCTTTTG